>CM031944.1:42029425-42206925 GCA_018749465.1 Paracanthobrama guichenoti
GAGATGGAGTTTGCAGCATTTACTGAAAACCTTTGAGAGGCTGAAAACACTGTATCATAAGATGCTCGCCTTAAAGGGATAGTTCACCCAAAAATTTACATTCTGAGTCATCATTTACGCTCCCTCATATTGTTTCAAAGCTCTATGACTTTAACACAAGGCTGAGTAAATGACTCATAACTTCTATAAACTCTATAACTTCTTTAGAAGATATTTTTAAAAATGTCTCAGTGTTTGCTTGCATTCAGTTAAAGGGATAGTTCACCCAAAAAATAAAATTCTGTCATTTACTCAGCTTCAAGTTGTTCCAAACCTGTATGAATTTCTTTCTTCTGCTGAAGAAATTTTGAAGAATGTGGGTAACCAAACAGTTGATAAGGCCCATTGACTTCCATAGTATGGAAAAAAATACTATGGAAGTCAGTGGGGCCCATCAACTGTTTGGTTACCTATAGAGGGTATGCACGTGACGTCACCATCAGCTGGAGTGACAACTGAATGGCAAAAAGACTGAGTGGCAGCATTGGTTTTCAGTGTAAATGCCGCAAAAACACATCTAAAACGGGAAAGAGCTTTGAGATTGACTGTACAAATAGATTTGACAAGAAATCTGAGGTATATTTTTACAGACTGTCGAAAGCTACAGAAAAGAGAAGCAAATGGATCTCTGTGATTCACAGCAACAACTACGGTGGCCGAGAAGTGCAAAACCAAAACAACAAGTTATAAACGCAATGGAAAGTCTAAAAACAAATGAACAGTTAGAAAACACAATAACAATTCCGGAAACAAAATAACAAATCAGAAAACACAATGACAAATCTGAAAACACAACGACAAGTCGGACAAAACGGAAAAGGTAGGTATATGTGGCAAATGGAATACTGACCACTGATTGGACGAGACATCTGTCAATCAAGACATGCAGAACGTACAGCGGGCTGCGGCAGGAGAAAGTTGATTAGCGTCTGCATGTGTAAATATTAGAGATGTATCGTACACGATAATAATTGTTATTTTAATGATCTGCAAAGCTGCGAGCTAAAATTATTATGACACTCACTTTGCAAAAAACAAAAACACTAATAGAAAGCAGTCTCTCATACATCAAACATAAAATGTTGCATAGAAACTGTCCAACGTTTGATCTAAGATCATTTCTCAAATGTGTGTACGTGTGATTCTGATAACGTACGCACAAAAAACGTGTGTAGCCTATAATTTAATTTAAAGTAATTTCATATATCAATACTCAATAAAACAATACTCTTATAGCATGCAGTGCAAATGCATTTTCTAAATTCCATTTCCTCGCCAATGGAAACTTTTCTTGATTTAAAGTTGGCAGAGGCTATTCTAGATGTGCAAGACACCATTTAATGCAAATAGATTATCATATTGTAGGTCTATTAAGTAGACCTATGCTACCTATTAGACACTTTCTTTTTATTTCAAATTAAATGCCTCTCAAGCTGATAAGCGATAGGGAAAAGAAAGGACTCAACCAGACAGTGGAAGGCATATTTCATATGAAAAGTTTTTCTTTCTCCATAATTAATCTCACTAAATTAGCCTGTAAAAAAAGAGATGGCTCTAATATTTACACATGCACACGCAAATCATCTTTCTCCTGCCGCAGCCCGCTGTACGTTCTGCATGTCTTGATTGACAGATGTCTCGTCCAATCAGTGGTCAGTATTCCATTCGCCACATATACCTACCTTTTCCGTTTTGTCCGACTTGTCGTTGTGTTTTCAGATTTGTCATTGTGTTTTCTGATTTGTTATTTTGTTTTTAGATGTATCATTGTGTTTTCTGATTTGTTATTTTGTTTCCAGAATTATTGCGCTTATAATTTGTTATTTTGTTTTCGGAATTGGGATTTGTTTTGCACTTCTCGGCCACCGTAAACATCAGAACTCCAGGCAGCGAAACGTGGAAATTATCGCTTTGTGTCAAAATGTTGAATTTTGGGGTAAAATCATACTCTATATTATATTGTATTAACAACTCATCAATTAAATATTTACCATCTTATACAAACAAAACTATACAAGTTTTAGGGCTGGACGATATGAGATATATAGTTATATAGTTATAAGTGATCACCTAGATTTAGACCTGTACCTATATTGTATTTATATAAAGCATTCACAGGCAAATTTGCTTTATGTTTTTCTCTGGCGTCAAAATCAGGCACATATAAATGTCAGGAAACCCTATTCCTGGCTGCATGTCAATATCCATGGATTCAAGAGATTCAAGAGTTTTATTTGTCACATACACAGTTATATACAGAATATACAACCGGCAGTGAAATGTAAACAGGTCCGCTCCATGGACAGTGCAAATTCACAGTTAAAGCACAAGGAGGAAATTATAATAGAAATAGAATAAAAAAGTACTATATATATATATATATATATATATATATATATATATATATATATATATATATATATATATATATATATATATATATATATATATATATATATATATATATATATATAATATATCTCTGTAGAATTATAGTGTGTGTGCGTGTGTGTGTGTGTGTGTGTGTGTGTGTGTGAATCTGTCTCTTCTCATTTGTATGGGATCTCACACAGGAAGTTTAGTAGACAGTTGATTCTAATTATCTAGCTTCATTGTGACAGTGGGTGTGTTTGTAGTAATAACAGGATTTAAGGAGTTATTAAGGATAGTTTTGGCTCTGATCATCTCTGACTAAGAAAGGAATCACAGAATTGATTTGACACTGGTATGTTGAGTCACTGTCGGTGAGGAAAAACAGTTTAAAAAGACAAAGCCTTTGTTTGGAATGTTTATTAAATGACCCTATCTTTGTTTTATTCCTCTCTGCTGAGCTCATTTGTATTCAGAGGCCATGTTTGGAACGGAAAACTGTGTGGTTATGTAAGTTGTACAGTTTTAACATTTGCATCTAAATTTCCCACATTTTGTCCTCTGAATCAGATTTTTTTTTCTGTCTCCTTATAGCCTTGATAGCCTTGAATTAACTTGTCATATTAAACATGGCATTGTCTTGGGTTAGGTATCTTGTTTTTAAATTTAATGAATTAATGAAGTTAATTCATTTTAAACATAAATTTCATAAATTTGAATTAATTTTGTATCATGGTAACTGTATCATGATATAGTTTTATAACCAGTAACCATAATAATTATTTTTAATAATCCATTGCATTAAATACTTAACAATTGGATGATACTTCTCAGGGTTATTATCGTTAAATAAAACTATAAAAAACAAGTGTTTATTTGAAATAAAGCTGAAATATATAAATTAGTTGAATAAATATATAAATAAACACAAAATTTGAAATAAATTAAGTAATTAAGTAAAAATTATTATAAAACTACTAAAAATAAAAATAAAACAAAATAAACTTGAAAAAACAACTATGAAATGACAAGTACATAACAAAATTACTAAAAAATTTAATAAAAATTAACATAATTCAAAATATAAACACATAAGCTAATTCAAAATATTAATAAAACTATAATAACCTTTTTTTTTTTTTTTTTTTTTACACACCGATACTTAACTAAATATCTAAGGATGCTGACCCCTGTCCACTGCTGAAAGTGCCAACAGTGGGCACGTGAGCATCAGAACTGGACCACGGAGCAATGGAAGAAGGTGGCCTGGTCTGATGAATCACGTTTTCTTGTACATCACATGGATGGCCGGGTGCGTGTGCGTCGCTTATCTGGGGAACACATGGCACCAGGATGCACTATGGGAAGAAGGCAAGCCGGCGGAGCCAGTGTGATGCTTTGGGCAATGTTCTGCTGGGAAACCTTGGGTCCTGCCATCCATGTGGATGTTACTTTGACACGTACCACCTACCTAAGCATTGTTGCAGACAATGAAATGAAATGAACCCAATAAACCCTTTCATGGAAATGATATTCCCTAGTTGCTGTGGCCTCTTTCAGCAGGATAATGTGCCCTACCACAAAGCAAAAATGGTTCAGGAATGGTTTGAGGAGCACAGTAATGAGTTTGAGGTGTTGACTTGGCCTCCAAATTCCCTAGATCTCAATCCAATCGAGCATCTGTGGGATGTGCTGAACAAACAAGTCTCCATCGAGGCCCCACCTCGCAACTTACAGGACTTAAAGGATCTGCTGCTAACATCTTGGTGCCCGATACCACAGCACACCTTCAGGGGTCTAGTGGAGTCCATGCCTTGACGGATCAGGGCTGTTTTGGCAGTAAAAGGGGGACCAACACAATATTAGGAAGGTGGTCATAATGTTATGCATGGTGTTTGATGGTATGTTAGAATGCCATTCTGAACATAGCCAAAGAAAGGGAAACAATGAGGTGAAGGCAGTCCCAGGAGCATCAGTCAGGCCTTTCCTCCTCACTGGGGATCATAATGACAGTGATTAATTGTCTTTCTCCCCATGGCTGTTTAAGTGCACGAGTGAGTGTTTCTATGTCAGTATGTCCTCAGAGGTTTGAAGAGGTGCAAAATAACAGATGGATGTTGCATAAAGATTTTAGATAGAGGAGAGTAGAGAAGAGGCGAGACAAGACGAGAAACTCAGATGTTTACTTTAAGCACAGCTCTGGAATGCTGCTCAATGAAAACTGATTTGTGTGAAATTTTGTGGCAATTTCCATAAGCAATTACCTGTAAGTCTGAAGTAATTTTTGTTTCTTTGTCAACAAATCATCTGTGAAAAGAGGTACAAGGTTTTGCTGTCTAGCATGCCCTTTTTTTTTCTCCCTGCTAGTAGATGCCTTAACGACACCATCTGGCTGCACAAAGAATGTCTGCTGACTGTTTAAAGTTTGGGTAACACTTCTATATAAGATTTAATTTGTTGTGTAGTTAAGGCATCTACTAGCAGGGGCCAAAATGGGCACTCTAGACAGCAAAACATTGGACTTCTTTTCACTTATCGAACAAATCTGATGGCGCTTGCAGTGTAAAGCATGGGATTTGGGCCTCCGGTGCTTTAAAACATTTCATAGGACACTAAAGCATACCATATTAATGGAAAGTGCCAGTAAAAACCTCATTACTGCTTAGGAGTGACAGTATAGTAGACGCCGCCTTGGTGGCATCATGCCAGTTGTGCTCTGGGGAAACCCTTCTTTCTCACTCAATCCTTCAGTAATTTGTTCGGTCTGGCCTTTATTTTCTCTTTTCCTATTGTTGTTATTCATCTTTCCCTTGTCTTCATCAGTGATCGCATGACTCTTAAAGTCTCAGAGGAATCCCCCTCCTCTTGCACGTCCTCCTCCCACAGATCATTTGGCCTTTTTGGAAGGTAGATTTATCCATTGACTAATTGAGCTTGCCATGTTACTTCCTTAGCTGGCCCTGGACCACAACTTGTGTCCCCTAAAGAGAAAAAGAAAAAGAAAAGGATTGAGAGAGAGCGGCAGTTTGGCCTGAACTGACAGGCTGACCCAAACCCAAAGCCTGATGTCAGCGGTGAGTGAGCTTGGGACAGGAAGTGATGCTCATACCGTACCTCTGAGTAAATCTAGTGGCTTCAGCCTCACACGCAATGCACCTGCTATATCATTCCCAAGGTAACAGTGGAATGGATGGATTCTAAACATCCCGTCCGGCCCCTGCTGACCAGCTGTTGTGAGATGGACGCTGGTGTTCTGGGAATGATGCTAGCCTGTTGTTCGCTGTACAGGACAGAATGAATGCTTTTGTTGTTTAACAAAGGTTAAAGAAATATTTAGAGCAACCCAGCTGTCTGTGTTCTCCTAAATACAGTGCTGAGCACTTCAGTGGGAAAAAAATCAAGTGCAATTTGTCTGGAAATGTCTAACGTCAGATGATGAGAGATTGTGAGACAAAAAACAAAGCAAGTGAGTTAAACTTTCTATAGAAGTAAAAAGGACTCAAAAACGAGTTTAAGGTGGTACTTCATTGGTTTTACATAGATTCTAGTTTGTCATATATAGACATTAGCTGGTCCAATCTTGTCTAGGTGATTGATCAACTGGACTACCAGGTGAAGGACCTGCTTTTGATTGGTTGATCGTTGTGGTAAAGCTAGTTAGAGATATTTGACCACCTATAAGGTAGTAGTTAGTTGGGGGGTTAAGGTGCAAGCACTGTTATGTTCACAATAATAATTGGAAATGGGCTAATATCCCATAGACTGTAGTGAGACTGTAGATGTCGAGACTCTCGAGCTGTCTGCGATCTTTTTTGGTGCCCTAATGTGGCGCTCTGCTTTACAGCACGAAATTATGAATGAACACAGGGCTCAACATGTTTGTCTGGGACAAGTGGATTTTTGATTAAGTGACCGAACGGACAAGTATCTTAAAAGTTAATAAAATAACCAGGGAAACATCGAAACAGTAATGTAAGGGAGTAAAGGGATAGGCAATATCTGGTAACAAAGTCGCATTTAGGCTTGCAGCGGAGAAATCAAAACAAATAAGCATAACAGCGCTGCAGCGCACATACAAGAAACTCACAAAAGAAATATACTGGGGTAAACATTATTATTATTTTTTTAAGAGAATTAATTTTTTTAAATTGAAATTTATGATATTGTTAATAACATGACTAAGGGCGCTGTTTTGCTGAATATGATCACAATTGCAAATGTTACATTTGAATTTAGTTTAATAAACTAGTACCCTAGTTAATATTAAGTTACTTACATTTTAGACGCAAACAATATTGACCTTTTTTTGTTCTGTTTCACTGACAAAAATAGTTCCAAAGGAAAGCAACACTCAGCACAGTGTTTTGCTGCTGAATGATTCAGCGTTTTGAACGAATCGTTTGAAGACGGCATTTCAGAATGTTTGTAAACAACAGGCACCAAGATACTTCCGGGTGGCAGAACGCGAGCGGCTTCTACTGACCAACTGAAGAGATCCAGCCGGCTACTGTAAACAGTTACATAGTTAAAAACATTGCTGTTGATCAAAGTTGAAATTATGACGAAAACGTGTTGTGTTTGGGGTTGAGGCGCTGGATATACAGCAAAAGGTGTAGGATTTTATTGATTTCCTTCAGAAAAAAGTAAATATATCCAACTCTTCAACTCTGCTTCTTTCTCAAACAACTCTATAAGAGTGTGGTGCTAGCAACGCCAAGGTCATGGGTTCGATTCCCAGGGAAAGCAAGAACTGACAAAAATGTAAAAAAAGTAAGTCGCTTTGGATAAAAGCGTCTACCAAATGCATAAATATAAATGTAAATGTATGTATTTCGGGTATTCTCAAAACTGTCCATCTACAAAATCATAGCAGAGCATAATTATCTTCAGCTGGGGAAATTCGAGACTAATATTAGTAAACTTAAGGTCTCTTTTGAAGATCAAACTCATTGCCAGTCACTGCCTGAAGTGAAAGTATTATAAAAGTATTATACAAGGAAGAGACAGAACTTCTAGTGTCATGTAGGGCTACTGATCAAATGTCAATGGATGAAATAGGAAAAGCAAAACAGAGTTGTAGGCTACTGCTGATGGATGATTGATACGTGTACCACATTGGTTTCATCATAACCGCGAGTTTAGTTTGAGTGAATGCCTAGCTGAGTAGTGCTAGTCTACAGCTCGCTATCCTTTTCACCGTCAAAAGCTCACGTCTGTGCCATCCGATCCGAGCAACAGAAAACGATCATAGCCTTTTGTGGCGAGGTAGGGAGGTCTCAAGTCCTCTCATGAGGGAGCTCGGAGGCATATAAGGACGAGCGACACCAGTGAAGGACGAGAGAGGACCAAGCCTGGACTTTATGTTATGTTTTATTATGTGTGTGCATGGCAGTCGTCCGTGAGGGACTGCCCGTGTTACTTTCAGCTTGTTTATTTATTTGATTAAAGGTTGTTAAATGTTCATCGGTTCCCACTTCCTTCCTCCTTATTCTATGAACTTCATTACACCTTTTTAGTTAGATAACAGGGAAATAGACCATCTACCATAGCCTAACATATTGTAAGTCAAACAGCAACAGTCACTAAAATAACTACTCAATGGTAGGCTGAGGCTCATTTAAAAATTATGGTAGTAGACTAGCTAGCACTACATCTACTAGACCAAGTTTAGGCATTTCATGTATTGCCATCTCCTGAATTAGTTAATCAGTCCCTCAATGATCATGTTAACTATGTCTGAATTCCGACCAAGTCTGTTTTTGAATCAACTTACCTGTTGAAATGTAGATTAGGCTACTGCCGAGTGCCAACTTTCATATTCCAAAAACCAGCTAGACCACCCACTTATATGACCTGTTTTCCAGAAAGAGACGCCATGCCAGCAGTTGTTTAATGCAAAAAAAAAAACAGAATGGGTTTTAGGTCTAATCTTGTATACGAGGCTGATTCAAGATTCAAGATTCAAGAGTTTTATTTGTCACATACACAGTTATATACAGAATATACAACCGGGACAGTGAATGTAAACAGGTCCGCTCCATGGACAGTGCAAATTCATATATATAAATACACATAGGAGGAAATTATAATAGAAATAGATATAAAATATGTGTGTATATATATATATATATATATATATATACACTGGTGCAGCTGGAAGTCCCTGTTCTATAAGAAATAAAAATAAAAAAAAATGAAAGAGAAGAAATTGAAAATATATGGATGTATATTTATATTTACACTACTCTTCAAAGGTTTGGGGTTGGTAAGATTTCTTAAATGTTTTTGAAAGAAGTATTTTATGGCCACCATGAGCAATAATAGTAAAAGTGATGCTCACCCTAACAAAACCCACTAATGAGAGATGTTTGAAAGGGAAAAAAACAGGAAATAGAACTACAAGTAGTGTGTTGGCCAGGGGGCGTCTGAGGAGAAAGGGAGTGGTATCATCTCCAGAGTGTCATTGTGGCCACTTTCACACAGCTTTTAGGTTGGCGTCTAGCTGCTTTATGTCTCATTATTCACTTCATTACCTCAGAATGAAACGGACAACCAAACACACGATCCAAACCCAATCATGGCTCAAACCCTCCACCCTCTCTCCTTTTCTCTTCCAACATCATTAGGTTATAGGCTCCTAATACTGGGAGGGAGAGACAGAGAAGAGATGGTGGTTTGATTTCCTGTTGTTCAGTCTTTCCAACAGCACGGTGAACCTTTCAGGAGAAAAAGTTGCCAGCAGAGCATCACAAAATAAGCTTGAGATGTCGGAACAGCTGGCACTAGAAGAAAGTGTTCAATTGGAAGAGAAAAGCATTTTTCATTTCAGAATTAAGGGATCATCAGTTCTCACTACAGTATCACATGTTCAACTTCCCATCTTTCTCTCTCTCTTTTTTCCAAGTGTCTGATTTATACTCAAAATCTGACAAAAACGGAAAGTTTTTCTTAGCAAGTATTTTTGCTTTTGAAAGAAATCTATGCTCAGCAAGGCTGCATTTAAAAAAATAAAAATATTGTGAAATATTTGTACAATTTAAGCTTAATTTTCAGCATCATTACTTCAGTCTTGAGTGTCACATGATCTTTAAGAAACTGATTTGCTGCTCAAGTAATATTATTATCAATGTTGAAAACAGTTGTGCTGCTTAATATTTTTGTGATAAATTTTTTCCCCAGAAATCTTTGATATATATTTTGACATTTTATTTGATATAGAAATGTTTTGTAGCATTATAAATATTTATGCTGAGTTTAATGTCTTTAAATATATATATTTATTTATTTATATATATAATATATATATATATATATATATAATATCTATATATATATATATATATATATATATATATATATATATATATATATATATATATATATATATATATATATATATATATATATATATATATATATATATATATATATATATATAACTATACTCTGACTCCAAACATCTGAACAATGGTGTACATTACATGAAGTTATTGTGGAAGACCAGTAAATCACTGAATAGACATGGCTTTAAATGTCTGTATTGTGTTTTATTTTTATTTCATTGAACATCAGTCTACGGTCCACAGCAATCCATTTGTCAAATATAGGTTTAAAAACTTTTCTTCTTTTTCTCAAGAAAGACTAAAGACACATGCATATGACATCACGCATATTTCTAATCGGTTGTTTTCCAGAACCAATTTGCTTTTATACCACAATTTAGCGCAATTTAGAGACTCTTGCGTAATGGAGACACAGTCCAGAAGTGAACGAGGATGATTAGGGTGTTCAGATAAATTATCGTTGCAGCGATCAGGAGACGGACGTCACTTACCTTTTAACCAGTCAGGCTGATCACATTATCTTTTAGAGAGCACAGTGTTTTCACATGCACACACACACACTACATCTGGCATCTCAGGAATTGTGTCTTAGTGACTTTTGATATAATACTCCAGCCATTTTAATTGCAGTCTGATGAGAGAGCTATTGGTGAAACATTCCTCTGCACCCTCCACCTGTTTCCTTTCTGACAGCAAAGACGCTGCTGAGGGGAGGGGATTTGATGTCTGCAGCGATTTTAGACAGGTGGTTACGTCTAGTTTGTCTCCTAATGTGTAGCATTAAGTGCTGTTGATTTAACCTTCTGTGCTCACATATGTTTGTTTGCAGAGCATTTCTGAACTCATGGTTCAGATTTGAGTGGATTGAGTAGTAATTACTTTCAGTATGGTGCAAAAGAATGCCTTTTATTTGGCTAGTTTTATTGAGAGCAGTTATATACACGATAAAGTCGACAACATGCAAACTTTCATTTATTAAATGGTTTAAGAAAAACTTTTTAGTAATGGTGGGGTTCGATTGAAATCTAGTCACACATCATACACAAAGGCCTAATTTTAACTTTTTTTTTTTGAAAGATTATTATTTACAAAGGCTGTATTTATTTGATATATTATATAACATTAAAATATAACATTTTTGATCAGTTTATTGAATCCTTTCTGAATTAAACATTATTAATAATAATAATAATAATAATAAAATAAATCACAATGATCCCAAACTACTGGAAGGTTGTGTACATTTACATTTATTAATTTAGCATATTTTAATAAATTAAAAATGAGAATAAAACAAGAATTTTTTTTTCTCTGTGTGTGTGTGTGTGTGTGTGTGTGTGTGTGTGTGTGTGTGTGTGTGTGTGTGTGTTTTTTCCAGTTTGATCCCATTCATTAGACACCAAAGCAAGGAACGAGAACAGCAAAAGAGGGAACGGGATCTTAAATGTTCTAGATTGAAACCCGCATCTGTGTGTGTGTGTGTTGGAACTTAAACTAACCATTAGTCCAATGAGTGTTTTTTTTTTTTTACACTTAATAGCACCCATGTCTAGTTGTAGCAACAAGCAACAAAATCCATTCCCCATTTGTGTATCAGCGCAGAGCAGACTAATTAATTTCTCCCTTTTGTTAACTGTTTTTCAGTCTCATTGCTCTCTGTTTGTCAGCTTCTCATGCAGACGTTGCATGGGGTAATGTGATGTGTTTTCTCATCACAGCTGTTTTAGTCGGAGGACAGGGACGTATGTATTGTCACTAATTAAAGTGGGATTTTATAGCCCCCCTACAGAGGAGATGAACTCATATCTGCGGCTGACCCGTATGAAACACGAGCTCTTGGCTGGATTATGGGGCTTTCTGTGGTGGAAGATGATCGACAGATGATGTACTCTTCATGTCTCGAACCAGCCTGCCCCTCGAGCGCTCTGAATGCTGACCGCGGTCACTGAGGAATGCAGAATGGCCTTGTATGTAGGGTCTTGGCCATGACAAAAGTGGGTCACTGTGGGTTGTCAGGTTTTACTGAATCAAACATGTAGTTTTACATTTCAGTAGTTAACAAATTAGTTAATTAGTTGACATCAGGGAATGCTTACTTATCCCAGCAGCAGTGGTTTGAGGTTGAAACACTATTTTATGTTTTATCTTTCTACCATCATTTGCTCAGTTTTACTCATCTGACTGAATCCCTTCGCAAGCAGACTGTGCGTTTAGGAAATAAGTCTTTGTCATTAGGTGGATTAGTCATCTCTAAAAGCATTTAGTAGACCCTCTTAAGAGGCTATATAACATCCAATTACATGGCTGTAAATCTGGCTCCCATCTTGGCTCACTGGCATCCCTGCAACACTGCAGTTGGCCAGCTCACAAACCAGTAACGCACAGAGTGTTACTTTCCTTTAGAGCCCAGTGACAGGGATTAATCCTCCCATCATAAACCTTTATTTTTCTCCATTGAGCTCATTTGGATTAGTAGATGTTTTAAATGGAATGCTAGCACACGTATAGTTGGTATACTGCCTACTGTTAAAAAAAAAAAAAACACTGTGATAAGTTTTTTAAACTGTAGTTTGCTACTTTTGTCATGTCCCGTTGTTGTCAAATGAATAGTATCAAGAAGTAGATTTGCGGTCTTTGTTCCTATTGGTAGTCACTGTGCATTTGCAAAAGGTTGAATATTGCTGAACTTTGTTGAATCGCTAATGCCTGCAGATGCTAATGTCACTTCATATTACCACCTCTCAATGAAATTTACTGATTATTTTGTTGCTGCATCTCATTGTTGTTTCGAACTTCATGCAATTCAGAGCGGTGCCATTAATCATTTTGGAAATAAATATGATTATTTGGGGATTTTTAATAAAGAATTAGTATAAAGATGACTTAACTTTCAGCAGTTGATCAAATGATGAGTTGAGAAAAAATATTGCTGATATTTAGTCTTTCCATGTCTGCTGATTATAAATGAATTTGGGCTTGTTTTTACATAAAGTGGAAAAAAAATTACTCAAGTTATTTAATAACTCAACTCAAGTTAATTATTTAAAATTGTTTGTGAAGTCTGGCAGCACTTTATATTACTTCTGGTTTGAAACTCAAGTTGAGCATATTACTCTGGTATACAGCAGTGTTTCTCAAACTACAAAAGCCCGAACAGTAAGGCTGAAGTACCTTTTTATTAGCACTAAACCTGAAATATGTTCCTTAACTTATTATATAGCTTAACATTAGCATTTATAGTATTCATCTGTTGTTGTTTTTTTAACTGAATTTATTTTGATTTTGGACCGATTGACATGGTGTGACAAACTGCATGTTTTGTTACAAGGTCATCCACACAAATTGAGGGAAAAACTATACTGTTTATAGTATATGTAACCAAATGCAGTCATGCATTATTTTTGTTTAGTGCTAAATTATAAGATTTATACTTTCTCCCAGACGTCCTATAGCTTTAGCAAAGCAGCATGTCATGATTTTCTCAAGATCTGCACGTTATGTTGTGTGTGGGCTCATTTGAATCAAGACAACCAACTCTAAATAAATATGTAGGGTGAATTCAGGGTGATTGGGAATTTTTTTGTCTAAATATACCTGAATTCATCCTTTTTTTTCACAATAGCTACAACGCCTTCTTGTCATTAAAGTAGTGCATATTTATAGCCTGTATTTGACTGAAATTCCAGATCTTGATAGCGTGGTGAATGTTTATATGGTTGTCAATGAATGGGACTATGTGAAGAATGTGATTAAATTATTATTGATAATTATTGATAATAAAATAAAACATCTCCAAAAATGTATTTTAAAAAAATTGATTTTTTATCAAAATTAAATGAAAGAATCTTTCTGGACAAACAAATAAAGTATAATTGACCTGCGAGGGAAGGATTTGTTACAAAGTGTGAGGGAAGGATGAGGGTTAAGATTGTTCCAATAATAAATAAATAGGCTAGAATAAACCTGGTGTCCTCAATGATTCCTGTTCTTTCTGACATCAAAGCACTTGAATGCAATGAGCTCGTAACTTCAGAAGTGGGAAGTAGGACATTTCTGATAGCATGTGAAGGCAGCATTAGAATGTGATTATCAGCTGATATCAATCTGCGGCTGATCGAGTGGAGCATCCCTATACATCCATCCATCTTCTTCCACTTATCCGGGGCTGGGTCGCGGGGGCACCAATCTAAGCAGAGACGCCCAGACTTCCCTCTCCCTAGACACTTCCTCCAGCTCTTCTGAGGGAATACCGAGGCATTCCCAGGTCAGCCGGGAGACATAATCCCTCCAGCGTGTCCTAGGTCTTCCCCGGGGTCTCCTCCCGGTGGGACGCACCCGGAACACCTCCCCGGGAAGGCGTCCAGGAGGCATCTGAAACAAATTCCAAGCCACCTCATCTGGCTCCTCTCAGTGTGGAGAAGCAATGGCTCTCCTCTGAGCTCCTCCTGAGTGATGGAGCTCCTCACCTCATCTTTAAGGGAGCGCTCAGCCCCCCCGTGGAGAAAGCTCATTTCGGCCGCCTGTATCCATGATCTTGTCCTTTTGGGCATGACCCACAACTCATAGGTGACCATAGGTGAGAGAAGGAATGTAGATCGACTGGTAAATCGAGAGCTTTGCCTTACAGCTCAGCTCCTTCTTCACCACGACCGGTACATCGACCGCGTTACTGCAGAAGCTGCACCGATCCGTCTGTCAGTCTCCCGTTCCATCCTTCCCTCACTCGTGAACAAGACCCCAAGATACTTGAACACCTCCACTCTCCACCAACCTGAAGCGGGCAAGCCACCCTTTTCCGAACTGAGAACCATGGCCTCAGACTTGGAGGTGCTGATTCTCACCCCAGCTGCTTCACACTCGACTGCAAACCATTCCAGTGCACGCTGAAGGTCCTGGTCTGAAGAGGCCAATATGACAACATCATCTCCAAAAAGCAGAGACGAAATCGTGTGGTACCCAAACCGGACACTCTCCGGTCCCTGGCTGCGCCTAGAAATTCTGTCCATAAAAATTATGAACAGAACCGGTGACAAAGGGCAGCCCTGCCAGAGTCCAACATGCACTAGGAACAAGTCTGACTTACTGCCGGCAATCCAAACCAAGCTCCTGTTCTGGTCATACAGGGACCGAACAGCCCTAAGCAGGGGGCCCCGGACCCCAAACTTCCAGAGCACCCTGCACAGGATGCCACGAGGAACACAGTCGAATGCCTTCTCCAAATCCACAAAACACACGTGGATTGGTTGGGCAAACTCCCATGAACCCTCCAGCACCCTGGAAAGGGTATAGAGCTGGTCCAGTGTTCCACTACGAAAAAAAAATCTCTGTTCCTCCTGAATCCGAGGTTCCACTGTCGGCCGAATTCTCCTCTCCAGTACCCTGGCACAGACTTGAGGAGTGTCATCCCCCTGTAGTTGGAACACACCCTCCGGTCCCCCTTCTTGAAAAGAGGGACCACCACCCTGGTCTGCCAGACCAGAGGTACTGTCCCCAACCACCACGGGATGCTGCAGAGGCGTGTCAGCCAAGACAGCCCCACAACATCCAGACTTGAGACTTAAGGTAGACTTGACATACTCAGGGCGGATCTCATCCACTCCCAGCGCCTTGCCACCGAGGAGCTTTTGGAGCATCCCTACATTTTACATATTGCATGCTGCAAAAGTATCATTAGTATCGTTATGAACATACTCTGAGCCTTAATTTTAGGGCAAACCAAAAGATAGAATCAGTAATATGCATTTCTGCTCTGTACACCAAACAAGCCATTTAAAGCTTTGCAATTTGCCCAGTAATAGTTCTGACAATTCAGATGAACAATGTCTGGCAGTTCTGCTTTAATGGTGAAGCACTAATGGAGCAACAAATGGTTTCAGATAGCTTTTTCCCAGCTGTCAGACCACTGTTGGTCTCTGTACAGGACATTAAGTTTGCCGCGTGTGCTTGACTGAGCAATGTCAGCTTTCTGTGGGTTTCTCATGGGAGATCTCTTCTCTCTCCTTCTCTTTTTTTTTCATATGTTTAAACATGTCCTATGTCCTATGTTTAAACATCCATTTTGCAGTTCCATAAAGATCATCCCCGATTCTCAGAAGTTGCTTGTGAATTTCACTAATAATAATTAAAAAAGGAATGGCGAGAAACACGTTGAGTTAAATGTGAATTTCTAAAGTAGAATAGACTGAAATAGTATTTTCTTGTAAACCACTCCAGTCTCTTTTTTTTTTTGTGCCAGAGCTGTGGCGTGAGGCCTCAAAGCCAAACAAATTCACCTCTCTCAACTCCCTGTCTCTTTCTCCGTCTGCCTGTCCACTTCTGGTGCCTTTACGGAGCGTTCGTGGCATGAGGCTGCCCTCTGAAATGCTGTAACCTCACACTGGCACATTCTGCTTGTGGTTTGCTGCTCTCATTCCAACCATCTCGCCTATATACATACACGCACACACACTCACACAAAAGCATGCACATTTACAGTTCATATGCAGACACGAACACACAGCGGGACATGGCAAGTGGCCTTTCCATTCCTTACTTTCTCCTTCTATAATGCTCTCTTTCCTTTTTTTCTTGGTGGCCTAGTGGTTTGCATGTGCTCTGACACTTTAAGCAGTGGTGCTGATATGGTCTCAAATCTGATATGGTCACAAATCTCTTTTCTGTTTCTTCTTCCCATCACTGACCTCTCTGTAATGTTCGTGTGAAAAAAATATTTTATGTCATTAGGGTCCAGTCAGTTTCAGCAAATCAGTCACATGAGCTTAGTAAGTTTATCTGTATTTGCTGTGATTCTGTGTGAGATATTGGGGAAGAATGATTATAGGCTGTGAACAGGAAGTTTCGCACTTGACAATACTATTGGTGTTTAATGTAATCTAATTTTTTTAAATACATTTCACACACATTACCGTTGAAAACTTTTTTTTTATTCATGTTTTCAACATTGATAATAATAAAAATAAATATTTATTGAACATATATCAGAATGATTTCTGAAGGATCATGTGACACTGATGACTGGAGTAATGATGCTGAAAATTCTGCTTTGTCCACAGGAATAAATTACATTTTCACAATATTACTGTTTTTACTGATGTTTTTGAAAGAAGTATCTTATGCTCACCAAGGAAAACCAAAATGTATTCAGACACCTTCAACATTTTCTTACATTTCATCTCACAGTTTATTTGCTATAGTATAGAAAATGGTAATAAAATATGACAAGAAATCAAGAATCAAATTCATCTTGATAATGTCAGATAACTTTGATAGAAAGGTATGTAATGGATTACAATCAACCAATCAGCTGTCAGCGGTTATATTTAAGTACACAATTAGATAATGCCAATTCAGGTAAACCAATTACCAGGCAATGCTTAATTTTGTTCAGTCTGTGGTGTGAAAGGTCACATTGGCAATTAAAGAAAAAACACTTAAGTAAAACATGGTCAGGTCAAAGTGTCTGAAGCAATAAAGAGGTCTGTATGACATACATATACTTAGAACAATTAATTTACAAATAAATAAATAAATAAAAAAACGTGCAGACAGAGTGCCTGAACACATCCTGTGTGAACGGCCTCAGCCACAGCTGTCATGATTGGGGGGAGTTTAGTTGTTGTCTTGGTCCATTGTGACGGCACTGATGGAAGCCTCCTCAGCTTATGGAGTGAAATGGAGAGCTGTGCTTCTGTGTGTGTGTGCAAATGTGTATATATGCATGCCTGTTGACCAGTCTCAGTTTCGGTCCAGTTGCCGCTGTTCCTCCATCCCCTAACATGCCTTCAGTCTGACATCAGTAGCCTTAGAGAGAACAGCACCCTGGGTACAGCCTGTGTGTGTGTGTGTGTGTGTGTGTGTGTGTGTGTGTGTGTGTGTGTGTGTGTGTGTGTGTGTGTGTGGTCATGCTTGACTGCAGCGCAGCTGAATAGACAGGCAACTCCTGCATTAACAAACCACTGACCAAACACAAGTCTAGGCACGTGTGTGTTTGTGTGTGTGTGTGTGTGTGTGAGAGAGAGAGAGAGAGAGAGAGAGAGAGAGAGGGCGACAGAAAAACCACAGAATAGAGCCACAGAATCATTTTCCCTCTTTTATTTGTCCTTCCTGTGACACAAAAGTTTTGTGACTGGTTGAAAAGAAATAGTTCAGCTAAAAATAAAAATTGTTGTCATTTGCTCACCCTCATTTTGTTTTAAAGTCGCAATGGAGTCAAACTAACCATTATGTTATTAACCTTATGTTATACATAACCATATGTTTTTTTTTTTTTTAAATGCATATTCTAGATCTTATTAATTCATGATTAAATTGTGTTGACCTTGTAATGTTTAATCAGAATGTCATAATTGAACCTTCTGGACCACCATGTAAAAACTCTTGCTCATCGTCCTCCAGTTTTGAGTTCAGCGCACATCTCAAAATCCAATCAACAACTGATGGATAGAACCAAGGCCTTGCACTACATTTTTTCTTTTTGATAATCTGTTACACTGTAACTGTGGATGTATTACGTCATAATATGGATCTGTCTGATCTGTCTCTACTTCTGTTTCATCTAGTCTTCTAACCTTTTTTCTTCTTTGGAACAGAAAGTTAGATAAGATGTTCATGCTGCTCTTTCCATATAATTGGCACAGAGTCTGTCAAGCTCCAAAAATGGAAAAATAAAAAAAAAAACATCACAAAAGTAGTCCATATGATTTGTATGCTATATTCTATGTTCTCTGAAGCCAATTGCTTTATGTGAGGAACAGACTGCTTTGTAAATCTCTCTTGACAGGCGTGGTCACCATTCACTTTCATTATATGGAAAAGAGCAGTTTAGCCATGAACACTCTGCTATAAATATCTCCTTTTGTGATGACACAGATGAAAGTCATGGGTTTCAAAAAACACAAAGGTGAGAAAGTGACCATCATCTGTCGGTTGATTTCTCCGAAAAGTGTAAACCCTGTGGAAATGTGGTGCTATTCCGAATAAAATAAAATAAAAATAAATGTAAAAAAATCATTCTTGTTCATTTCCATGCCCTGACTCATATTTTTAGGAAAGCTTTTTGGAGAAAAAAAATAAAATAAATAGGTGTGCATATCCAATTTAATTTTAATTTTATTTTTTATGTTTTCCTACCAGACTGAGGATTTAATCTGAGGGTACACACAAAGAGGATTTTCTTTTCCCAAAAAACCTGTTAACAGTTCAAAACTTAATATGCTCATATTAAAAATTTGAGTTTGCGTATGTCTAGCATTCATGTAACTATTATGCAATTCTGTAAGACTTATAAGATACACAAATTATCTTATTATAGCATGACTATGAGACTGAAGGACGTTATTAAAAATTATTCATTTGAATGGCTATTGTCACTTTTAGCTTGATTAAAGTTGAGCCCAGCACTTGACAAAATGGAGGAGAAAATGATAGATGTGGTTGGTTGCTATTTGTGGGGAAACGCTTATAAGGCTTAAACCTGGGGTTCTCAACTCTGGCCCTCGGAAGTCCACTTTTCTGCAGCGTTTAGCTCCAACCTTGATCAAACTCACCTTCCTATAACTTTATAGTAATCCTGAAGACCTTGATAAGCTTGTTCAGATGTGTTTGATTAGGGTTGGAGCTGAACTGGGGGTTGAGAACCCCTGACTTAAACCAACAGTTCAATGCTCAACCAATAGAATGATGTTGAGGCGGATCTATACATTTGTCTGACCAATGGCTAATAAATTGCATACTTTGCTTTTAAAGCTGTTAGACGAATAACAGATGTTCTCTCTTCAAATGTTTCTTGTGTTTTGTATTGAGACTGTGTTTGTGTGTGTGTGTGTGCGCATGTTCTTATTTTGAGATTTTTCTCTTATGTTTACAATAATTAAAATTTCCTTTCTCTTTTTCTTTTTCAGATACGTTCCAGTCTTTAATATCATTCTCTCAGAATCATCTGACCTCTCTGTTCGAGACCACATACCCTTCCCTGATGTCGTCCATCTCCCCTCATATCGTCTGCCTCTTTACTGACCTATCTCGCTTCCTCCAGGGCACTGGCAACGTGTCTGTTGAAACTGCTGTGCACTGTTTCTTTGACAGTCTCTTCCCGTTGGTCCACACTCATATCATCAATCCCGGCATGGCCGGGAGCGTTGGTGCAGATGCTTCTGACGGCAACCAACTCGGCGACTGTCTCCGCATGACGAGGCAGGACGTTAACCCCTTTGGGTTGCACCCAAAAGTAATGGCAAAGGAGCTTGCGGATGCATTGCGGGCAGGGCGGGTGCTCAGCTTGGCGCTCGGCATAGGGTCAGAGGTGATGAACATTACGGAGACGGCGGAGTTATCAAGAGAGTGCACGCGTGCTCTGGTGCGCATGCATTACTGCTCTCATTGCCGTGGGCTCACGCTGATCCGGGCATGCAGTGGCTACTGCCTCAACGTCATGCGTGGGTGCTTGGCCAGCCTCTCGGAACTACACAACCCATGGAGACAGTACGTCACTGTGCTGCAGGATCTCACACACATGGTAGCCGGAGCGCACAACCTGGAGCTTGCTTTGCTTCGGATCAAAGGTCAAGTTGAGGAGGCCATTCTCTATGCTCAACTTCATGGGCCCAGGCTAACTGCCACGGTGGGTATCAGACAGTGATAATTCAAATTGTATGCTGTAATAAGGCTGTGAGATTTTGTGAGATAAGGCTCAAATTTTATTTTTTTCGATTTTTGGATTCCAAAGATTAAGAAGAAAAGATACTCAAGGAAAAACAATTATTGAGCTGCTCTCCGTCTAGCAAACTTTCTTTTTCTTTTACACTTCATTATTCATTCATTAATATTGTATTCACAAGTTCGTACTTGCACATATAATCAGAAAGAGCATGTATGCATATTTGCCGTGCTGTCCAAGGGAGGAGGGCTCCAAGCCTAGAATTTAGCCTGAACCCAGAGTACTTCCCCATCCCTAGATGAGAGAGAGAGAGAGAGAGAGAGAGAGAGAGAGGTTGGGGTGGTGGAGGGATGCTGGAAAAGACTGTTGTGGGACAGAGGTAAGTTGGCTGTATATATACCTCCTGTCGTACTAAGTGAGTGTTAATTTGGTTGATTCATAGGCGTTGGAACCATTGTATGTGGGTGGGACAAGACCCACCCACTTTTTAAGACCAATGATATTGGACCCACTCACTTATACCGTCTCTAATTCAGTGCATGTCCCTACCCCTAACCGATAAACACTTTATTATGAAACACAAGTTAGACACTTTATTTCCACTTTTAAAATATTTTCTTCATTTTTATTGAAAATAAATGCCGTTCTGATCTGATATGTGATGGGAAAAGGGAGTCGAGCAAGTTCGGCAAAAGGCGAATTCGAAACCTCGGGTCGATTTGCGTCAAAACTTTCCCCTACACTATTGCCACTGTAAATAATTTGGTGTTTTCCATAATTTGGTCTGGCCCAATCAGATGTTTAGTAAACAAGCCGGGCACCCACATTTTTTTGCTTCCGACGCCCATGGGTTGATTATCTGAATGTGCTCCTCATGAATGTTGTTAATAAAACATCATATGTTATGTGCTTTGAGACACGAGGTAGTTTAACGCTGTCTCTTGTGATGCTTTGCAGACTCTGCTCTGCCTGTGCACTTTCTTGTGTTTTGAAGGAGGCTTTGGAGAGCGTTCTGAAGGGAGGATAGCTCACTATATCTAGCCTCTCTAAAATTGCCTACCCTACCTTTTACCTATTTATTTATTTAGTTATTTATTGCAGATTTATATCATTTTCTGATTTTGCGTTTCACAGTTTTTATTAATTTTGAGGAATGCTGAATCTGTTTGATGCAAGTTAGATATTAAAGGTCACCTTTACTCTAAAACTATAATAACCATCATATTCACAGCGCACACACCTCACTCATGATGTCTCTCAACATGGGGACAGGAGAGGTGTCAGTCAATAAATGGGAAAACAAAGTAACTTGCGTTACTTATGTGAAAAAAGTAGCTCAGATATTTTGATATTGATAGTATGTGTGACTATACTCATTACTTTAAAAAAGTAATCTTATTACGTAACTCGCGTTACTTGTAATGCGTTACCCCAACACTGGCTGTTAGGCTGTTGTAGTTCAAAATCCTAAATGAAAATCCAGAAAGTTCAAGCAAGTTCATTACTTCTGCAAGATTCTTCTGGTGCCGTGTGTCCGAACAAAGTGTCTCTTAGGCTGCTGTTATCGTGTAGTGTCTGAATTAGGGTTTGGAAACAGGAACTTTTTTTGGCAGAATTTTGTTTGTACTTTTGTCACTGACACACATACACACACATGCTCTTAGCTTTAAACTTTAAGTCAATTTATCACACGCTAAGTCAAACTAACATTTACTCGCACTTCAAAGCCGCTTCATGGGATTGGAAAGACCTGGCCAAAGTGAACCCAGGTCACTCTATTTTGAAATGCTTTTAAACATGACACTCCATTAGAATACTGGCATTATACTGTCTGCCAGTGTGTTTATTTTGAAGATGTTAAAGATTGGCTTGCTTTAAGGGCAAAATGTGATTGCTTAACCGAATTGTGATGATGGCTTTGGCTATGTTTGAAATGGAATACTAGTGAACTACTAACTTTGTGCAGCATGTATGTTGCCTGCTATTTATTTTCCAAAACTTGAAACCATATGAAATATGCAATGATATAAACAACAGTACGGTGAATTGTTAAGGCATTGCATGTTTTATTTCAGTGGCATAGAAATCTGGAAATAAACAGTGACTCTTTTTGCAGTTCAATCAAATAATATGTCAAGAAAGAGATGTTGCAAAATCATGGCTGATATTACTTCCTGGTCATTTGTCATACTATAAATAAAAGGTAAAGTTGAGTGCATTGTATTGTGGCGTCTTCTAGAAAATAGAATTTCCGGTTCTCCTTCTGTAGCAGTGGTATCTAAAAGTAGACTAAATGGTGAGGATATGCTAGTAGGCTAATTAGTACTATTCTCATGTAGGAAACTTACCGTTCACCTTACAAATGTTTAATTTGACGAATAATATCTTCCATTACATACAACTTTTAATTTAAAATGCATTTATTATGTTTTTGAAAGAAGTATTTTATGCTCACAAAGGCTGTGTTTATGTGATCAAAACAGTAAAACTAAGTAATATTGTGAAAATATTATTACAATTTAAAATAATGTTTCTATTTTAATTTATTTCAAAATGTAATTGATTCCTGTGATGGCAAAGCTGAATTTTCAGCATCATTACTCCAGTCTTCAGTGTCACATCCTTCAGAAATCATTCTAATACGCTGATTTAGTGCTCAAGAAGCATTTCATCTTATTATCAAAGTTGAAAACAGTTGTGCTGCTTAATTATTATGTGGAAACTGATAAAAAAAAATTCAGGATTAATTGATTAATATAAGGTTCTGATTAACATTTATTTATTTTGTTCAGTGTCTTTACTGTTACTTTTGCTCAATTTAATAGTATATAAAAAATAAAACTTTCTGACCTTAAACTTTTGAGCGGTAATGTACATCATAAAGTGATTTTGTAGTCTTTCTAATCAGGCACTGAATGGATTCTTTCAGCCTGTAAAATTGCTTTTGGTTTTCCAAATTCTGTGGGGGATAGAATCCTGTAATAAACGACGGAAAAGGCTTGGAGATTGTTTCTGGCAGGCCATTTCTGTTTTCCTCTGCTGCTGTGTGTAAATCTTCCCTGTTTTCTTTACACTAAGCAATGAGTTTGAAAGAAAACAGTGAGACTGAAACCCACAGGACTACCATCCTGATAACAGACTCTATTACCCACAATCCCCCGCTTGTATTATCTCCTAGTGCTGTTATCTCCTGATTAAGCTGTATTCGGTTCTGTCAAAATAATGCACAACATTTTTCAGCCTCTCATTTTTGTCAAAGATCATAAACTGTAGACTTCTCCGCTCTCTGCAAATGTGTGTGTGTGAAGCTGAGATGTTATTAGAGGAATTATAGCAATGGTTTGATTTTCACTGGGATACTTTCCCAAACGGATTGCGGTTGGCATGCTGTCCCATCATGTGTGCTGCCCAAGAGGGCATGCTGAGTGGGTAGTGTGTGTGTGTGTGTGTGTGTGTGTGCTTTCTGGGATCAGGTTTTGGAGGTCTGTCGAGACACTGTAGGTGCTGACAGCGCTGGCTGCCCTCATGCATGTCTGAAAGAGTTCTATTGACCAGCACTGTAAGACGGGGATGAGGGGGGAGAGAGAGCGTAAATCGAGAAGTTTTTAAAAGAGGACTGGGGTGTCTTTTGACATCTCTGTGGTCTTAGTGTGTGTGGTTTTAAATCCTTTAAGATCAGATGTCATAGACATGTACCAGGTGATGCTGGGCTTTGATACCAGCAATGATGTGTATGTGTGTGTGTCTTGCATGCAATGCACATTCCTTTCATTGTCTTTTTAAATTCTGGACTGTCAGTGCTGGTTATACAATTAGAGAGGACAACCTTCCTCTATTGTTCCTTTTCTTCCCTTTTTCGGGTGTAAGAGGTCTTGCATATTTATTCTGGCCAAGATCATGCCCACTTAGACAGAAAGGCGCCGTATGACTGATAGGTTAAGTGACCAACCACGCAATATGCATTTTTCACGTGACGTTTAGAGGAGGGTAAATCTGAAATTGAATATAACCTTAAGACCCAAAGAGTAATATATACTGTAGGTGTGATCAAGGATATCTTGTTTACTTGCCACAAAATCTGTTCACCCCGCAGTAGGATTCAGCTGTCAGTTCTAAAGCCTCAAGATGCATCTCACGTGCATCTCATGCGTCGGCTCTTAAAAAAAAAATAATAATTTTTGGTAACACTTTATTTTACCTTTAGTGTCCCTGTTATACATTTTACATTTGGTTACTATAGTAATAAATCAATTATGCATAGTAACATGCAACTAACACTAAACCAAACCTTAACCCTAATTATATAGTAATTTAGTTAATTACTATTACTTAGTACTTAATTGTATAATTACACTGTAACAATGACACCTTAAAATAAAGTGTAACCAAATTATTTCTACTACTACTACTACTACTACTACTACTACTAATAATAATAATATAATAATTATAATATTTATATATTATTATTATTATTGTAATAATTAAGGTCACGTGACAGAGAAAATTTCAGCTTGGCCTTCACAGGAGTAAATTACATTTAAAATATATTCAAGTTATTTTATTTTAATAATATTACTGTTTTAATATATTTTTGATAAAAAATTAATAAATGCTGTTTTTGTGAGCAGAAAAACAAAACAAAACAAAACTGCTTGGCCAAAAAAAAAAAAAAAAACACGTTTGGATTCAAATAGGCAAATGATTAAGAGTCTATGATTGGATAATTTTTCCAGTGATTATTTTGTTTCTAGCATGTTATATGTTTGGCAACAGTTCTTCTAACCCTAAGTGTAGTGTGTACCTTTTCATTTCTTAAACAACCATGTAGGAAGACACATCATGGCCATATTCCAGGATGACAATGTCAAGATTCATCAGGCTCAAATTGTGAAAGAATGGTTGGGTGGGAGCTTGAAGAAGAACATTTTCACACATGAATGGGCACCTCTGAGTCCAGACCTTAAAATCATTGAAAGTCATTTGGATGTGTTGGAGTAGACTTTACTTAGGGTGCACTCACACTATGGGGCGGCAGTGGCTCAGTGGTTCGTGTAGGTTGGCTACAAACTGGAAGGTTGGTGGTTCCATCCCCGGTTCCACCAAGTGTCGAGGTGTCCATGAGCAAGACACCTAACCCCAGCTGCTCCCAACAAGCTGGACGGCGCCTGGACGGTGCCATGGCTGATACCGCCGTCGGTGTATGAATGAGTGAATGAATGGGTGAATATGAGGCAATATGTAAAGTGCTTTGGTGGCCAAAGCAATCTGAACTGTGCCCGAGCACAGTTCAGATTGCTTTTCAGACAGTTCAGACCCCCAAAGTCTGGTTCGTTTGACTAGTGTGATCGCTCCATACCATGCCAGAGCGCGGTTCAGTTTAGCTCGAGCGTGGTACGCAGGTAGTGTGATCGCAAAACGTGCTGGAGCACAGAACAGCTGTGCGCTACTGTCATCATTACGACGGCAAACACCAAACACCTATTACTACTTGGATACACTTTCCAATTAATTCAAGTTATTTATTTAGGTTTATAACAGGTCTGGTTCTCACTTCATTGCCGAACAGGGATTGTAGTTTGCGAGTAAAGCTGCAAATTCCTCCATCAAAGTCAGCTGCCTCCTTAATAATCTTCTGTCAATAAATATGGGACAATTGCGCTCAGGCATTGGTACAAGACAACCGTGCCCAGTGTGGGTACACCCTTATTAGTCCTTGACTCTTGCATTGTCATCCTGGAATATGGCCATGATGTGTATTCTTACATGGTTGTTTAAGAAATGAAAAGCTACACACTCCATCAATTAGGGTTAGAAGGACTGTTGCCAAACATATAACATGCTAGAAACATAATAATCACTGCAATAATAATCCAATCATAGACCCCTAAATTTGCCCATTTAAATCCAAACAGCAATCTTTTTTTTGGCTGGGCAGTGTATGTATATTCCTTGCTAAAAATGGGAAACGTTTAAGAGCTGGAAAGCTCAGGATTGTGAACACATTATCCTTTGTCTCTGCTCCTCACTTTCTCTCATCCCTCTTTCTCAGTCATTTTGTCTTTTTAACTTTAACATTTAAAAATTTTTTCTCTCTCCCCTCTTCCAGTGATTTTCTCCACATTTGGATGGTTTTCATAGTGATTATTGTATATTTCAACAGGTTTAAGGTCCATTAATAATTATACTGCTGAATGGAACGTCAGGATTTACACCGCAGTGTTATTTCCCAAATGGAGATGGAAAGGGATTGTAGTCGTGAGGTCAGAGTTCACCAGAGGTGTTGTGATGTCTCAATGTTGCTAGCGTGGAAGCAGACAGTCTTTCCGTGACTCATAAGTGCTGTGCCTAAAAGTGGCTGCTGACAACTATGAGCACATATCAGACAAAAACGAGAAAAATGTTATAACTCATTATCCGCCGTCCCGAGCAGTTAATGTGCTGCTCTACCTTATTTCCTCAGAGGTTTAACTGAGGGCTCTAATTACAGTCTTACACAGGAATTTTAATAGTAGCTTGTGCTTTTTAGATAATGGAAACAAGGCCCCTGGGATTAGAAAAGATTTCCAAAGCCCAGAGCACAGACAGCGATGAGAGAGGGGTCAGTAAAAGAGCCCCTCGCTCATTTACCTAATGATGTTTGCTTGTTTTTCATTGTGGTATGAACCTAGCAGAAATATTTTTTTTAATATATTTTTTAAATTACATTTTATTATTTAGTAGTGTTTTAATTTTGAAACTTTGTAAAAAAATATAATAATAAAAAGGGGCAAATATCACAAATTAACAGAACACATATAATAGTTAAAATATTTATTTTGACCCCTCTAGGTACTACATACTACTTTATATAGGGCCTGAAATACTATACGTTTCAAGCCCTATTTTTTACCCTATTCATGGAAAGTGCCTTATCACTCTATCCCTCCACTGATTCATCTTTCCGATGAGTGAAAAGTGAGGAATCAATTACCTCACCAAGTTTGTAACCCTCAGCGGAGCAATTTATTTTCCATTCTGACGCAGAGAATTATTTTTTCTCTTTTTCTTGTTTCTTTTCGTTCAGTCCCCCTTGCTGTATTCGTCTCTTGGTACCATATAATCATTCCTGCGAACACAAATTTATGGATACAGGAAATTATTATGTGAATTGATGCACTATGACTTTATGGACTTAGGGTCCATTTGATATGAGTAATTAGGAGGAAATGAGAATCTGTCTAGAAATGTTTGGATTATAAATATGGGAGGAGATATTTTAGGAATTTTTGAATTTAAACATTCAGTTGTTTTTGAGTTTGGGCCAGAAGAGTTTAATATTGGAAAAGCTAAATGGGTTTTGAAAGGTGGTGGTTCTGGGAATCAGGAGGAAAGTGGAATCCGATCAGCTCTGATCCTGATTGATGCAGCTCTTCGCTGACAACTAGATTACATGACGTTTTATATAAATCCACTCATTTTTAATATGTGGCATTAATCCAGTGCTGTGACAGTTATTAAGGTATTAATATCAAACATAAACATAGCTATTTTAAATCCCTTTAAATAAAATCACACAAGTGTGTATACATTTGGTTTATTTTTATTGATCAGGAATGTAATAAAGAATTATACCTGTACTCACTATATGTCATTTATTCTATTAGAGTCTGGCACCAAAAAAAAAAAAAAAAAAACATGAAATATTTATTTTTAGTTTAGTTTAATTGTTCACTTCTCTTTTACCTCAAGACAATGTATAACTTATTACTAGAAAGCTATCCTATTTTGAAAGTTGCAGAGTCATGATGCTAGTAAATGTAAGTATGTTTAACTCCCTCCAGCAGAGGACTGATTCATATTTAACCAATACTGTATCATAACGCTATCCATCAGATCGTAACGTAACTGGATGAAGATGTTATAACAGAAGCATGACCTTTAGAAGAATTCCTCTTTTTGCTCATGAAAGTTTTTTGGTTCCTAAACAACAGAGTTCTGTCTGATTTGGTTTCCCAGTGCATCGTCTTTCAAAATGTTGTTTACATTGATGTTTTGGAGAGGCAGTGACATTAGAGGCTGGCTACATCCGTTTGCTGGGAAACCAGATTGCAAATCATGTGTGAGTGATTATGAGAAACTGCAGAGAAACTCAAATATGCTCGTAAACAGAATATTTACAGTTTAGAGTGAAATATGGAGGGGAGAACAGGAGATCTGAGGATAGTAGAGGAGAGAGACGAGAGGAAAGTGAGCATAACAGTCGCTGAGTCAGCCAGTCTGGGGTCAAATCCTCAGTACCCTTGTGTTAGAGAATCTTTTTGAGAGAGCGAAAGAGAGAGGATGATTTAAATCTGGGAAGCTCTATGAGGTGGAGCGTATGTGTCCAGACCACAAACTTGGCTGAGACAGAGCGAAGAGAGGGATAGAAAACGTATAGGAAACTAATACAGCCATGCACAGCTTTGAAACGTTCATTGTGACAGACAATGTGTTTGTTGTTTGTTCGTTTGGTGGTTATAAATTCCACTTACAGCTTCCAATTAGAACTTCCAGCAATCTTCAAATGCAAAACATAAAATGTTGGATGTGCCACAATTTAAGCCTCGCTGCTGATTTCTGTCTCTCCTTCTTTTTCTGAGGGTGTTGTGGGTTAGTAGTTAATGATCTGGAGTGGTAACTGAAATTGTTGTAGAATAAAATCCAGATGATGCATGAAAAAAATACTGTAGAAAGTATTAATTGGACCATATTATTATAGAACAGCTTTTTGGGTGTTTCTGATGAACTGCTGATGCTTTTCTTCAACAAGTTCTGGTTGGTTTTGTTGAGGTGAGGATCTCTCTCTCCTCGTCTCAACCTATGAATGCCACCTTATAGTTGTTTTTGTTCATTACATTTTTGAAAAGTGAAGGTTTAAGTCTTTCAGGCCTTGTCTTTCATTGGACATTTGTGCCACTGCTGTATGGCACATGTATTCAAGTCAGTAGTTCCATAAGTCTGAAACTGTGACAAGGGTAGAATGCATGCGGAGATGCAGAGTTCACAAATAGATCACACACACACACACACACACACACACACACACACACACACACACACACACACACACACACACACACACACACACACACACACACACACACACACACACACACACACACACACACACACACACAGACACAGATCATTAATCAGCTGATTGTGTATGTGTGAGTATCAGCGTGGCAACAATGAAGCCAAACAAAGCAGCCAGAGAATCACAGTTCAAACACACACTCAAAGCCAGACCAACATGAAAAACAACCCGCTAACTAAACAGTGGAACTGGCTTCCCCTCCCATGCTGGCACAGCCACAGGCCTCATTCTGAACATTGTTTAATTCAACACCACTGAGATGTGCTGTGATGTTATTCAAACAGCGGTGGCAATTGAAAAGTAATTTCTGCATTTCCTCTTTAAAATGTGCAAGAGAGCGGTTAGTTGTGTTTTTAAAATGTAAATACAATTTCAATGTATCAATGATATTCTAACAAGGTAATAATGTTCTATCAATCGATCTATCAATCGATCAGGCATAACATTATGACCTAATGTCCCAATATTGTGTTGGTCCCCCTTTTGTTGCCAGACCCACAAAGGTGTGCTGTGGTATCTGGCACCAAGATGTTAGCAGCAGATCCTTTAAGTCCTGTAAGTTGTGAAGTGGGGCCTCCATGGATCAGACTTGTTTGTTCAGCACATCCCACAGATGCTCGATTGGATTGAGATCTGGGGAATTTAGAGGCCAATTCAACACCTCAAACTCATTGTTGTGCTCCTCAAACCATTCCTGAACCATTTTTGCTTTGTTGCAGGGTGCATTATCCTGCTGAAAGAGGCCACAGCCTCCAGGGAATATCGTTTCCATGAAAGGGTGTACATGGTCTGCAACAGTGCTTAGGTAGGTGGTACGTGTCAATGTAACATCCACATGGATGGCAGGACCCAAGGATTGCCAGCAGAACATTGCCCAAAGCATCACACTGCCTCCACCGGCTTGCCTTCTTCCCATAGTGCATCCCATGGTACAGTTCTGATGCTGAGGCTTTTTCGGCGGTGGACAGGGGTCAGCATGCGTACCCTGACTGGTCTGCAGCTATGCAGCCTCAAACTCAACAAACTGTGATGCACTGTGTATTCTGACACCTTTCTATCAGAACCAGCATTAACTTCTTGAGCAATTTGAGCTACAGTAGTTCATCTGTTTGATCTGACCACACAGGCCAGCCTTCGCTTCCCACGTGCATCAATGAGCCTTGGCCGCCCATGACCCTGTCGCCGGTTCCCCACTATTCCTTCCTTGGACCAGTTTTGATAGATACTGACCACTGCAGACCGGGAACTGCAGTTTTGGAGATGCTCTGTTCTAGTCATCTAGCCATCACAATTTGGCCCTTGTCAAACTCATTCTGTCTATCGGTCTTGTCTGACTGTCTGTCTTTCTATCTTTCTAGCTATCTATCGATCTTGTCCATATATTTTTTTCTGTCTGTCCATCATTATATCTTTAGATAGACCAGTGTATTAACATGACATAGACAGGTAAACACTCCCTGTTTTCCTATTCACCCTGTCTGTTTTTACCTGTGCTAGAGAATGAAAACTTGGGCTCAGAATTAGAACCGTAAGGGTTGAGCGTATTACCCAGAATGCACTGCATTTGGGGCAAAAGAGCACTGAGAAAGTTACGCTGCCTCTGGAGCGGATTCTTCCATGAACAAACTTCATCACACACCAACACCACACCATGAAACTCAATACTCCCCCAGAGAGAGACTTACACAAACATGACGATTGAAGGAAAAGTCTGTCTTAAAAACAGACAGTCCTCTGAAAGATATATTAGTTTTTGGAGCGGTCGGCACATATAAAGATCACATGCCTTAAATTGGCCTTGCTCATTGCACACTGTAGTAAAACTGCAGCCAAACGTCCCACCAACCACTAATACACAGTCAGCCTGTAACTCAAGGCCAGGCGCTCACAGCTCCCGCATGTGTCTTCCTCTGAGACTCATGGGATAAAGCATCGTTCAGACCCCATCTAATCACACCCAGAATGTTTTACACACTGGCATTTCACATATATTACAAGGACGGACAGGTGCACACATACTCGCCAGACAAGAGCAAACCTCTGCTTTCAACAGTAGGTAATTGAGTAACAGTTGACCAGTGGAATGACCCATTGTGCTTAGCGTCACAGATCAGGGTGTCACTGAGGTCAGTTCTGCCTCTCTCTCTCTCTCTCTCTCTCTCTACAAGTGTGTCATGCCTATTTTCACATGCTTTTGAATCTTATTGAAAGTCTGTGTTTTCATTTAAGACTCTAGCTTTCACTGTAATGTGGCATTGTGGGTAGTTACGGGAAGGCCATTATGCTAGATGAATACTTGTTTAAATATTGTTTTATCCCAAAGAGCGGAACAAATGATTTTGGAAATTACTCCGTTAATGTATCATAATATTGATATAATAATTGTTTTGTTTTTTTAACTATGACGTAAATAATACTCCATAGGCCGTTTACACCCCACAAAATTCAGTCACTAGTGGTCAACTGAAACACATTGCTGGTGAAATAATGTGAATTTTCTTCAACCTGTTCTGGTTGAATTCGTTGAGGTGAGGATCGCTCTCCTACTTTTTTTATAAAATAGTGTGGGTGAAAAAAGTAATCAAATAATTACAGTTGCACATAACCAGTAAAGTTTAAAACCTTTCACATTGGAAGATTGACAGGTGAGTTAAAGGGCACATATTATGCAAAATTAACTTTCATAAGGTGTTTGTGTGTCCACAGTTTTTATAAACAACCAGCCTATAATGGTAAAAATCCACCCAATACTTTTTTATAATCCCCATCAATCATTATCAATCTCTAATCAGGCTGTTCCAGATTTCCCCGTACTGCTACATAAGAGTAGGGAAACCACAACTGTTCATGATCTGCCCTTTTAGCATAGACACACCTCTGAGTGAGAAGCACAGAGGCCGCCAATTCTGTTTACTCACTGTATCAGCTAGCTAGAGTATTACAATGTCCCCGCCAAAAACATTACAAATGTTCTGTTGTTGGATGTACCAATGAACATCCGAGCCACTGAAGACACCGTGGTTGAATTTCATTTGTGAAGGAAATGTGCTGAAGAATGTTATATATTTGGCAAATCATTTTAGACATGACTGCTTCACCAGCGAGGGTCAATACCAACACTTCATGCTCTAACTTCATATCCAGAACAAGTAAAGCACTTCGTATTTTGTGAATGTTTGCAAATTTCCTTCCTGAATGAGCTTTCTAGAATGCTGCACGGCTAATAAAGGCAAAAGTTTATTGACTGTATTCACAGAGACTGAGCTATGTTGTTAGTTTTATCCCAAAAATGCTCACCGTCTGCGTGATTCATAAACGCACATTTATTATGCATTGTATAGTCGGGTGATGGACGTGTTATGTTCCCACACGAGCACCTATGCAACAATTTCTAGAGTAACATGATGGTACATGCTAGTCCATGAGCTGAATTAATGTAACAACTAATGTTACATAAATGTATCCACTACCCATTCAGAAACGTCCAGGTGCAGTCTAAAAAGTTTCAACCTCTTCCTGAGTCTCTCCATCTGTGTCCGACTCTGGTTCAAACATGCAAGGCTGCACTCCACAACTGGTTATTTCCAAGATGAGATTTTTGTTGTTGTTGACGTTGTATCCGAAGCTCATGTAGGAGCCGCTGGAACGGGGGCGGGGAACTGTAGCTCATTTGCATTTAAAGGGACACAAAAAAATGGCACGTTTTTGCTCACACCCAAATAGGGGTAAATTTGACAAGCTATAGTAAATGATCTGAGGGGTATTTTGAGCTGAAATTTAACACACATTCTGGGGACACCAGAGATTTATATTATATTTTGTGAAAAGGGGCATAATAAGTTCCCTTTAACAGTGAAAGAATGCATACTCGCCTGTCAATAATCCACTGTGTTAAAACAAGGGTTTTCAGAAAAATAGCAGTTACACTAAAAATGCATTTTTGATCACCTCTGAATGTTGATGAAATGAACAAATCTCGAAACATTTTGGATCCCGTTTACACTTGTATTTAGCATCATCCCGTTTCAAATGAATCACTGACAGAGATGCTACAGGTTCATAGGTAAATGTAGAGAGAAACAAATAACCAACAGAGATTCCAAGAAGTGGGAGATCAGGAGAGTGTCATTGGGTTCATTCTGAGCTGAAGACATTTTGATTTTACCAATATACATTTTTTTATGTTTTTATTTATGCTTTATTAACATACAATTAGCAAAGATTCACAGGAAAAAATTCCCAGACTTTCTGAACGGAAAGTAATTTGATACCGGACATAAGGAAACTTCATCTGGATATAAAAGAAACTTTTTGTAACTGCCTGAATCTGAGGTTGTTAGGACACTAAAATAAGTTTCTTTACTTCCTTTATTTTTTAAAAGAAATATGCTTTATCAAAATTGCAGCTGATTTTATAACCTGAATTAAATATAACTGTGACTAGGATGCAGAAACTACCCATGCAGCTTGATAAAATGCGTGACGATTCAAGGATAACCGTTGTATATTTGAGATCTCGGCCCAAAATCCACCGCTGGGTTTATTTATGGGGAAACGATGGTTCCCATGCTGTTCGTCAAAAAGGAGAAGGAAAAATATTTACAATAGACGGTAAATCAATAAACTACACAGAATGCAACAAAATCAAAACACAAATATTTTCCCAGCACTCCCACATTTTTGGCTGATACCCATAATGCCTCATTCTCTTAAAGACTTCTAAAATTAAAATCAAGACATTGATTTGGCTTATTATTATTCATTAAATCTGATATTTAACACATGTCAGTATTTAATAATGTTTGCACAAGGCCTTAAGTATATTAAATGTACTGAAATCAGATATCTTAAATATACTGTAGTTTAATATTTTAAATGTTCTTTTCCTTTTCCCTGGTGATGAAAAAGACATCTGATTCTTATAGACTAGTGTGTTTTTAGAGGTGTGCATTTGTGAATTTTGCAACAAAAATCATATATATTACTAACTTGCAGTGAACTGATTGATTTAAAGACACTAAGAATGTAATTTTTAGTTTTCAGTCATTAGAAAGAAGCTAAATAATAAAGTTGGCAGAGCACATGCAGTTAAGTTTCATTCTTGGGTCTGATTTCTTTGCATTCAGTGGTGAAGGCCCATCTCAAGCCTAATAATCATACAATGTGTTTCTTTATAATTTCCTTCAAGTAAACCCTTTTTTTCAGTGCACCTTGTTATTCATTCAGGTTGTAAAGCAAGTGACAGAGCGAAGACTGTCTCTTTCCTGTCCTCCAGCCTCGTGCCCGAGCTCCCAGAGCAATGACAAATGGTGCAGGAGATAAAGATTTATTAATGCCAAATAAAATTGTCATTATTAAAAGTGACTGATAGGAGAGGGCAGAAACTGAGGGTAATCATTTGGATTGCTGTAGTCGAGTATTCTTGACTAATGGACTGGTGACGTCTGCCGGAGCTTTTAGTGGGATGAAACACCATTGATTAAATGTGTGTGTAAGAACGAGGAAGAGACAGAGGTGAAGGAGGTGTAGATATAAAAGCAAATGCAGATTGAGATCCTGTGTTAGAGCAATAGTCTCTAATGAGATGAACTGGTTTATATACACACATACATTTGTTTTTTCATCATGGTTGGGACTTTCCATTGACTTTCATTGTTATTATACTGAGCTAATTCTATTTTCTGTCCCCTAACCCTACACACAACCCTCTCAGAATCTGTTCTGCATTTTTAGATTTTCATTAAGACTTTATTTAGTTTGTTTATTAAGCTATTTTTTCTCTTGGAGACCGTTGGCTGCTTCCCACCATGTAACTGATGTCAGGTTTTACTGCGCTTATATGAGGACATTTGATCCCCATAATAGGCAAAACCAGAGCCAGACACACACACACACTCTGTCTCTGTCTTTCTGTCTAATTCATTCATTCATGGCTTTAATGTGATCTGTTACCATCTACTTTTCCATTAGAGCTTCATTTATCACTAAGACAAACGCACGCTTACATCATCCGTTCTCTCTTCCCGAAGGAACAGAATGAATCACACCCTCATCTCTGTTCCTCTATCTGTCTCTCTGTTTTTCAGGTGGATAAGGTATGTGGTCACTCTTCAAACGAGTCCTCAAGTACAGTAGGGGCGTTTCTTCCGACTTCAGTCACACCTCCACCTGCCAACATCTCACAGGACGCTCCAGGAGCCAATAAGATCGGCATGTTGGCGCAACTTCACAGGTTAGTCTGGATCCCTAATTCTGTCACTAAGACTTATTTATTGAAAAAAAAATGTTTTACAGGTCTTTGAGATTCAATATTGTCAATTGTAATATTAAAATTGTCTTTTTAATCAGTATTGTAGAGTAACATGAGTTTTTTTTTTTTTTTTTTTTTTTGTAATCTGAAAATCTGTCTGTAAATTATAAACTACCGCCAATATTTATAGTACATTATCATATGTGCATTTATTCCAGTAATAGTACATGTTGATACAAGTGCATTCTGCCTTGTTAGGCCCATGATTTCTGTGTGAAATAAGAAACATGTTATATAGTTTGTCTAAATATGTATGTATAGCCACAAGCTTTGGTCAAACAGACACATTCAGCAAGTGTCTCTAAAGACCCTGATTAAAAATATGCCACTGGACATTTAACTAAGTGTCTTCAAGCCCAGATCTTCAAGGCCCACACATTGCAGATACCCATCACTAAGTGGTAGGCTGGCAAGGACAGTGCTGTAACTGGCACTGAGACTGTTGCCTGCAGGAACACAGAGAGATAAATGGATTAAAGTTTTTTTTCCAGAGTGCAGGAGTCAGTGGAGGAGAGGACAGCAAACACTCATCACCGTACAAATGACATCATCTCTGCACCAAGAGTCATGGAAATGCTCTGACCAGCAAGATTTATAAATTAAACATTTTAAATTATTTTCAATGGGTAGCTAGAGTGCTCCATCATTAAGACAGGTCAGAGGTCAAAACACAATGTTAAATTTAGTAAAAATAACTAAACATGTTACGTCCATGTTGAACCTCCAATGACATGCAGAATGGACCTCAACAGCAGGGTTCTGGAAGTATAAATTCATTTTAAAAAACTTAATCAATAATGTATACAATTTTTGAGCTCTGAGGTTAAATGCATTCACCACCCCAGATTTTCAAATAGTTGTACCTTGGCCAAATATTATCCTATCCTAACAAACCATACATCGATGGAAAGCTATCTGAACGCTACCATATCTGAATTTAATGTCCCGTGGCTTCCTCAGCACTTGATACACCGTGATACACTTGATGAACTCTTCCAGGCCTCAGCTGCAACTAGAGTGTTGAAGGCAGGTTAAAGTAGACTGTTTGCGGCTAGCCAATAAAGACTGGTATTATGCACATTTTATTACATTGTTACATAGGTATGTTACTGGAATTGCTGACGACTTGTTTCAGCTGTTCAGAATCTGTTCTTCTTCAAATAATTGCCCCTCCCCTCAAACACAGAAGAGCCAATGGCAGTTGTGTATCAGTTGCACAGGGACCGGAACTCGGATATCTTTAGGTTTCAGCACCATAGAGAAACACTGGAAGATCCGAAGCTCTCATGGGTTTGATGGTGTTTATGGTACAAAAATGGTAAAACGATGTGCCTGGGGTACTTGTAACACTGATTCCAGGTATCCTGAGAGGATTTTCTCGTTGTCATACTCTCATTAAGTTACGATTAAAGTTAGTGAGTCCATGCTACGTACGAACCTAAATAGACTAGTCTACATTTCAGTGCCTCTCCATATTAAACTGGTTAAATGTAAATTAATTTAGTCTTATCCTGCGGTACATGAACAGTGTTTATCCTGGATGTTGTCATCTGCGATCGTGACGACCGTAACACTTCTCCCACTTGCATTGTGATCTATAAACCCCCACTTCCAAATGAATCTTGTTATCCACCATATTTATTTTCAAATCTTTTATATATCCCTCCATGGCAAATTTAAGTCCCACTTGAATGCTCCTCGACGAGAGGTGGTCCTTCTGTGTTCAAAAACACCTTTAGACACTGACAGCTGTCATTGTAAGACAATTAGCAACTGTTTGTCTGAGTTAGCAAAAGTAACTAAGGGGGACGGGGCTTACCGATAGATCAGTTACACACTGCATGAAAGGTAATATTTGAAAATGTATAACAGGGGCACTTTAAAGCAACTGATTAAATTCCATCATTTGCAGTGCTTGTGTTTAATTCCCTCCAAATGTTAAATGCACTTTTTTTTTTTTTTTTTTTTTTTTTTTTTTTTTTTTTTTTTTTGTAATCTCAGAGCTTGGTTTTAACCCTTGACAGTTTTCTGAAAAAAAAGTGGGTAAAAAGTACTTCCGGAATCTAAGTTGCTGGTCGCTTTTGAGTTTTAGTGCTAGTGTGATGTAACCCATCTTCCAGGTTCTAGTTTGCATGTGCATGAGTGGTTTTTAATTTTCTCCATGGTCATGATTTTTCTCTCCCTCTCTCACCATCATCCCCTCCCCCTGTTTTGTTGCCCTTTGGTTTCCTCCATCTCTCTGTCCTCCCCTCCAAACTGCTTGCCTCATCCTCCTCTGGACTGTTCCATTATCTTGTACTGGGGGCCGGGGGGTTTGACCGTTCTCAGTTCACTCCCTCTGAAAACCTCCAAGAGCGATAGAGGTAGAACTCTGAAAAAAGTTGCACGGTAAGCATGGATGCATTTACTAAAATTGCATTTATTTCTGATTATCTTTCTTTAAAATGTGTGTTTGTGTGCTTACCTTGGATAATATACTGTAGGTTAGCTCCACCTCTTTTCTACACTCTTACTACCTTACCAGTTAAGGGTGTTTTTACACTAGTACTTTTAGTGCTGATTGAGTGCATTTGTCATAAGAGTTTGGTTTGTTTGTTTGCTGTGAAACCTGAATGGTTGTTCCCAAGTTTGCTTGAAAAGGTTCTGGACTGCAGTTCATGTGGACTTGAGTATGATTCACAGTTGGTATGAATGCAGTCTGGCCTAATTTTTGCATGTGAACCACTAATCTTAATCAACATAATCTTAATAAACACTAATTTATAATCAACTCTGGATGACAGAAATGTTTAAAATGTGGGCTGATGGGAGAGGGATGGAATTGAACTTGGGTTCAGATCAAGCAAACAAATCAAAGTGTGAAAACAGTCTTTGTAATTATAAATTCAGGATGCCTGATTGGTTCCTTACTAAGCATGTGACCTGTAATTACCCACCTCCATGCTGTGGCCTTTGGACAGTCTATTTTATGTTATTTTTCATAGACTTAGTTGATATAATAATAATTAAATGCCTCAAAACAGGTTTCTAAAGCTATTGTTAGTGATATAATTAATCTTTCTCTGAGTTTTGTCTTTCAAAACTTTGAATAACCTTTATATATCAATGTTATGTATTGCTTATGATCTATATGTGTTGTTTATTTGTTGATTTGTGTTATAGGGAGTTTACGGGCTACATCTCCCGATATAAGTCCTTCTTCAGCATACTTCCGGAGGCGTTGTGCGAAGGAGAGATGGGTGTCGACGAGCTCACGTGTTGGAGTGGAAACGACGTGGTCGAAAGGTGAGACATTCAGGGTGTACAAACAAATTACTTTGCACTGGAAACTTGTCACTTTGAGTCTGGTTAGGACAAGATGGACTGCGTGTATGTGTAAGTGGAAAAAACTTTGCATAAAATTTAGAACTAAATATAAAAAAATGTCTTTACCCTGTTTAAAAAAAAATCACTTAAACCAGCCTCAGCTAGTTTGCAGGTCTTAACTAGCCTGGTCATGCTGGTCTGTTGGTTAGTTTTAGAAGTGTTTTGGGAACTTTTCAGCTTGACTAGGCTGGAAGACCAGGGGCCAACTGTGGCCCGGTTTCACAGACTGGGCTTAGATTAAACCAGGATTAGGCCTTAGTTATATTAGGACATTAAGTAGCTTTTTTAAATGTGCCTTAGAAAAAAACATTACTAATGTGCATCTTGAGACAAAACAATGGCACTGACATACACTGTATTGTCAAAGGTTTTGGGGCGCCTTTACATGCACATGAACTTTAATGACATCCCATTCTTAATCCGTTCGGTTTAATATGGAGTTGGCCCACCCTTTGAGAAGGCTTTCCACAAGGTTTAGGAGTTTGTTTATGGAAGTTTTTGACCATTCTTCTAGAAGCGCATTTGTAAGGTCAGGCACTGATGTTGGACGAGAAGGCCTGGCTCGCAGTCTCTGCTCTAATTCATCCCAAAGGTGTTCTATCGGGTAGAGGTCAGGACTCTGTGCAGGCCATTCAAGTTCTTCCACACTAAACTCACTCATCCATGTCTTTATGGATCTTGATTTGTGCACTGGAGCGCAGTCATGTTGGAACAGGAAGGGCCCATCCCCAAACGGTTCCCACAAAGTTGGGAGCATGCAATTGTCCAAAATGTCTTGGTATGCTGAAGCATTAAGAGTTTCTTTCACTGGAACTAGGGGGCCAAGCCCAACCCCAGAAAAACAACCCACACCATAATCCCCCCTCCACCAAACTTTACACTTGGCACAATGCAGTCAGGCAAGTACCGTTCTCCTGGCAACCACCAAACTCAGACTCGTCCATCAGATTGCCAGACAGAAACATGATTTCTCACTCCAGAGAATACGTCTCCACTGCTCTAGAGTCCAGTGGCAGCGTGCTTTACACCACTACATCCGACGCTTTGCATTGTACTTGGTTATGTAAGACTTTGATGCAGCTGCTCAGCCATGGAAACCCATTCCATGAAGCTCTCTACGCCCCAGGGGTAGCTCTCTACTTTGAAGGCCACACAAAGTTTGGAGATCTGTAGCTATTGAATCTGCAGAAAGTTGGCGAATTCTGTGCACTGTACACTATAATATCACTAACAGTTGACCGTGGAATATTTAGTAGTGAGGAAATTTCACGAATGGACTTACTGCGCAGGTGGCAACCTATCACGGTATCACGCTTGAATTCACTGAGCTCCTGAGAGCGACCCATTCTTTCACAAATGTTTGTGGAAGCAGTCTGCATGCCTAGGTGCTTGATTTTATACACCTGTGGCCATGGAAGTGATTAGAACACCTGAATTCAATGATTTGGAGGGGTATCCCAATATTTCTGGAAATATAGTGTATTTTAAGATATGTCAGTGCAAGTTGTTTTCACTGAAGACAGCTCAAACATGCATTTTAGCCTGGGACTAGGCTTAAGCCTTGTCTGTGAAACCAGCTATTTGTCTTAAGAGCTAGTTTGACCAACTTGTAGTTAACCAAGCAGTAATCGGTTTTACTTTTCCAATTCGAAATAATCTACTTTTTTATGTAACTGAGTTGGGACCAGAAAAAAAAGTTGGGACCAGTCTTGAAGGAAAAATATTAAATAACAAATTTTTAAGACTAGTCTAAGCAGTTTATTTAACCAGCTGCAAATTAGACTGGCTTAGGTGTGTTTTTCAACAGGGTAAACCCAAAGTTATACATTCAGTTGTTTGCCGGGTCCCATCTGGCTCGAGTCTGGTATGTGCATGTGGGCTCTCAAGAAAAAAGAAACACATCATTGCAAATAATCACTCAGGAAAGTACAGATGGAAAAGCCAAACACACCCACAGAGCTCCTCCATTAACGAGAAATTACCTTTGAGCCACACTGACTGACTCCTAATAGATTTATAACAAATCTGTTGCCCCTCAGAGAGAAGTGTTTACTTTGAGAATGGATGTCTGGCTCCAATTTCATGCCTCAAAAGATAACTCCCCGTAACGACCAATGACAAACGACTTAACCGACTTAAGGCAACGTAGAGGATTGCTGTTGCATTATCAGCCAGGAGATGCTGAAGATGCCAGGTTTTGATTTCTTTCTTTTTTCCCCCATCTCACTCTGTCTCTCATCAAATTCTATGTCTCCGAAAGATTTGGGGTGGTTGTATAGCACCAAGGCTGTTTTGTGGTGTTTGTGGCCCAACGAAAGTCTCTTTCTCTCACATCCATCTCTCATTCTCAGAGAGGTCATGCGGCAAACGACAATCTGCATTTCATTTTCCTGTTGGCTTCACTTCTTAAGCACCATCAGCAGAACATGTAATTATGACAATATTCTCTCTTTTTCTCTCCCTCACTCGCATTCGTTCAGTCCCCTCATACCCAAATGTGGTTGCCCCTCCTCCCATCAGTCTTTATAGTAACCAGCCAAATTATGGTCATCAGTGAGAGAAAGAAAAATAGAGAGATTGATAAAGAATTATCTATATATGGCTCTCCTCCATGTTAATGTCCTTTTAAAAAAGTACTGGCATGGTGTTGGATGGTAATACTATGGTACTTTGATGTGCAGTATACTATGGTATTGAATTATCTGTAGACTATTTAAATACCAAAGTACAATGCACTACAGCATTATGTATAATTTATAATAATTTTTAAATAACGGGATTAGCAATGTTATCTGAATAGAAAAGTTATTTCTGAGGTGGAGCAAATTATTAAACACATTTTCAGCAAGGTGCTTAATGAATCATCCAAGGTCACTGTCTTTGACATTGGATGCTCTTTCACATTTGGGTTGGTGTTACTCCAGGCTCTCTGCTGTTTCCAAGAGTCTCACTTTGTATCCTTTTAAAAATGTGTCCGTTTTTCACCACAACGCTTAATTAGTTGGATGATGTGGTGTAATGGCTGAACATCTAGGCTGGTAACCAAAAGGCTGTAGGTTCAAATCACTCAAGGGACAATCCATAAACCATCATCGTGGTGTGCATTTCATTCAAATGGATCGGTCCCAGAGTCATTTGGATAAAAAAAATATGTTACAGGACTGCTACTTCATGGTTTCTAAACACCAGAGCTTTCCTCTCCACTGTGGACACCAAACCGATGGATTAAATGATAATCTCAAATTCCAGTTTAGATTTAGATTTAGTCCTTTAATCTGAGATTTGATCCCCGCTAGTCCCAGAACTATCAGAATAACCTCCTGAAGTACAAACCCGATTCCAAAAAAGTTGTGACACTGTACAAATTGTGAATAAAAACAGAATGCAATGATGTGGAAGTTTCAAATTAACAATATATTATTCAGAATACAACATAGATGACATATCAAATGTTTAAACTGAGAAAATGTATCATTTTAAGTGAAAAATAAGTTGGTTTTAAATTTCATGGCATCAACACATCTCAGAAAAGTTGGGACAAGGCCATGTTTCCCACTGTGTGGCATCCCCTCTTCTTTTTATAACAGTCTGCAAATGTCTGGGGACTGAGGAGACAAGTTGCTCAAGTTTAGGAATAGGAATGTTGTCCCATTCTTGTCTAATACAGGCTTCTAGTTGCTCAACTGTCTTAGGTCTTCTTTGTCGCATCTTCCTCTTTATGATGCGCCAAATGTTTTCTATGGGTGAAAGATCTGGACTGCAGGCTGGCCATTTCAGTACCCGGATTCTTCTTCTACACAGCCATGATGTTGTAATTGATTCAGTATGTGGTCTGGCATTGTCATGTTGGAAAATGCAAGGTCTTCCCTGAAAGAGACGACGTCTGGATGGGAGCATATGTTGTTCTAGAACTTGGATATACCTTTCAGCATTGATGGTGCCTTTCCAGATGTGTAAGCTGCTCATGCCACACGCACTCATGCAACCCCATACCATCAGAGATGCAGGCTTCTGAACTGAGCGCTGATAACAACTTGGGTTGTCCTTGTCCTCTTTAGTTTCAAATTTTGATTAGTCTGACCACAGAACAGTTTTCCACTTTGCCACAGTCCATTTTAAATGAGCCTTGGCCCAGAGAAAACGCCTGCGCTTCTGGATCATGTTTAGATATGGCTTCTTATTTGACCTATAGAGTTTTAGCCGGCAATGGCGAATGGCACGGTGGATTGTGTTCGCTGACAATGTTTTCTGGAAGTATTCCTGAGCCCATGTTGTTATTTCCATTACAGTAGCATTCCTGTATGCGATGCAGTGCCGTCTAAGGGCCCGAAGATCACGGGCATCCAGTATGGTTTTCCGGCCTTGACCCTTACGCACAGAGATTGTTCCAGATTCTCTGAATCTTTGGATGATATTATGCACTGTAGATGATGATAACTTCAAACTCTTTGCAATTTTTCTCTGAGAAACTCCTTTCTGATGCTCCAGTATTTTTGGCTGCAGCATTGGGGGAATTGGTGATCCTCTGCCCATCTTGACTTCTGAGAGACACTGCCACTCTGAGAGGCTCTTTTTATACCCAATCATGTTGCCAATTGACCTAATAAGTTGTAAATTGGTCCTCCAGCTGTTCCTTATATGTACATTTAACTTTTCTGGCCTCTTATTGCTACCTGTCCCAACTTTTTTGGAATCGAGTTTGTACATGATTTGAAATCATATATGAGTGCTCGGTTCTGGACACAAATCCATCCATCCATCCATCCATCCATCCATCCATCCATCCATCCATCCATCCATCCATCCATCCATCCATCCATCCATCCATCCATCCATCCATCCATCCATCCATCCATCCATCCATCCATCCATCCATCCATCCATCCATCCATCCATCCATCCATCCATCCATCCATCCATCCATAAAAATTATCCATGGAGTGAATGTCAAAGGGGTCTTTTTTTATTGGACATGGGTTGGGAACAACATCTCAGTGAGTAAATGACAACAAAATCTTAATTTTCTGAAGATTTCATCACTGCAGATCGCTGTACTTTTCTGTAAATGTAAAAAGAGGTGAACTCTACAGTCTGCACTCCCAATTGTAGTCACTGCATCATGTCATTACTCAATTGAATGAAAAAAAAAAATCAATACAAATTTGTCACTCATGTTGTTTCAAATCACTAAAACTCCTTGAAACAAATCGATGTCAGTGTGAAACAGTGCTAGCCAGAGAGGAGAAGTCAGAAGTAGACACTTACAAAAATACAAGACTCAAAGACCAGAGTGATTCCTGGTGTTACAATGCAGTGACAACCACTGAAGGTGAGGTGTGGATGGGGTCGTCCTGCAGAAGAATGCAGGGAGGTCTCTCAGGGGCCGCTGTGCTGAATCTGGGTCCCCCACGGCCTGGAGCTGGAACAAAGGGCCTCCTGTGAGCTCTGTGTGGGAAACAGTGGAGGAGAGAATCTCAACGCCCAGCCTGGGAATGTGCCCTCTAAATACATGGAGCAAAACCCATACAGAGAGAATAAATATTGCACACACATGGATGTTAGACTGTCTCTTTCTCTGTAATGGTGTCACATCACTTCGTCAGTCAAATCTATGTACGTGATGGTTCATGTTCATGCACAGATCACTTCAAAGCATGTCAGAGGGGATGGTGATTTGATTTCTCATTTGTGTTCAACTCTTTCATGCTAGGCTTCTGGAAATACTCAGCAGTCGTTATCAGACATGAAACGGCAACAAAAGCGATTGTGTGTTTGCGTGTATGTGAGTGTCTGTCCATGCGTGTCCATTCTCTGGTCATGGTTCTGCAGGACTTGGGGATGTTTGGTCAGAGATTCTGAATGCCACAGATTTTTATGCCCTCACGACAAACCAGTTGTTTACCATTCACACATCTGGAAGCTATTCAGTTACCCTGATCTGCTCTCTCTCTCTCTGCTCTCTGCTTCCTTCTTTCCTTCTTACTGACTATCTCGGTTTCTTGTTCTGTCTCTTCCTCTGTGTGTGGCCTTCATCCACTCCACAGATCACACACCAGAGACACATTTAAAGTCATCTTCGATGAAGACTGTCATGGTGTTGATAATTCTGATTTTGTGTGTCTGTGGGCTGAAAGAAATTCTGGAAATGGTGATGCTCAATATGTGACGGCTTTAGGAATAAAAGTCCTTCCTTTAGAAAAAAATCCAGTTGGCTTTTGGGTTAGCAGATATTTCTTTTAATTTTGGTAACAATTAGTTTAGGGTCCATTTCTCACTATTAACTAGTTTCTTATTAGCATACATATTACTAGTATATTGGCAATTTATTAGTGTTTGAATAATTGCTATTAATAAAAATAAATATTTTATATAATTTTAGCATATAATAAAGATGATGTTATTATTATATTTAATTATTTAAATTATTATTAGTAATTAAAACAATTTAAAGGAAGAAAAGGTATTTATTTATCATAATAAACAATATATTGCAGAGTTTCCATTGTTTTCATATATTTTATTTTATTTGATTAATTTATCTTATTTTATTTGTGCTGCAAAATACTGCAAATACTTGAAGACTACATGCTATTTTAATTTTTCATATTAATATCAGTATGTAACTTTCAAGAATTATATTCTTAAATCCCAAAAGAGTATTTTGGGTTTGGTGTTGTAATTATATAAATAGCTATATGTTATATATAGCTTTATTTAAAAACAATAGAAGCCTTTGGTATGTCCTCACTTGGATAGCTAGTTGAATGTGTATAAGTGTGTGATAAGTGGTCATATTGAACAATATAAGTCAAGCCAGCTCAGTGCACACTGGGATAGAGGACACCCGACCCATTCCCATGACCCACATACAGACTGTGGACCAGAGCACACACGCATAAGCAAGTTTTGAGTAGGTTATTGTCTTATGTCACTACAGTCACAGCGACAAATAAAAAGAAAGAAGATGAAACTTTGCTTTTAATCACATTTTAGACAGTTTTGCTAGAGGCAGCGTGTAAAATTAGCTTCAATTGATTGTTTTTTCTTAGTTGATTAGCCCTGACGAGCATGTTTGTAGTTCCCTATCAGTGCTTGTTGCTTTTTTTCTGGCCTTTATATTTGCTTTGTGTTAATTAACAACACTGTTCTCACGTCTTTATGCACTGCATTCTGGAACCCGTGAGACTAGCACGTTCTGGAACGTGCTTCTGGCGGAAGGACAAAAACAATCCTCCCCTTATATAAGACCCTGAATTTAATTATGCGAATCAATCCGGGGAGGGACACAGACAATTCTATTCCACATTTCATTCCAGAGACGCATGGCTGAATCAGATCTGATAACATCACCTCAGGGCCCTTCGGACGCGATACACACATGGTGTTGAAAATCAGAAGTTCGTACAAGAGATGGGCGAGACATTACAGGCTCATCAGCGCCAGGGCTGTAGTATAGACGCTGAGTTCATTTGGGAGTTAGTCAGTCTGGTTGGATTTTTGACCTCGTAGAGAGAGAGAGAGAGAGAGAGAGAAAGAGAGAGAGGGAGAGAGAGAAAGAAGTGGAAAATCTGTTGAATCTAATGCGGCAAGACAAAAGAATTTTAAAAATGTTATCGTTTTTCATTTGCCCAGACCAGAAACATTTCCCCCGGCTGGATATTGGCCACATGTTGTTGTCGTGTTAACATTTATTGGATGAATGTTTTGTTTTTATCTGAATGTATTTGTGAGGTGAATTCCCATGCTGAACAGACAGTCTTTAGACCAGCGTGATTTCCTTGCCTTTCCAGACTGGTTTATTGTAGGTACTGGTCTAGCCAGTCAATGTAGTTGACCTAAATCAAAGCAGTACATTCTGAAATATTTTGTATCACTTTACAATAAACTTCAGTGTTAACATGATGAATGCTCTACAGAATTTGTTCATCATAATTCCTACATACTGTATATTAATACATTTTTAACATTTCAATTTATATCAATTGTTATTAATTAATGTATTATGAACAACCACAAATTAACAACATTAGTACACTACCATTCAAAAGTTTGGGTCAATAAGATTTTTATTTTATTAAAGAAGTCTCTTTAATAAGACTGCATTTGTTTGATATATGAAATATTATTGCAATTTAAAATAACTGTTTTATTTTAATATATTTTAAAGTGTCATTTATTTAAAGAGGAATTCTCAGCAACCATTATTCCAGTATTCAGTGTTAAATTACCTTTATTTAATTAGCACTTATAGAATACAGATTGTTTCAAAGCAGCTTTACAGGGATACACATGAAAATAATGATGCAAAAGAGTTCAATTCTGCTGTAAAGCAGCTCAAAAACAGATAATGGTGTTATTTTCATTGGTGTCAAGTCAGTTCAGTGTTGATTCAGTTCTGTTCAATAACTGCAAGATCATCAAATATATAAAGTGTCACATGATCCTTTAGATATTTTATTTGGTGCCCAAATCATTGCTACTTATCAATGTTGAATATAATTGTGCTGCTTAATATTTTGTGAAAACCATGATTCAGTTTTTCAGGATTATTTGAGGAATAGAAAAGTTGAGAGGACCGCATTTATTTTAAATGGCAATCTTTTAATGCATCTTTACTGAATAAAGATTTAAAAAAATGTATATATACATTAACTTTAACCTAATAAATGCTGCAAAATGTGTTAATTGTTCATAATACCCAATGCATTAATTAATGTTAATGAATTGAACCTTATTATAAAGTGTTTCCAATATATGAACTAATCAAATCTTAACCGAGTAGTTGTATAATCGAGCTGCCTTCTAATATATTTCTGTCTGCTGTGCTTGCAAATCAACAATCTGCTTCAATTTGCATGCAATCCATTGTTTAGCATTGTTGTGGACCAAGTAAATACATTTATCGCGCCAGTATATTTGTAGCTTAGATGTGGCTTCTGTTCTGTGCAAAAACAGCTCTAAATAGTGCTTTAAATACAGATAGTGTTGGCCTCCCATGGGTGTCCAGTGCACAGTGGTTATAATCCTGGGAAGGAAATTTTGAGGTTAGACCTCTTAGAACTTCAATTGAATGCCCCTTTGACTTTAGTAATTAAAAGACAGGACTTTGTTTCCTGGTCACAATGTCGAGCATTGCGATTTTCCCCCATTCATTTGTCAAAATAATGGCCCACTAAATTCAAATACATTACATCATCTAGTCCACTTTTGTAGCAAAGTCACATGGAACGCTCCCCTTTCGCACAGGACAGTGCAGCTTTGAATCAAAGGAGTGATGATGCGGTGAGAAAGAAAGATGAACAGCAAAAAGTGAACTGGACGGCAGAGACTCTGAGTCATCAAACAGCGTCTTGGAAATCAAATAAATACGAGAGACAGGGATCAGAAGGGAGCCCTGGAGGAGATGAAAGGGATCAGTTTTCTGACACTCTCCCCGTGGGCAGATCAGAGAGCCAGAGGAGCAGGACCTGAGAGGGGAGCGTCTCTCTGGGAGAAACTCACAGGCCTCCCCCAGAGCACTGACCTTAAAGACGTTTCCTGTTCCTGTTCCTGCTTCTGCTCGCTTCATTAGCTTTGAGCTGGAAAGAAAGAAATAGAATAGTATAGTATAGTATAGTATAGTAAAGTGGAGAAAAATAGGAAAGTCTTGCTGAAAAGACCAGCTTAGTGCAGCATGAATGTCCAGTAGGTACCAGTGAACTAGCAATAGCCTTTAGTCAAAATGTTCTGATGGAGGAAAGCAGTAAAACAATTGCTGGTGACCAAAAAGGTACCATCCTAGTTAAGGGTAGTCAATAAGACTGGTGGGCACACCAACTTGTGTATTGCTGGTCTAAGTTGGCCATTTCACCAACAAATTTCAGTTTTTTTTTTCTCCTCTTTTCTTTCTCTATACTTCACTTATTTTTTAAAGCTAATGAAGTTAATTTCAGCTGGTGAAAATGGTTAACTTAGCTAGTCATGCTAGTTAACAACCAGAATCACATTGTGGGGTCAAGAATCCAAAAATACCCAACATATTGATGACCAGCAAAGTATATTTCTGGTTACCAGCTTCTTGTGTAATACTACTAGACTAAGTTTGTCATTTCAATCTTCTTTTCCCCCCCTCCTCTTTATTCTCTTGCTTACTCTTCACAGCTAATGAAGTGACCAAGGTTGACCAAGCCTTGCTGGTTATGCTATTAAGAATCCTGGTGAGGACACAAGCTTTAGGGTAAACTGGTAATTTTCAACAAGAAATATTTATTTTTTCTTGTCTCTCCTCCTGTACTTTCTCCTTCCAACTAATGAAGCTGTTGAAGCAGATCGACTAAGATAGCCATTCTAGTTAAGCTAGTTAACAACCATGGTGAAGACATTGGCACACCATAAACATGTTTTTTTTTTTTTTTGATTCAGCATCCAGAAAATGCAACGTGTTGCTGACCACAAGATGCCTTCCTGGTTAAGCTAGTTAAGGAGCCTGGTGGGATACCAGCTTCTTGAGTAATACTAGTCTAGGCTAAGTTAGTCATTTCAACTTGGCTGACCAAGGTAACCTTGCTGGTTATGCTAGTTGAGATCATTAGCTTTACATTCAGTAGTAGTCCAAACTGGTAATTTAAGCAAGACTAAGCTAATTAAGCTAGTGAATCCCTTTGACCAAAGTGGTCATACTGCTTAAGCTAGTTAAGGAGCCTTGTGAGGGCACCAGCATCCTATGCTGGCCTCCAGCATCTTAAAAAACAAGGTCTGGGAGGTGAAGGAAAGAAGGCAAATCAAGGGAGGTGAATGCAGTAGAGGAGACGTTATGAAACAAAAGCTCGTATTTGTTTTTGCAGGGTAAATGAAAGGCACGTCCCAGCGGTGTCCTTGACCCCCACCTCCGCCCTTCTTTGTATGACTCAAACGCTGGTGTCATCTCAGCGTCTGTGTAAGCCTGAATCTTTCCCCAGACAGCTTTACCCCGACACACACGCATACACCATCCACCAGATGGGCTCCAGAAACACCATCCTGCCGCCCCGTCTCACTGTCCGATGACACATTCCTTTATTTCATGAGAGTTACGACTCTCAGGATACTCCGCAGGTCTGTCCTCCTTCCTGCACGCCTCCGTTTCTCCTGAGTAATTAATGATGGCAGACCAAACGTGACTATTTTCTCTCTCTGTGGATTTAGTGGAGCAGAGCAGATCTTTCCCACACACACTTGCAGGGATTTGAGATTATCACACACACAGACTGTCTTCAGTTTTGTATGAGCAAACACTCAAAACATGTTTTTCAAATATAAATATATATTTTGTTTTTTATACTGTGAACTCTTTAATCCCCCTTCCCCCCTTTAAAGGCATGTATTCTTATTTGTATTCTACTTTTTACATTATTTTATAACTTTTTCATGGCACCTCAATCTGAAAACCTTTGCTCTAAGTCTAAGGTATAACGGTGGAGGTGGAGAACTCTGGGTGTGCACCTGCCTGTAAGTGCAGCCAGCTGTCTGTGTGAGCTCCATGTGGAATTTGTCATGCGTGTCCTGTTATTCTCAGAGTTTATGTTCAGTCGCTCACATGTACAGAAATAGCTGAATGGTGTGTGGCCTTGTAATCTTGGAACCACATTCTCTCTGTTTGGATCAAAGAGAAGGTTCTCAATATTTGTATGTATGCATATGTGTGTACAGTATATACTGTACTCTTTGATCGTAGGAAATGTCCATGGGTAGTTTTGTAGCTTCCCCATTATGTTTAAATATCTATTGGTATTGGTATAAATTCAACAGATTGACTAAGTAGATTTTAACTTTTTTTAATTTTTTAATTTTAACACACAAATTGATGACTCTATTACCCACAATACATGCAGTGAAGCACATGTCTTGGAGGAATTTTCCAGACCTGAAAGCAATTAAACTAATTCTGCAAACTGCCTTTCCCACAATTACTGTTGCGCACCACACAAATCATTTCTTCTTAATAAATTCAAGAATTATTCTGTGATCTTCAGCAGACCAGATTCTTTCAAAAGTTATCTCACTGCTAATATTAATATCCATTTCCTAACCTCTTTTTCCTATAGAAAATACATTTTGATGTAATTAAACAATTGACTATTTATACACTTCCATTATCATTTTCAATAATTTAATTAGAATGATTGAAAATGATCATTTTTATTATTATAATTATTTACATATAAATTTTTTGTTTAGTGTATATATAATATACTATATTGCTAAAAGTTTTGGGGGGCCTGCCTTTACATGCACATGAACTTTAATCACATCCCATAATTAATCCGTAGGGTTTAATATGGAGTTTCCCACCCTTTGCAGCTATAACAGCTTCAACTCTTCTGGGAAGGCCTTCCACAAGGTTTAGGAGTGTGTTTATGGGAATTTTTGACCATTCTTCTAGAAGCCCATTTGTGAGGTCAGGCACTGATGTTGGACGAGAAGGCCTGGTTCTCAGTCTCCACTCTAATTCATCCCAAAGGTGTTCTATCGGGTTGAGGTCAGGACTCTGTGCAGGCCAGTCAAGTTCCTTCAAACCAAACTCGCTCATCCATGTCTTTATGGTCCTTGCTTTGTGCACTGGTGGAAGTCATGTTGGAACAGGAAGGGGTCATCCTCAAACTGTTCCCACAAAGTTGGGAGCATGAAATTGTGCAAAATGTCTTGGTATGCCGAAGCATTAAGAGTTCCTTTCACTGGAACTAAGGGGCCAAGACCAACCCCAGAAAAACAACCCACACCATAATCCCCCCTCCACCAAACCTTACACTTGGCATAATGCAGTCAGGCAAGTACCGTTCTCCTGGCAACCGCCAAACACAGACTTGTCCATTGGATTGCCAGAGAGAGAAGCGTGATTGGTCACTCCAGAGAACTCATCTCCACTGCTCTAGAGTTTAGTGGCGGTGTGCTTTACACCACTGCATCCGACACTTTGCATTGCACTTGGTGATGTAAGGCTTGGATGCAGCTGCTCGGCCATGGAAACCCATTCCATGAAGCTCTCTATGCCCTGTTCTTGAGCTAATCTGTAGCTACTGATGCTACAGAAAGTTGGCAACTTATGCGCACTGTGTGCCTCAGCATGCGCTGACCCTGCTCTGTGATTTTACGTGGCCTACCACTTCATTGCTGAGTTGCTGTTGTTCCCAATTGCTTCCACTTTGCTATAATACCACTAACAGTTGACTGTGGAATATTTAGTAGTGAGGACATTTCATGAATGGATTTAAGGCACAGGTGGCACCACGGTACCACGCTTGAATTCACTGAGCTCCAGAGAGCGACTCATTCTTTCACAAATGTTTGTAGGATCAGTCTGCATGCCTAGGTGCTTGATTTTATACATCTGTGGTCATGGAAGTGATTGGAACACCTAAATTCAATGATTTGGAGGGGTGTCCCAATACTTTTAGCAATATAGTGTATATTAGTATACCTTCATGTATTCATAAATGTAAATATGTGTGGTTAGTTCAAACCAGCTCATGATCAAATCTAGTTCAGTTTAGTTTCTTTACATTCCTATCAATTTACTTTTACTTTTAGAATTTACATTCCTTTAATTTTCTTCCCGTATGTGGGTCCTGTATTCTGTATCTCTCGTATTTTTCACAGTTCTGTTTCATCATCTCCATAATGGGGTTGTGCCAGAATTGTTCTCCAGTCACTGTGTCAACAGTTGGACAGTCGACCTACAACAGATCAGCAACCTTTTGTTATATACAGATAGATGGACTCAAAGCTAACACACATGGACTACAAGTCACACAACTGTATAGGCTTGAAATTATGGGGTCTTTTAAATGCGTGTGATGTCCACACTTGCCATCTGTTGGTGTGTTAAAGTTTGTCTCTGGAAGTGTGGCTGTCTGTTTCTCTTAGCAGTGAGACAGGTGTGTCTGAGAGTGTGTATGTGTGTTTTGTGCTGGTTTTACTGGATTCAGAACTGAGATAACAGGCACACTGGCCCAAACAAGAGACTACACTGTAAAAAAATAAAAATGGAAAAATTGTTTATTTGTTGTGTTTATTTATTTATTTATTTATTTATTTATTTATTTTTTGCCAGGATATTATCCAGTAATTTTACAGATTTAGTAATTTAGACATTTAACCATGAAACGCAACACAATGCATTGCGTCATTCAGAATAGTAAAACGCCTGTAAATAACTAATATGGAAACTTCCTTTATATATATATATATATATATATATATACACACACAGTAAATTATACTCTATTTTTACGGACTTTTACAGTGTACAGTCATACAGAGGTACAGCACGGTTGTCATTCCTGTGTTAGAGTGCTGAGAGTTTGGATTGTGTGCTGTATAAACAGGACTGCAGTGAACAACTAGTTGCCTGTCACCCTATAGTGTTAATGTAGTCACTCTGAACTGCACATATTTGGGCTTGTTTTCAAGTGATGCTTTGATGGTTGTTTTGGTCTTCCATTGCTCCCATTAGTGGTTTTGGCATAATTTAAAATGTGCCGTAATTTTGGTGTAATAAAAAAAAAGCTGTTGGTCAACAAAGATTTGCAGAATGAGTCTGCCCCTTACATAATGTCAGTTGTGATCAGATTTTTCCAGTATTATGGAAGTTGCAATCTCTCTATGACGTTATCTTGTGAATAGAAAGGGACTTGACATCTATTATTGGTTCACATGGACAGTATTCAAGCTGCTGTAGTTTTGAATGGTTCGAGACACAATCCATTAGTAAATATGGTTGTCAATCCCTAACTGATTGTCACCTACCCCTTCATTTCCTGTAGACTTGATCTCTGTGAACATCTGCTTGTTTAGATACAGAACTAGTCTGCAGTCAGCTGCTGGGATTGAGTGTCTGAAAATGAAGCCTCTACTGCCATCCACAGGCTAATACACTGACCCCCAAAAGCCACAAATAAATGTTACTGCATTATGAAAATGCTTTGAATATTATTTAACAGTATATACACTTTATTTGATAAAAAGTGTGATTATTGTAAAATATTAAAATTTCAAATAACTGGTTTCTATTTTAATATATTTTAAAATCTAATTTATTCCTGTGATGGCAAAGCTGAATTTTCAGCATCATTTCTCCAGTCTTCAGTATCACATGATCCTTCAGAAATCATTCTAATATGTTGATTTGATGCTCAAGTAACATTGCTGATTATCTTCATCAGTGTTGAAAACAGTTCTGCTTAATATTTTTTGTAGAAATTGTGACAGTTTTCTAGAAAGTTCAATAAATAAATAAATAAATTGAAATAGAAATATTATGTGTCTTTACTGTGACTTTAGATCAATTGAATGCATCCTTATTGAATAAAAGTATGTATTTCTTTCTTTCAGATAAAATCTTCTGTATGTTCTCTATCCTCTGCATCATCCCATAGTGTTTACATTAAAAATGCTATGATGATCTTGTCAGTTGTGATCAGACAAAACACTATCATGATCTTGATCTCTGTTTTTTTGTGTTGGTGATTCTTTCTGCAAAACTTTGCAATAAACGTATTTACCACTGGGTGGCAGGAGAGCACCTTTACACTATTACGGAGTACTTAGAAGGGCTTTTGGGATACTTTTTGAGTGTAAATCTTGGTTATTTGTTGGAGTTTACACATTTACTTTATTAAGTCTTGGTGCTCATGCCATAGATGCCAGGTTCTTTTCTGACCCGTTTCCTCTCGCTATCCAATACAATCCCAATAAATACATTCATTTATTTTATTTTATTTTTATTTTTTTGTTACCAGACAAACTGCACCTGTGCTGTTCTGACATGTATTTAGCTAACAATTTTTTGCAGCTTATCTGCATTGATTTGTATATGTTTTTTTTTTTTTTTTTTTTTTTTTTTTATACATATGTTTTTGTTTATTTGGTTATTTTGTATGGCTCACATCTGACCTGTTCGTTGTTGCCTCAGACAGTCATTTCTGAACTTGAGAGGCATGCATATGTCCATGTGTTTAATTCAACGGCATTCTGCCAAATTTGCCCCCAGTCATAACATTTTGGCCACTCAGCGTCTGGCATCAGCCAGTACCAGCTTGAAGCCACTGGCATCACTTTGATGCTGGCACAAGCTGTGCACATCTGGCCTGTTGTTACTAAAAGGACACAGTCAAACAAAAAGGCATTCACTCTCTCTGTCGTCATTTCTGTTTGTGCAAATAACATGTTGAGGTGTAAATGCAAGTGAAAATGTCATGGGTATTCAGTGTGATTTTGTTGACGTGGCATTTAACACTCTGTACTGAAGCTAGTTTTCATTGTATAGAGATATATTTGCATTCAAATCGACTGCATGCATTGATAGTTTGCTATTGATCGATGACATTGGTGGAAAGCCTGCTGGGGAAGGGGCTGAACAACCTTAATAATGTATGTAAGCATTACAAATCTTCTATTGTGTTTTTAGAGTGATTGATTTACTGAAGTGCCAGTATACCGCCTGTTAGACTGTATAGCTGGAGCACAGTGATAATGATTACATATAGTATAGTGGACTGTTTCTGGTTTGTGTTTTCCAGTATTCTATCTGATTACATTGTAATCCAGATGTGCTCATGGAAACAAGCTCTTACATAAGTGTGTTTTTAACATTTTGTGTGTGTTTGTACTCAGACAAGAGAGAATAGTATGAAGAAACATTGTAAAGTTGTTTATTAAGTCTGAATTGAATCTTTTTTTTAATTTTATCCGAAGAAAGGACTGAAGCATGAAATTGCTTGAGTGCAATACTTTTGTACTGTAATAGGGGCGATAAAGAGACTAGTTTTATTGTCTATCTATCTATCTATCTATCTATCTATCTATCTATCTATCTATCTATCTATCTATCTATCTATCTATCTATCTATCTATCTATCTATCTCTATCTATCTATCTATCTATCTATCTATCTATCTATCTATCTATCTATCTATCTATCTATCTATCTATCTGTGTCTGTCTGTCTGTCTGTCTGTCTGTCTGCAACCTTTTGTTATATACAGATAGATGCACTCAAAGCTAACACACATGGACTACAAGTCACACAACTCTATAGGCTTGAAATGATGGGGTCTTTAAATGCGTGTGATGTCCACACTTGCCATCTGTTGGTGTGTTAAAGTTTGTCTCTGGAAGTGTGGCTGTCTGTTTCTCTTAGCAGTGAGACAGGTGTGTCTGAGAGTGTGTATGTGTGTTTTGTGCTGGTTTTACTGGATTCAGAACTGAGATAACAGGCACACTGGCCCAAACAAGAGACTACACCGTAAAAAAATAAAAACGGAAAATGTACTGGTAATTTTTTATTTTACGTAATTTACGTAATTTTACGTATTTAGTAATTAGTCGTTTAACCCTAAAACACAACACAATGCATTGTGTCATTCAAAATACAAGCAAAACACCTGTAAATAACCAATATGGAAAATTCCTATATATATATATATACAGTAAATTATACCCTATTTTTACAGACTTTTTACAGTGTACAGTCATACAGAGGTACAGCACGGTTGTCATTCATATCTATCTGTCTTTCTGTCTGTCTGTCTGTCTGTCTGTCTCTTATTCATGTTTCTTTGTGGTTCTCTCTTTTTCTCTCTGCCTATCTCTCTCTCTTTAGGGAGTGAGTTTAAAAGTTCCATAGCTTTGTCCATGCATACTCAGGAATGTGTTTTAAATCCAGTGCTGGAAATAGTGCAGCAGAACGACTATAGATAGAACGAGAGGGATGCAATCTCAGGCAGTGACATCATCCGCTGCATCTAAATTATTAGTGTGTGTACAGTGTGTGTACAGTTTTCTGTGTGTGTGTGTGAGAGAGAGAGAGTAAGTGATGGTGTGTGTCAGTCCGCAAATGGGAGGTCTGGGTTTCACTTCCGAAATTCCGAAATAATTGAGAACACATCTCAGTGGATTTTCACCTCCACACACACCCTCATTACAGTGTTATCTGGAGCTCATTGACTGCTGTATGCCACTGACCTGTGCAGCATTATGAGGGAAACAGTGAAAGTGAAAGAGATGTTAAAAACACTGGGTTGAGTTCAAAGAACAGGAAGTTCTCTGCATGGGGCGTCACCGCTGACCAATTAATGCCACATTCACAGGGTCACACACAGTAGGATGGGTTTGTGTGTGTGTGTGTAAAACTGGTTTCTCAGCCAACCAGGGAACCAGGCTTCAAGAAAGAGCCTTTAATAGTGAACAGACAGAACTAGTGACCATGTTTAAGAGACTGGGGCAGTTTTACCAGTAAATGTTCCCATAAACAGCCACTTCCTTCAGTTAATTTAGAGCTATAACTGGCTCATCCAGGAATCTCGTGTTTTTTTACCCCTCTTCCTGTACTCTCACTCGCTTGTTCACTTGTTTAACTGTGTTACAGAGGGTTTCTTTTTATCTTAGCTGAACTCATGAAGAATACGGTTTGGAGTGGGTAAGATTTTTTTTTAAAGTCTCACCAAGGCTGCATTTTTTAAATAAAAAATACAGTAAAAACAGAGATATTGTGAAATGTTATTACAATTAAATTTTTTGAATGTAATTTATTCCTGTGATGGCAAAGCTGAATTTTTAGTCTTCAGTGTCACATGATCCTTCAGCAATCATTCTAATATGCTGATTTGCTTCTCAAGTAATATTTCTTATTAACGTTGAAAACATTTGTGCTGCTTAATATTTTTGTGGAAATCAGGTTACAGGATTTGTTGATCAATCGAGCGTTCAACATAGGCAAGTTGGTGGGTTTCCTCAATGGCTAATTGACTAATTGGCAAATTTTGGGCTGCCATTCACTGCCATTATAAAGCTTGGAAAAGCCAGGACATTTTTTAATATAACTCTGATTGTATTCATCTGAAAGAAGAATGACATATACACCTAGAATGGCTTAAGGGTGAGTAAATCATGGGCTAATTTTAATTTTTGGGTGAACTATCCCTTTAACTCTCAATGCTCGTAGCCAGTTTTGTGCCTGATTACAGTGCCGTTATTCATCATTTGATCCTCATTTGATGAATTCCCACCGCCACGCCCTGAACCACAGCACGAATCGAAATGATTTTTTTGCTCAACACGGAAATAGATGCCCCCTCAATGATAGTAGTTAAAAACTACATGAGGCAATCTAATTCACAATAGTGCTAAATAATTCTTTCCTCTAGGTTAGGAGTAGAGTGTAGTAATTATAATTGTCTCAATAGAGGCCAGTTGGAGGTCTTAACCCTGCTAAAGTGTGTGTGTGTGTGTGTGTCATTGCACTGCCTGACCGAGTCAGATGTGTGTTTCTTCCACACCCTGCGAGGTCTGTTGAGGGCGACTTGTAACAAGCCCCAACATAATAACAGACCGAATCTCCCTTATCTTACCTCAGATACACCATCCACCCTTCAGTCACCCCCTCCTACTGTTTTATCCTATCATCCTCTGTGTGTGTGTGTGTGTGTGTGTGTGTGTGTTTGCATAACATTAATGGAGAGAGTTATTGATATTGCACTCAATAACACACAACATGCATATCTGCTGCTGTTCAGTGCGGAAACATTGACGCTTTGAGCTGTGTGTGTGTGTGTGTGTGTGTGTGTAATGGATTGACCTCAGTGCCATATCCTTTTCTCCTGAGGAACAAGCCACACACACATACATACGATGCAGCTGTTGGCCACATGGGCATCTGTCCCTGCCACTGGCAGCCACAGTCTGCTTTCCCATCATCCCTTGGGGCGGCAAGCTTGGCTCGGGCTCTGTTCTGTGGTTTATCTCCACCATTTGCTCATCCTCTCACACTTCCTGATCTTTCTATCTCTATAGGATTCTTTTTCTTCACCTCTGTCTATTTTAAGCATTGTACGTTTTGTTTTATTTGGCTCGTCTCCCGTTTGTATTGATTGGCATCCGTTCTCAGTGCAGATGTGTGTTTGGCACTGCCTGCAGGTCTGTCTCTGTGCCTAAAATGTTATTTATGGATTTAAACAGACATTCTTTAATTCAAACATCAGACTTGTGACATTTCCTGATCCTGCTGGGTTATCTTACCTGTTTTTCTTCATCAGAGACTAAGGTGAACTTACCAAATGTCTTGAGTTTCTTCTGTGAGTCTGGGTATGGCATAAGAGATTGGATCCAAACAACCTTCCAGTAAACAGATGGTCACATTAAACAACACAACGACCGAGTCATTAGCAGGCGGCGAGCTAACTCTGAGCCACAGCCTGCGGAAATTAAACTGAGGCGTAAAGAGGCTTTCAACTGGGATTCTTAACAACAATTATTTTCATGATCATATATTAATCTGAGATTCATGACCTGTGCATATGGAGTTACTGCATAAGTCAGTGCTGTGGTAAAACTACCTGACTTGCCATGTTGGCCAGATGCTTTTTCAGTTTAACCTGAGGCTGTGTTTGTGTTTTCTTGGACAAAACCTATGACATGAAAATGGAAACTGCTTTTCAGTTGGGTAGAAAGTTACATGGTGTTGAATTGCAATGAAATGTGTTTGCACATGGTATTGTGTTTATAAAAACAGAGGAATATCAGTTGGGCTCGTTATCACTGCTGATCGACCTTTGATTGTCAAGTGGTTGATTATGTCATAATGGAACATTTTAAAGGGGTCATTAACTGCATTTTTTTATTTTATTTTATTTTATTTGTGCGCTCAGGCACACTTATTTTGTTAGTACGATTTTTACATCAAAAAAAGGTCATAGTTTAGAAATAAAAGGCACTTTTCTACCCTTCACTTTTTTAGCCCTTTGATTTGAACGCTCTGTTGGAAGGGGCGTGTCTGCTGTGAGACTTCAGTGTAGACACCTACTGCTGTGATTGCCTAACATCTTTTGCATATGAAAATAAGTATTACATTCAAGATTCAAGATTCAAGATATATATATATATATATATATATATATATATATATATCTGTAGAATTATAAATAATCAAGTCAAGTAGAAGAAAAAAAAAAAAGTAAAAAAATAAAAATAAAGAAGTGGAATAAAATAAGTGAAGTAAACTGTGCAGTGAGTAAACTGTAGACTTATAAATATCTGGTTAACAAATGTATAAAGAAGTATAATGTGCAAACAGGTTTATAACAGTTTGTTACACAGTAACAACGAGAACAGAACAGAAAGTGCAGTGCAATGTCAGTGTATCGATGTTTATCCTGAAGTGAAGTCACGTGATGTTAGGTGACTGAGTTCAGGAGTCTGATGGCCTGGGGGAAGAAGCTCCTCCTGAGTCTCTCAGTTTTGGCCATCAGGCTTCGGAAGCGCTTACCAGATGGCAGCAGCGTGAAATGAGGGTTTTCAGGGTGATTAGAGTCCTTGATGATTTTAGTAGCTCTACCTTTGCAGCGTTTGGTGTAGACGTCCTGCAGAGACGGGAGAGCTGACCCTGAGATGCGCTCGGATAAGCGCACGACTCTTTGCAGGGCTTTGCAGTCATGACTGGTGCTGTTCCCATACCACGCTGTGATGCACTGAGTTAATACACTTTCTATCGCCCCTAAATAGAACGTTTTCAGGATAGCTGGTGAAACCCTGAATTTCCTCAGCTGGCGCAGGTGGTACAGTCTTTGTCTGGCTTTTTTCACCTGTGTCTGAATGTGAGCAGTCCAGGTCAGGTCCTCTGAGATGTTTACACCCAGGTACTTGAAGCTGCTCACTCTCTCTACTGGTGACCCGCTGATCATGAGGGGGGAGTATGTCCGTTGCTGTCTCTTCCTGAAGTCCACAATCAGTTCTTTGGTTTTGCCAACATTCAGAGAGAGACAGTTGTCCTGGCACCATGATGTTAGATGCTCCACCTCGTCCAAGCATGCCGTCTCGTTGTTGGAAATGAGGCCCAGGACAACAGTATCATCAGCAAATTTGATGATTGAGGTGGAGCTGTGTGTGGACAAACAGTCGTGTGTAGAGAGAGTAGAGCAGGGGACTTAGGACACAGCCCTGTGGAGCTCCCACAGTCCACAGGTGGAGGTGGACTGGCCTATTCTCACCACCTGAGGCCTGCCAGTGAGGAAGTCCTCAATCCAGTGGCAGAGAGAAGGATTCAGGCCGAGATCCAGGAATTTGGCGGTTAGCTTAATGGGAACTATGGTGTTAAAGGCTGAGCTATAGTCAATAAATAGCAGCCTTACGTAGTTCCCACTTTTGCTGTCGATGTGAGTGAGGGAGGAGTGGAGGACGTGAGAGATGACATCTTCAGTCGATCTATTGGGACGATAGGCAAACTGAAGAGGGTCCAAAGTGTCAGGAATGAAGGCGCAAATGGTGTTTTTAATGAGTCTCTCAAAGACCTTCATGACTATAGATGTGAGAGCCACTGGACGATAGTCATTTAGGCAAGAGGGTTTACTGTTCTTAGGGACAGGGATGATAGTGGATTTTTTGAAGGAGGTGGGGACCACAGATGTAGCGAGGGACTCATTAAAGATAGATGTAAACAACCCGGCGAGCTGATCAGCACAGGACCGCAGAACACGGCCTGAAATACCATCCGGCCCAGCAGCTTTCCTGACGTCCACACGCTTGAGTGCCCTCCGAACTTCATCCTCCGAGACAGAGATCACGTGGTTGTTGCTGCTCTGAGTAATTCCCTCTGACGCGTCACTTGACGGAGTCGCGTTGCCGCGGTTACAGTCAAAGCGAGTGTAGAAAGAGTTTAACTCATTCACAAGCGACGGATCAGCGCTCACCTCTGCAGAGGATTTAGATCCAAAAGAGCAGATGGACCTCAGACCCTGCCACATGCGCCGGGAGTCGTTGAGTTGGAAATGAGACTCCACTCGATCCTTATAATGGAGCTTTGCGGCTTTAACTGCGCGTCTGAGAGCATAGCAGGACGTTCTGTATTCAGTCATGTTCCCCGATAGGAGACCGGCGTTGTATGCGGCAGTGCGTGTGTTCACTGCAGCGCGGATTGAATTGTCCACCCACGGTTTCTGATTTGAGAAGGACGTTATTGTTATTGTTTGCGTGGCTTGCTCTGTAAGCATGTTGATGAAGCAAAGCGCCACATCCGTGAACTCCCTTACGTCAGCTGAACTCGCTCGGAACATGTCCCAGTCAACATCATCCAGAGCTGCCTGTAGCGCGGTCCGATTTGCCAAAAGCTGGAAGTGACCGCGCTTTATAGGTGTTCTTAAACGGAGAGTAGCAATGATCCAGTGTGTTTGCTCCTCGTGTAGGACAGGAGACGTGCTGGTGAAAGTTTGGCAAGACTTTCTTTAGGTTTGCTTTGTTAAAATCGCCAGCGACGATGAAAGCAGCATCGGGGTGTTTGTTTATCAAAAGTCAAGTCAAAGTCAGCTTTATTGTCAATTCTGCCATACGTACAGTACATACATACAGAGAATTGAAATTCTATGACTCTCAGACCCTAGGTGCCTAACAACAACAAAACAATAACAATAACAACAAAAGTTTAACAGTAACAACAACAGAGGAAAGATTAAAAAAAAAAAAAAAAAAAAAAAAAAAAAGATGGATAAAGTGAATTATAGAGGTAAAGTGGCGATGGCAAATAGTGCAAACAATGGTAACAATAGTGCAATTTCAGATTTAAGTCAGTGCAGGTGTAAAATAAAATTATAAGAGTGTGCAAAAAGAGTCTGTAAGAGGGGAGACCAATTCCTCAGAGAGACAATATATGAGGTAGATGAAGGGAGGGGAACGGGGTGATTCCCAGATCAGATGCGTGGGGCAGAAGAGGAGGGTCGGCAGAGTCGGGAGGGAGTTCAATGCCCTGACAGCTTGGGGAATGAAGCTGTCCTTCAGTCTGCTGGTCCTTGCTTGGAGACTGCGAAGCCTCCTCCCTGATGGCAGCAGACTGAAGAGGCTGTGCGATGGGTGGGTGGGGTCTCTCGCAATGATGAGGGCTTTGCGGGAGAGGCGGAGTTATAAATGTCCTGGAGGGGTGGGAGAGAGACACCAACGATCTTCTCAGCTGCTCTCACTATGCGCTGAAGTGCTTTACGGCAGGATGTGTTGCAGGCGCCGCATCACACAGTGATGCAGCTGGTCAGAATGCTCTCGATGGTGCCTCTGTAGAAGGTGCGCATGATGGGGCTGGGGCTCCGGCTCTTCTCAGCTTATGGAGAAAGTAGAGTCGCTGCTGTGCTTTCTTGGTCAGTGCTGTGGAGTTGGCGGTCCAGGAGAGGTCCTCTGTGATATGCACACCCAGGAATTTGGTGCTCCTCACCCTTTCCACGGTCACACCGTTGATGGTCAGAGGAGCGTGCTGGGTGTGCATTCTCCTGAAGTCAACAACAATCTCCTTCGTCTTCTCCACGTTCAGAGAGAGATTGTTGTCGCCACACCACCTGGCCAGGCGGCTCACCTCGCTCCTGAAGTTCGTCTCATCATCGTTGCTAATGAGACCAACTACGGTCGTGTCGTCCGCAAACTTGATGAAGAGTTTGCGGACGACACGACCGTAGTTGGTCTCATTAGCAACGATGATGAGACCGCTATGATGCCGCTGGCAACATCATGAAGGCCAGATAAAGCCAGCCCTGTGTCTGCCTGTGGTGGAATGTAAACAGCGGTCGCGACGACTGCAGAAAACTCCCTCGGCAGATAGAATGGGCGGCAAATGATTGTTAAATGTTCCAGATGAGGCGAGCAGGACCGCGAGAGAATGGTGATGTTCCTGGGGTCGCACCATTTCTTGTTGATCATGAAGCATACTCCACCGCCTTTGGATTTACTGGCCTCGGCTGTTCTGTCCATCCAAAAAACAGAGAGGTTCTCCGACGGCGTCACAGCTGTGTCCGGGACCGCGGGCATGAGCCATGTTTCGGACAAACAAAAGATGTTACAGTCTCTCATTTCCCGTTGAAAACTTATCCTGGCTCTAAGATCATCCATCTTATTCTCCAAGGATTGAACATTTGCTAGGAGAATGCTCGGGAGAGGAGGGCTGAATGCCCTTTTCCTCAGTCTGTTGCGGATCCCCGCGCTTTTCCCACGGTGTTTCTTGATTCTTCACCGCCGACTCTGGCCATTGTTCAACTCGGCGTTCCGAAGGATCTCTGATGGCCACAGAGGATCGGCGAAAGTGTCCTGAAACAGTCCAGTGTAGAGGTAACCAATGTCCAAAAGAGTTTTGCTGTCATAGCAGATCAATGCAGTTGATAAGTTTGTAAAAATTGAGAGTAAAAGAAAGTAAAATAGTAAATAAAAGCACAGTCTTCGCGGAGCGACCTGAACGGCGACCGAACACAGCGGCACCATTTTGTTTTTTTGTATTTATCCAGATCAGATTTGCACATGTAAAACTTTTACTACATTTTAATATTACAGCTGTTGAGATCGTGAAAAGTGTTGATTGTAGCATTATATTTAGGTATACTCCCGTCATAGGAAAGGTTGCTGGTAGGAAAGGTAGCCGATGACAGGCATTCATGTTGAGTACATAAATGCAGTGATGTTGTCATTGTAACTCGTTTTCTGCACTCTTATTTCATCCTTACTAACAGTGCAAACACAATGTGAATAAGAGACTCACTGTGCAGTGTAGACGGCTTAATTGATTATAACATGAGTTCTGGTGAGAGTCCAGAACTCAGTCACTGATAAACTTGTGCTGTGTTCGACAGCTTCAGCGATTATAAAGGGAGTGTTCTTTGATCGCTTTCTGTATAGAATTTAATCACAATTCAAATAATAGATTATTTTCATCCTACTAAAAGAAATTATGTGAAGTTGACCGTTTAGTCACTGGCTTGATTTACTGACTCATAAACGGCAATAAACGATTTTGAGACAAAGACCATCTGACTGTACAGGAATCATTATACATAAAAAAAAATCACTGATCACAGATTAGGCATTAGAATTAACACGGTTACTTACATATTGTGGCATTACTGTCTGGTCCATATATTACAGGAAAATTGCGGAGTGTCTATTCACACCAAGTGCAAATAGTGTGCCTTGTTGGCAAGTGCTATTCGCAGTAGCTCCGCCTAACAATGCCTGGCTGTGCCAAACAAGCTCACAATTCAACATTTTCAGTGGCGCAATCAGTAAAGCGTATGGCTAATGGATCATTGTTTTGATGCGATCAACACAGGTTCGAATCCACCTTTTGCAGAGCTTGCTCTTCCATCTTTTCTCATCACAAATCACATCGGAAAGGCATTTACTTTCAGTAAAAATTAAGAAAATTTTCTAAATGTGGAAATAAAGTGCCTAACGAAATGTTTAATAATAATAAAAGCATTTATTGGGTAGGGTTAGGGGTAGGTGTAGGGGGGACTTTTTTGTCCCTTTAAGCGCAGCATCCATTGAATAATTTAAATAAATATAATAATTTACACTCTATATTATTATTGCATCCTGTTAATGTACAACAATACTGAGGTGCAAATAGCATGTATCTGTCAAAATAAAGAATAAATTACATGTAATTACTATTTATATGGCAAAGAACTGCTACTTTTACATTGTGTAAATAGAATATATCACTATTTTCACTTAGTAAATAACATCTACAGCTATTTGCACTTAGTGAATATCTATTGCTAAGAAAATGTTATTTTCACTTAGTGTAAATAGAATATATTTGCTATTTACACTTGGTATAAATAGTATCTATCGCTATTTGCACTTAGTGTAAATAGCAATTATCATTAAGAAAATATGCTATTTTCACTTAGTGTAAATAGACTCTATCGCTGTTTGCACTTAGTGCAAATAGCCGCTGCTGGAAAATTCTGTTTGCAGCGAAATTGTGACTGATTTACCAAAGAATCCACAGTGAAATGTCCCGAACAAATAATACTCTACTGAGATATTCACATAGTTGAAAATAAATATCCAGACATATTCTGTATCATCTCACTAACTCGCCAGTGGGCGGGGCTAAAAATGTGATGATGTAGAGAAGGCATTGATCTGATTCTACAGAGGCGATCTTTTGTCACTTTATTACGTTATAATATGACAATCTGAAACGAGTTGTTTTCGGAGCTTGTTTTCAATAAAAAATGTTTTTGGACTAAAAGGAAGATTTGAGTTCGTAAACATACAGTGTTTTTATAGTACAATGACCTCTTACATGTCAAAAGATCAAGGCAAATTTGATTTCTCAATTCATGACTTGATTCATGATGGATGGATAGTTTGGTAGATGTTAGGAAGTAGTAGAGGATTAGTTAGATGATGAGACAGACGATTAGAAAATATAAGGATGGATGGATGGATATATATAGAAAATGTAAAGATGGTTAGTTAGATGTTAGAGATGGATAGATAGATGGACGGATGGACGACAGACAGATAGAAAATATAAAGATGGATGAATGGATAGATTTTGACTCATTCTCTTAGCAAGACTTGACTTTGACATCTCACTTCAGATGAATGACAGCTTCTCGTACAAATCTAATCAAAGCAGCTCATCCTCGGCAGTGTGTGATTACTGTTTTCTGTCTGGTTTGTCCTCATGCAGGCAGGCTGCCATTGTGTCTCTGTTCTGAGAAAGATGTAAGGAGGACAATAGAGCTGTCCATTCCACAAGCAGCAGAGCAGCGTATTCTGAGAAAGTTAGAGAACTCCGAGCTTGTAATTTGCATGTCTGTGTCACAGCCCTCTCTGGCAGTTTATCGCACTCAAACCTCTAATTTATCCAGATCAGATTTGCACATTCTAGTGGTTCTCATTCACTCTCTGCCGCCCCATTAATTACAGAGCAGCTCTTCTATTTGCAATCTAAGATCTCATTTCTGTTCCTCTTCCCTCTCACACACAAATACTGTCACATTGAGACATTTTTTAATACATTTTTTTGTAAAACATATGAGAAGATGGATTAAAGGGTTCTTTGCAGCATTTTGGGTTCTGTTATCAAGAACTATGTTTCGCTTTATAGGGTTCTTGAGTCTTGGCAGTTTAGTTCTTTTTGAGACTAAAAAAGCTTAGATCAGCAAAGAAAAGTCTTCTGGTTTTTCCAAAGACCAATAGAACCTAAAAAGTTTCTTCTATGGCATCATAGGAATTAAAAAACAATTCTTGTGGCATCAGGCTTTTTTTTGGACCCTAATTTTTAAGATTGCAAATGAATCTACAACATAATTCTCAAAATTGTTAGCTTTCATTTTGCATGTCTCATTTATTTCCTCCTCCTTATAAATACCATTCAACCAGAAGCATTTACATGTGCTTTTCATGCTCAACCACCATTATTTTCAAAGCTTTTGGAATCGTCTCTGTTTCCATGGAACTCTGGGAATGCAGTGACTATGGGATGGATGTTTGCAGGGCTGAGTTGCTTCATGCTGGGAATCAGGCAGCATCCTGTCAGAGATGCTTTTAATGTTTATTTTCTGTGGTTTTATTCAAAAGTTTGTTTCTATAGTGTTTTCTACTTTCATTTAGTCTTAGTTTATAGTTTTCAAAAACAAAACAAAAAATTGTTACACTTTATTTTAAGGTGTATTTATTTTAAGGTTTTATTACATACTGATTAATTACTTTTGATTAAGTACTACATGTATTTACTAAGGGTTAGGGTTTGTTTAGGGTTAGTTGCATGTAATTATTAATAATTTATAGTTGCTACTATAATAACAATGACACTGTAAAAAAAAAATATATATATATATATATATATATATATATATATATATATATATATATATATATATTTATTTATTTATTTAATTTATTTATTTATTTATTTATTTAATTCAATGGAGAATTTAAAAATAAAAATTATATAGCTGCAAACAACGATGACGGGCCCAAGCCCCGGTGCCACTGTCAAAATTGCACTGCTTGCAATTTAGCATCCTCAATGTTTTGACTTCATGCTGACCAAGTTTGGTGGCGATCAGATGAATTATCTAGGAGTATATCAAATTCCAGAGCATGCATTTTTCAGACAACCCTAAATAGCCGACTTCCTGTTTGGCGAAGCTAAAGACAGAGTGCGAAAGTTGCTCGGCCCGATGAGATCTATATGTGTACCAAGTTTGATCATATATGTGCTAATATGTATCCAAGATTTCAGATTCAATTCTAGGGGGCACCAAAGATCCCTCCTGCCATGCCCAGCTTTGGCTGCATGCAAATTTTTGAGCATGTTATGCCTCAAAAGCACCCGAAACCTTGATGAAAAAGAAGAAGAAGAATCCTAAGGAAAACAATCCAATAACTCCCAGATCCAAGGCTGGTGGAAAGTGACTGGCCTCTATTATCACAGTCTTTAATAGTAGATTACAGTAATGAAAAATAATCCTGCAATAAAGGATGTTCAGACTAGAGCAAATATAGATGTTGGAATCTTTATAGAGAGAGGGGGTGGGGGGAGTGTGTGTTCAGTAAGGTGGATTCTAGGATTCTTGCTCTTCTAACTCTCTCCTCTGGGTCACACCCAGGGATTATAGGCTTTCTTAGTACACCATCATTGAGAGAGAGAGAGAGGAGAGAGAGAGAGAGAGAGAGAGAGAGAGAGAGAGAGAGAGAGAGAGAGAGAGAGAGAGAGAGAGAGAGAGAGAGAGAGAGAGAGAGAGAGAGAGAGAGAGAGAGAGAGAGAGAGAGAGAGAGACTTTTTCTTTGAGACATTGTATTAAAGAGGTAAAAGATTGTTGCCTGTGTATGTCACTGCATGTCTATGTATGTAGGACTTGATGAGTATTTTGTTGTGACAGTGTTTGGGACAACATGAGGTATGTGACAATATGAGAGTAAATGTCTAGATTCTAGCTGCAGTGTAGCTCTGAAATCAGGTGAAATTCATTTTCAAATAGAAAGACTAAAGTCTGACCATACAGAATGAGTTTAGATGTCTAAATTCACAAACAAAGCATTTTAATTGTGAATGTTTATACTCTTGTTTTTATAAGATTATCAGCACAGGAATAATATAGTTTCCATATTTTTCACAAGATGGTGCCATGTCAAAGTACAGGGATCGTTCAGATAATCAGAAACAAAATAATCAGATGAGACGATGCATGAGTCTGAGAGGTATGATATTAGTTACAACATTATAGTTGACAACCAGCTGAATTTTATATAATAAACGCATGTCGGAATCAATTAGATTTTGGATTGCAATATGTTTACAGCACTGAAATAGATTTATTGAAAAACTTTGGAAAGCTTATTTTGCAACTCAATAACTCATAAAGATTTGACCAAATAAAAAGAACTAAATATTGTTGCAACATTATTTAACCAGCCATTGGTCAATGCTGTGGCGTTGGAATTGTTTGTGTCTTGTAAGTTGTTGGGATGATTCATGATCAACCTCCATCGTGCCCTTGGGTAAGGCACTTTAATGTTAGTTTGTGTGGAGTTAGACCATAACATGGGTTAATTTCATGCATTAGGAATCATTTTAATAATTTTTATGTCTGTAATCCAATATTGAAAATAAGAGCACCCACACAAAATTCAGTCAATGTTCACAGTCACACACAACCCCATATGCATAGTTCTTCTATTTGTGTTTGTGTGTTCTTGTCACATCTTAAAATTGGGCGATGAATAATGTATTTTTAGTGTGTGGGTTGAAAATTTACGCTTTCAGAAATAATACTGGCAATTTTTTGTAACAGCATGATAATGAGTGAGCGAGAAGAGAGCGAGGTGTACTGCACTTGTAATTAGATGGCTTCTATGTGTGCGTGCATGTTTAGGAGTTTGCTGTTGGGAAAGTAGTGAACTTTCCATTATGAACTGATAATTCCTTTTTTTCTGTGACTTGAACTTTCCTCTCCACCTCTGTCCTAATACTTCCTTTCTCTTCTACTCATCCTTTCACCCTGTGGCTTGTCCACTGCAGTAATTGAGTCCTGAATGGACAGTTCATTAGTGCAGTAGCTGCTCCAGAGCCCAGAGGTGCCAGGAATAAGTGCGTCTGCTCACTCAGCACTTCAGTTTATCCTTCAGTCTGGTCTCCAAACACAGCTGCCCGATTGATAATGTACAGCTTCAGCTTCAATTTACCTCAGAACTGACCATGCTGATTCAAAAGTACTTTAACACAAATCCTCAGGAACAATGTACCTCAACCCAAACCCTCAAGAACAATGTACCTACTGTACTATTGTAGTATTTGTTAATACTTTGAATAAGGTTCTCTGCTTTCAATTATTGAAAGGGATTTTTAATAGCTTGTTTCAGTTAATCCATGAATGTTTCTCTAATCATTAATACGTATTTGGGTCTTTAGCGACCCGGATATATATCTAGCGTGGATGGATCTCTACCTATCATGATAATATAAAACTCTCCTGATATTAGACTAATAATTACAATAGAATAAAGCTTGGAAGGGTTCAGTTTGAGCAGATGTTTTATACCATCATCACTGTCCTCATCAGAGCTCATTTCCCAGTATATTCAGCGTCTGGATCATATTCGCGATCTCAAACATGTTCTCAAAACTATCGTTTTCAACATCTTCAAAATCAATATTTTAATCGCTGACAGCTTCTTCACCAGATCCACCATCAAGTGACTGTGACTAATATTTATAAGTTCAGTATTTGCTTTGCAGTAAATCACTGAGCCATTTCAAGTTTTGCTGATGATACTTCTTATTCTTTTGTTTTCTCCTGCGGTAACTATGAGTGAAATGTCACTTTACTATTGTGTTTCAGACTTTCCCACCTTGCAGGAAAAATATACTTTATACTGTTGCAACCCTATACAAATTTTGCAAAAAAAAATGAATGGGAAAACAGGTATTCTTTTATAATTTTTTTACTTTGTTATATTGTTTATAATGAATTGATTGAAGACTACTAAGTAGGTTGATGTCTAATTGAAAAAAAAAAAAAAAGAATAATGAGGAGGGTAATGAATGGCGTCCTGGGTAACAATAACAACACTGACCTCAATATAAACCTTAATCATGTATTGTCAAATCTTTCCTGTTACTGTATCTCCGCTATATTTTTTTCTCTCTCAGTCTCACTCTCTGTATCAATCACTTTTCATCTGACTAATAGTTTTGTTTATTGCATCTCACTTTCCTTCTGGACTTTCTTTTCATCTTTGTCATTTGGCAATTAGCAAATATTCTCTGGTAATAAGAGATCTCTCACCCCTGTTCCCGTAGTATTTAAAGGCTGGCCCACACTAAAAGATTTTTAAAATCTTATCAGATTTTCAAAATGTGAGGGACCACAAATATGATGATAAGAAAATAATAGATTTAATGGTTTTGTTCGTATAGTGTGTGGAGTGTTGAAAAGTGACCAAGACAGCACAACACACACTAACAAATTCCCTAATGTGAACATGGAAAATCTCACAAAATCTCGCGGTCAAACATGACTTTAGAGCAAATGAACATGGTGGATGACGGGCAAGAAGAAATTGGGATAATGGTGTTATGTACTGCTTTTTACAGAAAATTTGTGGGGGGAAAAGAAAAAGGTTTGGATGCAGGCATGTTATGCCTTTCATCTTCTGTCAGCTTGCTTTCTGACTGGGTGTCGTTTCTTTGGCAATCTACAGATTGTATGCATGTTTGTCTTTGAGTTTCTCCCTAAACAACAGGATTTCTGATCGTAAATATTCAACATGTTGGATATTTACAATTTGAGTTTGGTGCGGCCCCGACATTCTTCCAAGCAGATTCAATCACACCACAGGAAAATCTAATAAGATAATCTGTAGAACCATCAAGATAATTGAACTTTTTGGAAGGGTAGAATAGGGTCCAAAATCGCCCTGGCTATCTTGTAGTGTGTGGGTGCCTTTAGCAGTTCAGACACATTTCTCTATGGCCTCGTACAAGACTCTAATTAGCCTCATTTCTAACTTTTAGTTATGGCCTTTCTTCTCTTTTTATTATTCCAAAGCAGTATTTTCTCACCCACTGTCTCATCAATACGCTCACATACTTCCAACCGACACCTCCCACAGCACACACACCAACAATTAGACTTTATAATGCATCATTTCTGTCAGGGGATCTAGAAGTCCAAGTCATATTGATCTCCTAAGCTGTCAGGACAGAATGCCGTCTATATCATGGAAAAGCCAAACAGTAGATTGAAGATTTAAGCTTCCAAGGGACCTCAACCAAAGGTCGATTTCTGCTGGGGCTTCATGGTGCAAATAACAGCGGACCATCTCTTAATGTTTTTGTTTTTGTCTCTGTCTCTTTCTCTCAGTTATACTGCAAAAGTGGTGGGCACTGGAGTTCATGCTCAAAGACAGAATCCAGAAGTAAGGGTCCGAAGTGTTGACCCTATGCTTATGGATGTCAAAAACAGACTCGAGCTCTTCAACACGGTAAGGAATATTATGATTTGGTGATGGTACTGTATATATCTGCCACAGCTTAAAGTGATAGTTCACCCATTAATAAAAATGCTGTCATCATTTACTTTTGTTTGCATTTCTTTCTTCTATGAAATACAAAAGAAGATATTTTGAACTATTGAATTTTAAAATATCTTCTTTTGTATTCCACTGGGAAAAACAGGTTTGGAACGACATGAGGATGAGTAAATCATGACAGAATTTTAACTTTTGGGAGAACTATCTCTTTAAAGGTGCCCTAGAATGATTTGAAACAATATTTTAAATTGTTCTCTGATATCTACATAGAGGGTATGTGGCTTATTTAAGGTCAAGAATTGTCCAGATATGGTTTTACAGGTCCATTTACAACCCTAGAAATTATCCCTAAGATGAAATGGTCTGTTTTTGCCTCATTTGGAAGGGCCATGAATAATAATGCTGAGCTCTGCTCTGATTGGCTGTTTCACTGTGCGGCTCAGTGACAGCAAACACATCTGTGATGTACTCTGAAATTCAAGCATGCAAAATAATCATACTTCAGTTCTCAAATATATATATATATATATTTATATTATATTTTTTACAAATTGACTAGAAGCAAACAAACAACTTTGAATTAAATTGTTGCGGTATCCGATTAGAAGTAAACATCAACCATGCCTGTTGACATCTTTTATCTGTGGGAAGGGTATGAAAAGTCCTCACATTCCCTGCACAGCCTGGAACATAACATTTGTTTCCATGATCTGCCATTTTCGCTGTCCTCGCGTGACTCTTGTTTATCTGCAGAACTTCCGATGATTCGGCTGCGCAGTTCGCCTGGCTTTGAACATGTGCTGGCATATGCAAATGTTGGGGGCGTACATATTAATTAATGATCCCGACGGTTGCGTCACACTCGATGTTATGTTGAGATTCGCCTACTTTTCTGTGGTGTTTTTCACAAACGAGTTTTACATATGAAGGGGGAGGCAATGGTGTTTGAGACTCACTGTATGTGATTTCCATGTACTGAACTCTTGTTATTTAACTGTGGCAAGGTTAATTGAATTTTTCATTCTAGGGCACCTTTAAGAATACAAATATTGACTAGTTATTTCTTAAAATTGATAACAAATGATTAATTTATAGATATGTTGTTCCTAAAATACTAACCATATTGACCTAATCTGGACGATTACGTTATCATAATTCTTCTTTACACCAAATTAGAAGCCAATTAGATACATTTTAGACAGTTAGATAATTTTAATAGTAACACCATGAATTTAATTGAAAATGCCATTATGAATGAATATGGTAATCAATATCATAATCAAAATACTATGGTTTTACCATCACAGCACTGTACTTTTTGTAGGAGGTACATGATGATTATAGTGTAGGAGATTTAGCAAAAGATAAAGTCCTTGTTATACTCACAACTAAGTTCTTTTTCATTCTTTGCTTAGGGGTAGAAAGAAGTTCAAAATATATGATAAACGTTTTACTGTTATATATCCCAATGCCATAGACACTACTGAGAGCGTGTTTAGATGAATATGAAAATGTGCTGTGTGCTTTCCTCTCAATAATGCAAATGACAGCAGTTAAGAAAGCATCTGATCATAGTGATGTGGATATGTTTTGCACAAGCCCTTCAATTCTGAACTCACATTTATTTATATAGATTGCTTGAAAGAAGGCAGCTTTACAGTATTAAACATGGAAAACAGTGGTATTGTCTCTTTCAATTAGAATTATAACTTCAGTTTCTACTATAAAGCAGCACTCCAGTGTGTTCATGTTTTTTCTCACGTCTGACCTCAATGGACTGAACAGAAGAAACGAACTGGAGAAGATTTTCACATCAAAGTAGGCGGAGCCTCAGTGCCACACCAACCTATTGTGTAATCACCACAGACCAATGGTAGTTTGATGGTGTTTACAAGCTGGAGCAAACGTTTCTGGAAAGTTTGCTTTGGCAAGCTGATTATCCCATAATTTACTCACCCTCAAGTCATCCTAGGTGTATATGACTTTCTTCTTTCAGCCAAACACAATCAGAGTTATTAAAAAAAAAAAAAAAAAAAAACCCTATCTCTTCCAAGCTTTAAAAGGGGATTGAATGGTACCTGAAAATTTTAATCCTAAAAAAGCACATCCATCCATCATGAAAGTAACCCATACGTCTCCAGGGAATTAATAAAGGCCTTCTGAAGTGAAGCGATGCGTTTTTGTAAGAAAAATATCCATATTTATAACTTTATAAACCGTAATCAGTGACGTGACGCATGATGTAGGAGTAGCGTAAGCTTAGATGAGAGTAGATGCCTCTTGCGGTTCAAACAAATATTCTTTACTCTATCCTCTGCACAATTTGCTCTATCCTCTGCACTTCCACGTTTGTTAATATGTCATGTGTCAGGTCAGAGGTCACTCATCCATCAGAACTAGACTCATGTACCTTCATTCTTTCATGACCTTCGTTCTTCTTCTTCTTCTTCTTCGAAAAAAAAGATATTTTTGATAAAATCCAAGAGGTTTCTGAACCACCAGCAACATCATTGCAACTTTCAAGGCCCAGAAAGACATTGTTAAAATAGTCCATGTGACTACAGTGGTTTAACCATCATGTTATGAAGCGGCGATAATACTTTTTTTGTGCAAAGAAAAATGGGCTCCCAGGCTCCAGGCCAAACAGCGCTTCCAAGTTCGCCGTCAGAACGCCGGTTCTTTTTTGTTCGTTTTTTGCACGCAAAATGTATTCTCGTCGCTTCATAACATTATGGTTGAACCACTGGAGTCACATGGACTATTTTAATGATGTCTTTACTAACTTTCGGGACCTTGAAAGTTGGAATGACATTGCTGCCTATGGGTGGTTCAGAAACCTCTCAGAGTTCATCAAAAATATCTTAATTTGTGTTCCGAAGAAGAATGAAGGTTGTGTTGCTTTGGAACAAAATGAGGGTGTGTAATTAATCACAAAAATTAGATTTTTGGGTGAGCTAGCCCTTTAACCCCCTGGAGCCGGATGGCTTACTTTCATGATGTATGTATGGATGGATGGATGTGTTTTTTTTCTTCAAAATCTATGGTACCATTCACTCCCATTATAAAGCTTGATATTTTTTAATGTAACTCTGATTGTGTTTGGCTGAAAGAAGAAAGTTATATACACCTATGATGGCTTGAGGGTGAGTAAATTATGGGATAATTTTTGGGTGAACTATCCCTTTAAGACTGCAAAACGTTACCTTGGCCATACATTGTTTAATTTGTGAATTTATTTGAAAAGCAATCTCAACATTTCCAATGATAATTACATCGGACAGTGTTGTCAGCCCGCTGTAGGCAGACTGAAGAAATGTGCTGAAACTTCAGAAACTTCTTTCTGTTGTTTTGTTGTGATGTTCTCTTCTCATTCTGATAGACCTCATGGAGCAGCCATGCATTAACGGTGTGGCAGAGAAAACAAGGGCAGATGGTTCTTTTTCAGATTTGAATTTAACAGCTCATCAAAGTGATCCTGATGTTCTTCAAAATTAACTAACAGATGAAACTTCCACCTAATTAACGGCAGCCAGTACAGACTCTGAGGCGTGGAGGAAGGGAGTTCTACATGTCACATGTGGAAGTAAGGCTGATTGTGACGGGAAATAACGGATTAAAGAGAAGAACTGAAGGGCTGTAGATGTAATCTGTGCAGACTGACCGAGCAGAGTAGTCATCTGACTGCCTTGTTGAACTGGTGACCTCAGTAAACAAGTGTGAGAACATCATGGACTAATACGCATACAGTATATACACAACGACTTTAAAACACGTGCATATTTGTATTCAGTTTGATATTATAATGAAAATAATCCAGTTCAAAGCGATTATAAACTGTAAATTGATTTATTATTTAGTCTGCTCCAGTTATGTTTATTAATACGTTATTACATCTTTTTCTGATATGAAGCATTGATTTAAAGTGACAAAATACTGTAAAGTTTCATTAATAATAATAATAATAATAATAATATTAATAATTCTCTTGAATAAGAAATACATAAAAGAAAAATTTTTCATGCTCTTTTTCTTTCACTTTCTTTGTACTCTTTTGCTCTTTCGCTCTTTCATTTTATTTAGCTCGATCTTTCTTTCGCTCTCTTTTTTTCTGTCGCTCATTCTTTTTCTTTGGCTCTTTCTTTTTCTTTCACTCTTTTTCCTTCGCTCTTTCTTTCACTTTCTTGCTCTTTCTTTCTTTCTTTTGCTTGCTCACTCTTTGGCGTTGATTTTCTTTTGCTCTTTTTCTTTCACGCTCATTTTCTTTTGCTCTCTCATTTTCTTTTGCTCATTCTTTCACTCTTTTATTTTCTTTTGCTTATTCTTTTTCTTTTGCTATTTCTTTCTTTTTGCTCCTCGCTCATTTTTTTTCTTTCACTCTTCTTTCTTTCTTTCGCTTGCTCACTCTGGCTTTGATTTTCTTTAGCTCTTTCCTTCACTTTTTCACACTCTTATTTTATTTCACTCTTTTGCTCTATTTTTTTCTTTTGCTCTTTTCTTTCGCTTCACTTTTTCTTTTTCTTTCTTTCATTAAAACCTGACATTTCAATGTTTCTTTAGACATATGTCTTATGTTTGTGTGACAAGTATTCACTAAGTTACAGTTCATTTTCTGAAAAGTATCAGGTTGGACTTCGTTGACAGAGAGGCTGCAGATCGCGCATCATGTTTGTTTTCTTTATTTTGCAAAAAGCACAACATTTAGTTTTTATTGTGAGCATACACAAATAAAAGTAGAAACTGATGTATAACACTTGCCTGAATGACCAAAATCGACTGAATATTTTGAGTCTCTTTCACACTGATAAAAAAAAAAACAAAAACAAGGTTAAGGCGAGGTTAATAATAATAATAATAATAATAATAATAATAATAATAATAATAATAATAATAATAATAATATATTATAGGTGTTTTGACTGGTGTTATGACTGTTTTGCTCTATCCTCTGCACTTCCACGTTCATTAATATGTCATGTCGGGTCAGAGGTCACTCGTCCACCGGAACTAGACTCATGTACCTTCATTCTCTCGACCTTCGTTCTTCTTTGGAACACAAATTAAGATATTTTTGATGAAATCCAAGAGGTTTCTGAACCACCCATAGGCACCCATCATTGCAACTTTCAAGGCCCAGAAAGACATTGTTAATGTCATAGTCCATGTGACTCTCATACATATTAGAAAAACATCATGTAGAATGGAAAATTGTATTATTTTGTTCAAATGCAGCTTCCTGCAAGTAATAATAAGGTAAAGTCCATTTTACTCTTCTGGGTTTGACTTTTGTTCCGGCTCAACTGATATTTGTAATACCGACGTGCCTTTAAACTAACAGAGAAATTAAATAATTCATGGAAAATTACTGATAAGGGAAGAACATAAAGATTATTGTGTGTGTGTGTGTCTCTCTCATCTTCATTCATAATTCATCTGATTATGAATATTAAAAACCACCAGAGGAATCTGCAGTGTTATAGTCTCAGTGAAAGAAAGAGAGCGGATATGGATAGAACAAGAAAAAAAGTTGAAAAGAGCAGAGGTTCAGAAAACAGGGCATTTTGGATGGTAAAATGCTGTTTTTGTCATGCTAATAGCAGGACGGACACTGAAAGACTTCCAGAATAAAAGATGATTTTCCCAGAATCCCCTGAGGCGCTGTGTGGCAACAGTCTGTCCAGTCTCTCCCTCTGCCACTGTACCTCTGAAACTCGCTCTTTCGCTCTGATTTTCTTTCACTTTTTCTTTTTTTGATCTTTCGCCCTCTCATTTTCTTCCACTCGCTGTTTCTCTCACTCTCTTTGTCTTTTGCTGTTTCTTTCATTCTTTCTTTAGCTCGCTCGCTCTTACTCTCGCTTTTTTCTTTCACGCTTTCATTTGCTCTTCCTTTTGCTTTCTTTTGCTCACTGTATTTTTGCTTTCTTTTTCTTTTACTTTCTCTTTCTTTCACTTTTTCTTTTGCGCTTTTTTCTTTCATGCACTTTCTTTTGCTTTTTTCTTTCACTCTCCTTTTCTTTTGCTCTTTCTTTCACTTTCTTTTACTTACTCTCGCTCTTTCATTTTCTTTCTTTCTGTTGCTCGCTTAGTTTTTCTTTTGCTCTTTCATTCTTTTGCTCTATTTCTATAAATTTGTTTATTTTCACCCTATATTCACTTTATTTATTTTTCTCTTTTTCTCTCTTTCATTTGCAGTTACAATCTTACCTTCTTACTTTCTTTTTGTTCATTCATTTATTCATACCTTCTTTTGCTCTCAGTCATTCTTTCCATTTTTCTTTTGGTGTATTTTAGAGTGCATAAGAGCATGCTGTCAGACGGTTTAGTCTGCCTCATACACAGACTCTCACACACTCATATCAGGGCTGTAAGAGTGACTTGTGTGTATAAAAGTGTAACGTGTCAGTCAAGAGGTGCGATGTTGTGATTGATAGTCACTTACTAGAAAACTATCAGGGAACGTGTTTTCACACTTGAGCTTTTGGTGTAGCTCTCAACCATTATTACCAACGTATTCTTCACATCTCTTGTGTTGCCCCTCCTGTTAAAGCTTAATAAATATGTCTAATTCCCCGTAAATATCCCTGACTGGAATCTGGAGGACAGGCCAGCGGCACAGCTGCTTTTGGGTGTGGAGACTCAATAGCATCTCTGTTCTTATGGTGTGTGTTTGTGTGTTTTTCAACACACATACATATCATCACACACATGGACTATATAGGGAGAAGATGTTTTCACTTTTAGACTGTCAGAACAGGCTTGTGTTGACCTGTGGCACTATTGTTCTCTAACTCTGCTTCACTGCATTACAGAAAACTCATTTATTAGCCATCCTGTTTGGACTGCCAGTACATTTGGGTTATTGCTCTCGAGCTACCACATCAATTAAAAGAATAGTTCACCCAAATATGAAAATTCTGTCAGAAGTTTTTCACTCTCATGCTGTTCCAAACCTGTATGACTTACTTTCTGCCATGAAACATGAAAGTTTAGCGGGAGGCTCTTTTCCAAACAATGAAAGTAAGTGGTGTAAAAAAGAAGAAAAGAAAGTCACCATAAAAATGGTCCATGGATAGCTTTGTGTTAGGTACAGTCATTCATTTTTTTGTTTTATATGCACAGCTTTTCAATAAACAAAAGCCCCTAATTGCATTTAATTTCATTGTATGTTAAAGAACTGTGGGAATGTGTGAACATCATCTTTGGTTTGCAACAACATGAGAAACGAGTAATGATGACAGACTTTTTTTGTAATTTTATTCAGTCTGTGCTTTAGTTAGCTCTATATTAATATTATTTATTAATATTATTAAATATAATATTTTATTTATCTAGCAATTTATTAGCTGTTACAGGAGGGTCAGAAATTAAAGAGGGCTTGGGGCAAAAACACAATGAACAAAAATTCCTTCCAATAAAAAAAAAAAGCACAATTAAGCTAGATCTATATGGCTGTCACGATTAAAGTGAAATGTGAAAGGAATGAAAAGTATTGTGGCATTACACTTACAGTAGATATGCTCATGAACATTAACCAATCACATGGGTTTCTGATGAGCTTATGAATGCAATGTCCAATCAGTGGTGTTTTGATTCGTCACCGCGGAGAACTGCGGAATTGTTCAGTGTGCAGCTTTCTGACTGAGTTCTCTCATCATCATAAACAACAAAATGCAGAAAAGATGTAAGAGATTCATTTTGCAGTGTAGACCGCTTCAGTGGTTATAACTGGAGTTTTTGTGAAAATGCTTTACAACTTACATTAGACTGAAATGTTGAAAAATTTTTTTATTGGTAACAGTCTATAGCATTGTGATTGATTGTAACTGGTTAAATTTACAACACAGATACATTTAATAAGGTAATTATATAAATTTTCCTCACAAAGCTAAAAAACAAATGCCTCTAAATGGATAAGTTCATTTCTGACCCTGTATATTGTTATATTGACCTAATATTGAGGGTTTATGGCCTTATTTCTGAGACTTAAAATATTTTTTTTTTTTCACTAACCATGCATAAACATAATTTTCTCAAAAATACAAACTTTTACATACATTGCTGCTCACATTTTATTGTATAAATAAGCACAATGTCAGAGCATGTCGAAACACCTCAGACCCCAGAGGGTTAAATTAGTTTATTATGTGCATATTCAATTGTGTTTAAATTACACGCATGAAATTTACATCTTATTGACTTATTATTTCAAATATAGTGCTTTTTTTATTTATTTTTATTTTTATTTTTGGAGCCTCTGATTGCATACCTATGTATGTTACAGAACAGCATTGCCTTACATCTTCTTTTAAAGGAAAATGTTTTGCAATGAAATGAGGGGCGAGGAAATTATGATCATTTTCATTTGTAAACTGTTCATTTAGGTTCCTTTATTTATTTTGGTCCAGTCTATTGCTTTTCAGTTATTACAATTTGGTGCTGAGATACTCATCTTTACATATCCTATCCGTATCACACAATGCTTACACTCACACACACTGTGTGCAGTGCTGATTGTTTCAGTCATCTGTCTGATTGGGGTCAACTGTGTGTTGATCTTTTAGTCTGGTTTATCACTTGATCTGTATTTTCTTAACGGTCCCTTCTGTACTGGCAGGGTATCAGGTGTGTGTGACCGCAGCATATTCGTTTTTCTGTATCAAAGGCTTGTCTCTTGTCTGAGGCCTCAGGGAGAACAGAACACACTGTTTGAAGTGGGTAGAGAGATCTATGGCTCTATAAAGAGCTCACTGAACACTCACTTCTGCCCGTCTGCTGCGCATCACATATATGAACATATGAGTTTTCTTTGGGCATAATATCAACAACAGTCCAGTGAAGATAAAACAGGGATTGAATGAGCCACTTTCTAAAATATATGAAGAAGAAGCAGAAACAAGGGATGGCATGTATAAGCATATGCATATGTAAAAAAACATCTTTAAACGAACACGAACATTAAACAGCATATAAATCAAAACTGCCTAATGTTACTGAATGAAATGTCGACCCAGGACGAGATATAGGACTGTACAAACAATAGGGATGTTGATGGATTAGATCTACTCCATCTGTGTTTTAATCATCATTCTGAATCCTATCTGGATATAGTTTTGACAAATACTTACTCACATTCCATTGTTGATAAGAAAATAATGCATTAAGCTAGAATATTTTTGTCTGTTTGTTTAAAACCAGAGGCTCTGTTCTTTATTTTAATATATTGCATGTTCAGATATTCATACAACAAAATATTCTGAGGGCCATGAGGAAAAAAAAAAAAAAATGCAAGTGAAATAAAGAGTATCTCTTCAGGGGGTCTAAAGGCCAAAATAACACACACAACTAATATAAAAAGAAAAAGGGGTGAAATTAAATAGCCTAACCGAATAGCAAAATAAAACACATTTAGCTTCCCTAAATCCATAAGAGCACAATGCTTGTGCTATGTTTTTCCCTAACAAAAACAGCACAAACAAGTTTCCAAAATAAAAGGCAGGACACTACGCTTCACTATCTTACAACATATTGATAGACATAGTTGAACATGATCAGGTGTTAAAATACATAGTTGAACATGATCAGGTGTTAAAATACATAGTTGAACATGATCAGGTGTTAAAATCACTTGAATTTCGAGGAGTAGGGATCCAGGAGCTCTCAACCCTATCACGACCAAATCAACAATGAGCTCCCAGTCGAGTGCTGGCCGCATCCTTATAAAGACCACTGCTTCACAACTAATGATGATCGTACCACCCATCATTGGACAACCAATCAGAAATCAGACAGAACAATAAATTAAAGGGAGAGAAAGAGAACACAGTACAATAGAACAAATACATGAAACACAGGTCGTAACACCCCAGTACCCATGACAAGTTCAATCAACATCAATAATTATACCACTATTAAATGGATTTTTTTTTGCAATTTTTGAGGATAAAATAACTATAGCCATTTAATCATTTAAAAGCCATAATTTAAAAAAATGTTGTGTAAGTATGAAGACGGAGAGGAGACACTTACTTGTGTAAGAATGAAGATGGATTTTAGATTATTAGATGCTATTTATTTAGATTTTAAGATGTTGTTTATAGTGTGTGTGTGTGTGTGTGTGTGTGTGTGTGTGTGTGTGTGTGTGTGTATGTGTGTTATAAAACAAACAAAACAATGAATTAATTAATCTAATCAGAATTTAAAGCTATAAAACTATATATTTAAAAAAAAAGTTTGTTTAAATGAACAGCATCAATGAATTCAACAATCATTTGAAATGCAAGAGAGAAAACAAGACAATTCTTGACAGTCTAAATTAATAACTTATTTACATTTATGTCTATTCATTTAGCAGAAGCTTTTATCCGAAGTGACTTTTAAATGATTTGACCAGGACAGTACAGGCTAAAACACATTCAAAACATTAATTAGTTATTTAAGTGCTCTCTGATTCAAAACACTCACAGCTTGATGCGTTAAAGTAGTTGAGGCCATGCGTTAAAGTAGTTTAATAGTTACAGAGTGCTGCTAGGCATGACACATCACAGCAATATTTTAAAAAATCAATAATTTGTTCTCCAAATCATAGGTACACCATTTTGAATTCCATAGTTTTATGTATCAGGAAATAATCAAAAATCGTCTGGTAGTTAAAAACTGGCAAATACAACCTCAGATGAACAACAACACATGACATATTGCACCATGTCATTCTCTATTTAACAACCTAGGCCAAGATGGAGAAGCCATGTGTGACAAAGTAAACCCTGTACTTACCGTGTCCATAGGAATTAAGAGGGTAGGTAGAAGTCAGGCACTGCTAATCAAATGGCATTGATTAATTGATCATCAGAAAGCATGGAAAAATATAAAGCAGAAAATATAAACCAACTATATAAAAGCAGAAGTTTTGGCAGTTTGCTGTTCTGGAGCATTCAGGTGTGTGTTAACACAATGCCAAGGAGAAAAGACATCAGCAATGATCTTAGAGAAGCAATTGTTGCTGCCAAACAATCTAGGAAGGGTTACAAGGCCATTTCCAAACAAAAGTCCAACATTCTGCAGTGAGGAAGTGGAAAACATTCAAGACAGTTGCCAATCTTCCCAGGAGTGGACGTCCCAGCAAATTCACCCCAAGGTCAGACCGTGCAATGCTCAGAAACTGCAAAAACCCAAGAGCTACACCTCAGACTCTACAGGCCTCAGTTAACATGTTAAACTTAATGACAGTACAATTAGAAAAAGACAAAACAAGTATGGCTTTCAAAACAAGAAAGGGTTGCCTATCTAAAAAGAACATGGCAGCATGGCTTAGGTTGCATCTGAACAAACAAAGTGGTGATGTTTGGCCATAATGCACAGCAACACGTTTGCCGAAAACGAAACACAACACATCAGCAATACCAGCTGCCACACCAACCTCATACCAACTGTCCATCACACTGGTGGAATGATTTTTGGATTGCTTTGCAGCCACAGAACAATGGGCATCTTGCAGTCATTGTGTTGACCATGAACTCCTCTGTATACCAAAGTATTCTAGAGTCAAATGTGAGGCCATCTGTCCGACAGCTAAAGCTTGGCCGAAATTGGGTCATGCAACAGGACAGTGATCCAAGCGCACCAGTAAATCTAAAACAGAATGGTTGAAAAAGAGTCAAGGTGTTGCAATGGCCCAGTCAAAGTCCAGACCTCAGCCTGATTGAAATGCTGTGGCTCAACCTTGAGAGCGTAAACAAATGCCCACAAACATCAAAGGAATGAAGCAAAGTTGTAAAGAAGACAGGGCTAAAGTTCATTCACAACGATGTGAGTGATAAAATAATACAGAAAGCGATAATGCTTGCTGCGAAAGTAATACTTGCTGTTAAAGTTGGTTCTACAAGCTATTGAATCAGGGTGTACTTAGTTTAGGGTGTACCTCTCCATTTTGGTCTAGTTTTTGTTAAATAAACTATGGCATGGTGTAATATGTCATGTGTTGAATTAATAATAGTACATTTAATCATTTATTGAACATCTTTTCTCACTGCATCTCATCTCCTGTCCTCTTACTGCATGTCTTCTCTTCTCTCTTCTCACTGCATGTCTTCTCTCTCTTCTCACTGCATGTCTTCTCTTCTTCTCTCTTCTCACTGGATGTCTTCTCCTCTCACTTCATCTCTTCTCACTGCATCTCTTCTCTTCTCACTGCATCTCATCTCTTCTCCTCTTTCTTCTCACTGCATGTCTTCTCCTCTCACTTCATCTCTTCTCACTGCATCTCTTCTCTTCTCACTGCATCTCATCTCTTCTCCTCTTTCTTCTCACTGCATGTCTTCTCCTCTTACTTCATCTCTTCTCACTGCATGTCTTCTCCTCTCACTTCATCTCTTCTCACTGCATGTCTTCTCCTCTCACTTCATCTCTTCTCACTGCATCTCTTCTCACTGCATGTCTTCTCTCACGTCATCTCTTACTGCATCTCTTCTCTTCTCACTGCATCTCTTCTCACTGCATGTCTTCTCTCACGTCATCTCTTACTGCATCTCTTCTCTTCTCACTGCATCTCTTCTCACTGCATGTCTTCTCCTCTAACTTCATATCTTACCGCATCTCTTCTCTTCTCACTGCATCTCTTCTCACTGCATGTCTTCTCCTCTCACTTCATCTCTTACTGCATCTCTTCTCTTCTCACTGCATCTCTTCTCACTGCATATCTTCTCCTCTCACTTCATCTCTTACTGCATCTTTTCTCTTCTCACTGCATCTCTTCTCTTCTCACTGCATCTCTTCTCTTCTCACTGCATCTCTTCTCACTGCATCTCTTCTCACTGCATCTCTTCTCACTGCATGTCTTCTCCTCTCACTTCATCTCTTACTGCATCTCTTCTCACTGCATCTATTCTCTTCTCACTGCATCTCTTCTCACTGCATCTCTTCTCTTCTCACTGCATCTCTTCTCACTGCATGTCTTCTCCTCTAACTTCATATCTTCTCACTGCATCTCTTCTCTTCTCACTGCATCTCTTCTCACTGCATGTCTTCTCTAACTTCATATCTTACCGCATCTCTTCTCTTCTCACTGCATCTCTTCTCACTGCATGTCTTCTCCTCTCACTTCATCTCTTACTGCACCTCTTCTCTTCTCACTGCATCTCTTCTCACTGCATGTCTTCTCCTCTCACTTCATCTCTTACTGCATCTCTTCTCTTCTCACTGCATCTCTTCTCTTCTCACTGCATCTCTTCTCACTGCATGTCTTCTCCTCTCACTTCATCTCTTACTGCATCTCTTCTCACTGCATCTCTTCTCCTGTCCTCTCATTGCATCTCATCTCTTCTCCTCTTCTGCAGTGGGAAGCTTTATGCACTAATCTCATCTAGTCTCATTTTGTCTCGTTATTTTTGTTAATTTCATACAGCTTTATGCTCTGTGATTCTCAGATGATAATCTAGTAAAATCCGCTCTTACAGGCCTCTGAGGGCCCACTGGCCGCTCCTGACAGTGTTTTATCATGTTCTTTTACTGTCCAATGGACAATATTTCACAAAGCTGCATGTGAAATCATGACTCCCTAACAGCCCCATCCAAGCAGCACGTACTTTGCGTCCGTGGAAAATATGAGCACGTTGCCAGGCGCTGTGATGTCTGTGAAATCCCTTTTACTTCAGGAGTGGTGGTCACTGACATGAGCGCTGGAGACGTGAAGCTCAGAGTGAAGGAATGCTGCTGGAAGACAGAGAAAAGAGAGCACACTCATTTGGGCTTTCATTTTCTGCTTTTCTTTCTTTCTTTCTTTCTTTCTTTCTTTCTTTCTTTCTTTCTTTCTTTCTTTCTTTCTTTCTTTCTTTCTTTCTTTCTTTCTTTCTTTCTTTCTTTCTTTCTTTCTTTCTTTCTTTCTTTCTTTCTTTCTTTCTTTCTTTCTTTCTTTCTTTCTTTCTTTCTTTCTTTCTTTTTCTTTCTCACTACCATTCAAATATTCAGAAAGAAGTCTATTATGTTCACCAAGGCTGCATTTATTTATTACTTGTCTCTTTGTCTGTCTGTCTGTCTATCTGTCTGTCTCTCCATTATTATGTCTCTTTCCATCTCTCTGTCAGCAGTCTCTTGTACTGGTCCTCATGAGGTGACGGAGTCTGGCTGTGTGAGGGTGGGATTTTCAACTACACACACCATTGTGTGTGTGTGTGTGTGTGTGTTCATTAGAGCACAGAGCTCAACCTAAGCACCAAAAACCCTCTTCAGGGAGTCGTGAGAAAGAAAGCTTGGCCTCACATGCACACACTGCTGCTCTGTTGCCCTTTAATGTCTTAAGAATGTCTTCTTGCATGTTTGTCAGCTCTCTAGTGAGCTATTGTCCTGCTCTCACACAGATTTATAAACGCGATCACTTTCTCTCTCTCTCTCTCTCCTTCTGTCTGTCTCTCTTCCTTTTTCACTCCCCCTCTCTCTCGTTCCCTCACTGGATGCCAGGGTGTGGTAAATATGTAATATTTTACCCTCATTTTGGTCATTAACTCCTGGAATGTGTTTTCTTGAACCCTGCTGGGGTTTGTTCAACAAACCAGCATGAACTATTAGCCACACACACACACACACACACACACACACACACACACACACACACACACACACACACACACACACACACACACACACACACACACACACACACACACACACACACACACACACACACACACACTCTCTCACTCTCACTCTCACTCACACACACCTCGACCTGCTCTTACAAGAGGATCGGTCACTCTGGAAACTTGGGTTTTGCAGTGAATAGAAAGTTTAGGGCACATGGGAAGGAATTTAATCTTGTACATTCCACTGGACACGTGTGTGTGAATGTCTGAGGTCTTTTAAGGCTTCTGGTTAGAGTGGTTTATTGTATATTTTTAGGAGTTAGTGCTTTGAAAACATGTACAGAGTAAGTACCTGATTTGTTATTGGATGATTCTACAGTGGAAAAGAGAGACATTATATCCATCCTCATGCATCCTCTCCGATCCTCGGATCCTCTCTGAACTTACAGATGACTTATTTTAGCACATTAAATGTGAAAATCATTTAAAAGCTGGACAAATGAGATTTTTTACAGTGGCTTTGTTCAGACAGGCAGCAAAAAAAAAAAAAAAAAAAAAAACATGAAATTTGATGTTTACAGCTCTGATACAAACCACATCTGTATGTGGTTTGAAATCCGATTAAAATCAGATTTGGAAAGTCTGAACAGTCAGATCAGATTTCGTGTTTTTTTTTCCCCCTCCTTCTTTTCCCTCTCCCTGTCCACTGCCCACACTGAAAGTAAAATACTATGCAAAGCCAGTATTGGCATATGTTAGATTGATGGTTTGTTTTCTTGTTTTTTGGCTTTTTTCATTTTGTACATTGAGACAGTTGCTGGGTTTCCATCCAAAGTGAATCAAATCTTTTCAAAGTAGGTTCGTTTCCATCAAGTTGTTTGAGCGGATAATGGTGGTATTGGTAACCTAGTAACCAAGAGTAAATAAAACAAGGCACACATAGAAAATGGAGACAGGACTGCAATTAGTTATAATTGGGCAAGTTATAAATTTACTAGCAGTGCAGCTTGCATTCGCCAAAATGAATGCTATGCACAGAAGAAGAAATGCACAATTTTTTGATGAAGGCACTAGCAGTAGCAGCAAGGGCTTTATGATGATGTTGAGCCTCATACATATTTTTAGGAGGCCGTAGTGACCAAACATTTTACTCACTATCTTTGGCTATGACATTTTAGAATGACAGAGGCCACATTGTTATGCAACATTATTGACACCATCAGCGGAAACAGCCGTTTAGTCACATGTGTTTAATGTTCGCTATGTCAGAATTTATTTGGCATATGTGTTTTCATCTCCCGTCGTTTGCATGAACCAAGTCAAAAACTACCTCAAGCGAGCATAAAAACTTTTTTTGCGAAATTTGCAGTTTCCATCACTCGTTTCAGGAAATAACAAGCTGAATTCATGTCAGCCATGATCACCTGCTCATTTTGGAGAACATGCCCTAACTGCTGGCTGATCTCAGACATCTTAGTGTTTAATGTAAAGCTTTGTTTAGAAGTATTTTAACCAATCAGATACAAAGTGTAAACCATGCAACATGCAAGAAAAAATCTTGTAATCAGTATTTTTTCCCCCTCATTTTGGAGTAGAAATATCTAAACATCTGCCGCAAGATAAATGTACTTGAGAAGCAAAATTTTCTTTGAAAGAAATTAATTCTTTTATTCAGTAAGGATGCATACATTGATCAAAAGTGACAGTAAAGACTTTTACATTATTACAAAAGATTTCTATTTCTTCTTTAAAAAAACTCAAGACTCCCACAAAAATATTTAGCAGCACAAACATTTTCAATACTGATAATAATAAGAAATGTTTTTAGAGCAGCAAATTGGCATAATTTCTGAAGGATCATGTGACACTGAAGACTGTAAGTATTGATGCTGAAAATGCAGTTTTGACATCACAGGAATAAATTACATCTTAAATCATATTAATATATATATAAAAATATTTTAAATTCTAATAATATTTAAGAACATTATTGTTTTACTGCATTTTTCAAATAAATACAGCCTTGGTGAGCACAAGAGACTTTATACAAAACATTTCTCAAGGGCAATTTGTGAAGGGGACACAAATAATGCAGCCAATATTGTACTTTTAAGGATATGTGTGGCGTTTTGGTGCACTGTTTAAGCAATAATATATTTAAGCAATAGTTGTTTAAATAAGAGTTATCATAGGTTCACCACGCGGTCATAGTATTAAGCAAAACCCAACACAGCGGTAGATCTACAATCTACAATATCAGTTCACACTCATATATCACCCCTGACCCCCTCCGACCCCCAGCGATTTACGCCTATGGATGGGAGGGAAAATTATTTGTCAACGCTTTTGTGTTCTTTCACAGATGTTTTACGTTCCCTCAAGAAACTTTGCATTCGCTGAACTTCGCTTGCAAACCCTTTGCATTCCCTCACAAAACGTGTTCTCTGAGAAACTTGGGTGCGCTCGCAAAGAGCTCAAAAGGTTTTGCAAACGGACGTAAATTTTCTCGAGAATGCAAACATTTTGCGAGCGAATGGTGGAATGCAAAACATCTGCGAGGGATCGCAAAACCGTTGACTTAATATTTTTCCTCCCATCTAATTTTTTTTCCTCCACCATGTCTATTTTTATGGACTCCGTACAGACAAAAACATACAAAATGAATACCAACCCTCGACTTTTAAATGGTAGTGTACTATATATTTTAAATTACGTTGTGTTTTATTCTTGTTTTAAGCATAACGATTTTGTGAGATCTATGCTTAAATTAAGTTATTTTAAAGATGTTTAGATATTTTTATTGGACAACACTCATTTGTTTTATGTAGATGTTTATGTAGATGTTCACATGAACTTGTATCAATAGTGAGTTTTGCAGGAAAGTTCCTGTTGCAATATTTAACCTGGAGGCTGTCCGATCTCACTTTGGAAACGTCTTCGAGCAGATGTCTGGGCTAGCTGTGATTGTTGCTCTCTTAGGACATGAATTCTGGCTCTGATCATTTGCGAACAGGAAGAGAGGGACACACAGGCGATGATTTTAGTTGCATATTGAACTCCCATTATAATATCTGACTTATGGATTATATAGATTGTTCTAGATGTGACTTCCTAGTTTGCACAGCTCTGTACTCAACAGGGTGGCCATACTCAAACAGGGCCATAAATCTTGGTCCTAATTTGGTTGATCTTCAGTTCTGTAATAATTATATCTCCTACGCCCTGTTTACACCTGGTATTAAGATGCGTTTTGGTCAATCGGATCACAAGTAGACGAGGGAGACACATTCCTGTCTCTTTTGTCCATTTTCAACCACTTCTGTCCTGAATTCTTTGAGGGGTTGGGTAATGCATATTTTTCTTTTCTTTTTTTTTTGTAATAGACAAAATAAGCTTGGGCAATTAACATATGAACTCACCCAGAGACGACAGAAAATCATACAGAGAGCATCAACATTTGTTTCTGCTCTGACAGCCGCAAGACCATGCTGAACGTTGTGAGCGTGTGTTAGAAATCAGGAGAACATTGTGCTTGACATGTTTTTTGTCATCAAACCCAACTTGGGTCTTCAGCCGGCAAAGTTTAAATCCCGTCTGGCTAATGCACGTCCCATAATGTTTACACTTTAAGGCAGAAGGCGGAGAGTACGCACTACCTCTGGAATGGGTTGAAAGTGGACAAGTTCAAAACATTTTAGACCCTGTTTAGACCTGTATTTAGTGTAAAATACCAGGTTTAAACTGGGCCCAAGTCTAACAAGCACAATTTCAATTAACTTTGTTGTCCGAGACTGTTATCTAATGTCCAAATGTTCCCTAGGAATCAAATTCAATCCCTTGATCTTGAATATTCCATGTTCAGAAAGTTAAGCTAGTATATGTTGATTGCCATATCTTTCAATTTCTGAAAACAAAGTTGAAACATATTTAATTAATCTCAGTCTAACGTGTCAGCCTTGGCACTTGTAGTTCCAATAATGTGTCGCTTTGTCATTCACAGAATTGTAAGTAAAGAGAGGCCAAGATAACTGGGCCTTCAGCCAGTTAATAAGCTGTAACCATGGTCACTGCAGTCTTTCATTCTTTAATTAATTCTTTATAGTGTGTCTAATTAGAGAGCTTTAGCGGAACTGAGTCCAGAGCACTTTCTATTTAATGCATTTTAGAGACTGTCGGTATTGGTTGAGATCTCCACAGGTTTGCTGACTCAGTCACAACACTGCCAGCCAGTCCATTAACGCACGCATATGTAATTAAATTATTCATCTGACTACTTTGCATGATTGCAAGGTTAATTGGTCTATAAGGGCTTTGATCAAAAATACTAATTTCTTAGACTTGTTTATAGAGCAGTGTTTGACTTTTATTGGACCTAATGGAGTACAGAAAGTGCAAATGAGGAAATATGTTTGTTTATATAAACTTGATTAGTTTCCTCATTTAACATTTCACTTAAAGTTTAATTATGTCTTTTGTTTGGTTTGAGTCCTGAAAAATCCATTTATTTGGTTTATACTGTGTCAGAGTAACATTTAAAAGGTCATAATCTACACTTAAAAAAAAAAAAAAAGCATTTTAAGTCTACTTCTATTCAGGCTGTAAGTTTTATTGCCCCAAAACAGACTTGATTTTAGTTTTGAATGACTGCTCTTTCTGACCTTTTTTTTCGGTCTTTAAAACTTCTGTATGTAAATGACCTCGTTATGATTGGCAAGCACAAACCTGTTCACATTGTTGTTTGAAGGGTAATATGGTTGCTCATATTCTGCACGACTGAATCAAGCAAACTTGAGTAGAACAGGCAACATTTTACAAACCCGATATCAAAAAAGTTGGGACTGTACAAATTGTGAATAAAAACAGAATGCAGTGATGTGGAAGTTTCAAATTTCAATATTTTATTCAGAATACAACATAGATGACATATCAAATGTTTAAACTGAGAAAATGTATAATTTTAAGGGAAAAATAAGTTGATTTAAAATTTTCAAAGTTAGGACAAGGCCATGTTTCCCACTGTGTGGCATCCCCTCTTCTTTTTATAACAGTCTGCAAACGTCTGGGGACTGAGGAGACAAGTTCCTCAAGTTTAGGAATAGGAATGTTGTCCCATTCTTGTCTAATACAGGCTTCTAGTTGCTCAACTGTCTTAGGTCTTCTTTGTCGCATCTTCCTCTTTATGATGCACCAAATGTTTTCTATGGGTGAAAGATCTGGACTGCAAGCTGGCCATTTCAGTGCCCGGATCCTTCTTCTACGCAGCCATGATGTTGTAATTGATGCAGTATGTGGTCTGGCATTGTCATGTTGGCAAGGTCTTCCCTGAAAGAGACGACGACTGGATGGGAGCATATGCCGTTCTAGAACTTGGATATACCTTTCAGCATTGATGGTGCCTTTCCAGATGTGTAAGCTGCCCATGCCACACGCACTCATGCAACCCCATACCATCAGAGATGCAGGCTTCTGAACTGAGCACTGATAACAACTTGGGTTGTCCTTGTCCTCTTTAGTCCAGATGACATGGCGTCCCAGTTTTCCAAAAAGAACTTCAAATTTTGATTGGTCTGACCACAGAACAGTTTTCCACTTTGCCACAGTCCATTTTAAATGAGCCTTGGCCCAGAGAAAACGCCTGCACTTCTGGATCATGTTTAGATATGGCTTCTTTTTTGACCTATAGAGTTTTAGCTGGCAACGGCGAATGGCACGGTGGATTGTGTTCACCGACAATGTTTTCTGGAAGTATTCCTGAGCCCATGTTGTGATTTCCATTACAGTAGCATTCCTGTATGCGATGCAGTGCCGTCTAAGGGCCCGAAGATCACGGGCTCTTGACCCTTACGCACTGAGATTGTTCCAGATTCTCTGAATCTTTGGATGATATTATGCACTGTAGATGATCATAACTTCAAACTCTTTGCAGTTTTTCTCTGAGAAACTCCTTTCTGATATTGCTCCAGTATTTTTGGCCGCAGCATTGGGGGAATTGGTGATCCTCTGCCCATCTTGACTTCTGAGAGACACTGCCACTCTGAGAGGCTCTTTTTATACCCAATCATGTTGCCAATTGACCTAATAAGTTGCAAATTGTTCCTCCAGCTGTTCCTTATATGTACATTTAACTTTTCCGGCCTCTTATTGCTACCTGTCCCAACTTTTTTGGAATGTGCAGCTCTCATGAAATCCAAAATGAGCCAATATTTGGCATGACATTTCAAAATGTCTCAATTTCAACATTTGATATGTTATCTATATTCTATTGTGAATAAAATATAAGTTTATGAGATTTGTAAATTATTGCATTCCTTTTTTATTCACAATTTGTACAATGTCCCAACTTTTTTGGAATCGGGTTTCTACTTTACATAAATCAAAGCATATAGGTGTAAATAAAGTTGAATTAGACAGAATTGAGTACCTTGCATCTCTGCATAGTTCATTGACTTACATACCATTTCATATATACTGGGAACCCTGTAGGTGATGATACACGGTGATGATCCATGCGGGGCTTTTTGAGCAATGTTGCTGGGCAATGCAACAAATTTCTATCTGGATACTCTAGATTGATCGTGGGCCCTGTGTCTCACCTGGTAGCCAGTTGACCGCAACATTGCCCAGCAACATTGCTCAAAAAGTTGCCCTGTGTATTGTCACCTTGTGTCTGCATTTCTTCTACAGCAAATACCGTAGTGTTATATCAGAGGTGATTATAATGATTTCAATATGAATATCATTTTGCACTTTATATCTGTTCTGTGCCTTTAACTGGATCAATTCTTTGTTGTTTGAGAAACAGCATTTTCTTTCCCACAGCAGCTGCGTCATATCTGGTAATTAGCCATGGCTTTAATAGTCTTATAAATAGGATTTTTTTTTTTTTATTGTTTGTATTGAGAATCGCTAACTTAAGCTTTGTTTGGGGACTTTCAGAATTCTCAAAAAAACAAAAAAAAAACAAATGCAATGTGTCTTGTGTGAACAGCCACTCATTCTTCTCTTTTTGGTTAACAAAAGTTATTCTGCACTCAACTTGTAAACAGTGTGTTATATCGTTCAGTGTTGCACACTTCTTTGTTTGATTTGCTTGATTGTGTGAAATCATAATCAGTTCCCCTAAGCTGGAAAACAGTGTGTTAGAGTATCTCTGTATATAGTACATCTAACTCTATTATTTCCATAGAGCACAGAAAATCCTGTTTTCCATGATATGTTTCCATTATATACTTCATTATGCTGGGGGTGAGAGGGTGTGTGTCTGTAACGGGCTGAGTGAGTGTGTGTTTGTCTATTGATAGTGTGGCAGGGCATGTTCTCAATGCAGGAGTACTATGTACCTACCAATAAAATAGATTAGCAGACAGGAATAGATTTGGCATCAGGATGCTGAAAAGCATTTGCCATTATGACCGGGAGTTTCAGAGAAAGCATTATGAGAAGGATTTTACCTGCTAGTTGCACACTTAGTATCTAGATTGGTGGTTCTCAACTGGTGGGACATGACCCACAAAAGGGTCACATAATTATTTCTAATAATGGCACAAACAAAATGGGTGGTAAATGCAAAGGACTTTCAGTAACCATATAGTCATACTTGGTGAGCATAAAATAAACAACCTTATAGTTCCTGTATGTTTTGTTGTTGATTTTCAAAGGTTGTCTCTTATAAAATTCTTCCCTATCTAGCCTATGTTATATTAATTATTTTGCATATTGTTGGGCCTATGCTCTTAGGAAATAAATATTATTACATTTCTAACTTTATGGACATTTTATCCACAGTTTGTATGATTACAGTCACAGTTATAGTAGTATTGTCACAATGTGAAATCTGAGTCCTGAAGCAAAACCAGCTGAGATCCACTCATCTACTGTATATGATTGTAAACCATATGCAATGCATTGATTCACACCCATTGTGTTATTATAGTATTACTGAAATACTAATACAGTATTTATTAATATTTTGACTTTGGTTATTTCTCTATGTTTGGTTTTAATTAAATTGTTAGTCCCACTTTATATTAGGTGTCTTAACTACTATGTACTTACATAGAAAAAATAAGTACAATGTACTTATTGTCTTCATATTGTATTGCAAAACACTTTTGCTGATATTGAGGTGGGATATGGGTAAAGTTAGGGACAGGTGTGGTGGTATGGGTAAGTTTAAGGGTAAAGTTAGGGACAGGTGTGGTGGTGTGGGTAAGTTTAAGGGTAAAATTGGGGACAGGTGTGGTGGTATGGGTAAGTTTAAGGGTAAAGTTAGAGACGTGTGGTGGTGTGGGTAAGTTTAAGGGTAAAATTGGGGACAGGTGTGGTGGTATGGGTAAGTTTAAGGGTAAAGTTAGAGACGTGTGGTGGTATGGGTAAGTTTAAGGGTAAAGTTAGGGACAGGTGTGGTGGTGTGGGTAAGTTTAAGGGTAAAGTTAGGGACAGGTGTGGTGGTGTGGGTAAGTTTAAGGGTAAAGTTAGGGACAGGTGTGGTGGTATGGGTAAGTTTAAGGGTAAAGTTAGAGACACGTGTGGTGGTATGGGTAAGTTTAAAGGTAGGGTTAGGGACAGGTGTGGTGTGGGTAAGTTTAAGGATTAAGTTAGGGACAGGTGTGGTGGTATGGGTAAGTTTAAAGGTAGGGTTAGGGACAGGTGTGGTGTGGGTAAGTTTAAGGATTAAGTTAGGGACAGGTGTGGTGGTATGGGTAAGTTTAAGGGTAAGGTTAGGGACAGGTGTGGTGGTGTGGGTAAGTTTAAGAGTAAAGTTGGGGACAGGTGTGGTTGTATGGGTAAGTTTAAGGGTTAAGTTAGGGACAGGTGTGGTGGTATGGGTAAGTTTAAAGGTAGGGTTAGGGACAGGTGTGGTGGTTTGGGTAAGTTTAAGGATTGGGGGACAGGGACAGGTGTGGTGGTGTGGGTAAGTTTAAGGGTAGGTTAGGGACAGGTGTGGTGGTATGGGTAAGTTTAAGGCAAAGTTGGGGACAGGTGTGGTGGTATGGGTAAGTTTAAGGGTAAAGTTAGGGACATGTGTGGTGGTATGGGTAAGTTTAAGGGTAAAGTTGGGGACAGGTGTGGTGGTGTGGGTAAGTTTAAGGGTAAAGTTAGGGACAGGTGTGGTGGTATGGGTAAGTTTAAGGGTAAAGTTAGGGACAGGTGTGGTGGTGTGGGTAAGTTTAAGGGTAAAGTTAGGGACAGGTGTGGTGGTGTGGGTAAGTTTAAGGGTAAAGTTAGGGACAGGTGTGGTGGTGTGGGTAAGTTTAAGGGTAGGGTTAGGTGTAAGGGAAGTGTCAGCAGTGTAATTATAAATGTAACTACAGAAAATAATTACAGATGTTATTACATTCAGGTAATTTTATAAGTGCATTGTATTAAATTATTAATTTAAATGTTAGTACATAGTAGTTAAGGCCACCCAATATAAAGTGGGTCCAAATTTTTTGTTTAAGTTTTAGTAATTTTGTTATGTGCGTTTGTTATTTTTAAATATTTCTATGTAATAATGTCTATTTATTTTAATATTTATTTTAATAATATCTATTTGCTTTAATATTTCATATTTCTATGTAGTTTTAGTAATTTTAGTAATTTAGCAATTTATTTCAGATTTCAGACATTTTCACTCAAGTTTGAGTTTTTATCAAATATTTATAATGTATTTTATTTCAGCTTTATTTAAGTTAATGAAAAAGATTTGTATTCGTTTTAGTTAACGGTATACTATGTAACTAGCAGCCCACTAGTACCCTTTGTATGTATTTTGTGTAAGAACATTGTTTTGGTTGTGCTTCGACTGCTTTTCTTGCTGATGAATATGGTTATTTCTCATAACTAAAAGAGAGAGCTTATCCTACTAATAAAACATTCACTAATAGGCTTAAGAGATACAACCAGTTTAGATGGAAAGGATCTCAAGCTGACTAGCTGAAGACATTATTGTCGCTAAACCCACTAATAGACATGGTACTTCCTTGAAAATAAATTCCAGCACAGCACTACAGCATTATGAAATGATTATCTACAATGAACTCTGTTAGAGAGCTACATATGGCAATTTATCTGTTCAATAAAATACCTTACTCCTGCTGAGTAATAAAAACACTATCTCAGTATTGCTTTTACAACATTTCAAATCCCTCAGTTCTCACCATCTCTGAAAAGCCAAGCCTATGTTGATTCTTGTTCTATTACATGCTCTGTCGAGTTCTCTTTTTACCAACAGACTCCCCTCTGTTTTGTGTTTTTTAAAACAGGGGATACCCCTGAGGTTTGAAATTTAGCATGCTCCATGTCAGTCTTTTTTAAACTAACCTGTGCCACTCCCACACTAAACACACGTCAAAGTAGCCAGAGCAACTTTTCTCTATTTACGGATATGACGAGCGAGTAACACAGTATGTATGCAATTTCCCAGTGAAAACCATCCTGTTTTGGAAGAAGTATTGATGTACTGACTTTTTACACAGTGTACCTTTAACAATAACAACACTGGTACACATGGGAAATGCAGCTACATGACACACTCGTGTGCAGGGCTTGACATTAACACCCGCCATTTGCGGGTGGATTTCAGCTGTGGCTTGTAACACAGTCTCTTCCACTTTGGTGCGTTGAATTTTATTGTAGTCTTCTCACACATTATTCTTTTGAGCTTATGATTGCAATGTCTAATACAGAGGCGTTCAGATTAGTCATTGCTGAAACGCCAGAGTTTTGTTCACAGTGCGAAATCTGCACTCTCATGATAAACAACAAAGCAGAGATGTAGCCTATGTGCGATGAATGCAGGAGATTCATTCAGCATACAGTGATTGACTGTTTTGTTCAGCAGCGTAAATAGTTTCAAACAAAGATCACAGCAGAACCACGACCGGCATAAAGTTGGCTTGACGTTGGACGTTCGATATTCGTGAATTTAGGGACCGTCTCTAAAGTTACATGCAACATTGGTATACACGATTCTAACTTCAATAGCATTTGAAGAGAATGACTTACAGTCATAAAACCAACTGCAAAGTGTTCATCTAGGTGTCAGGTATGATGCACACCTTTTAGATTTAATACAAATAAAAATATGGATTTCACTAGGCTGCTATGGGTATATATTATATTCAAAATATACTAGATTTAAATATGGCATAGCTGATAGAACACTTATGAGAACATTGCTTGAGAATAAGTATTATATATATATATAATATAAATTATATTTACACCAAAAATCTTATATTTTTCAGACAAGCAACTGTTTTCTCTAGGAGTTCTACACACAACCGTATCAGAGCTAAATAGACCTAGCTATTTATGTCATGTTATACACTTCATGTAGAGTTGGTGTGTACAGTGCTCATTTACATATAGCCAACAACAAATTTCCCAACAACAATATTTTGGCCAGTGAAAATGCTGAGTGGCTAGTAACTTTGGAAAACCACTAGCCACAGTGGCTGGTGAGCAAAAATTTTTTATGTCAAGCCCTGCTCGTGTGTATTGGGAAAAAGTTACTTCATTGGTTTTTGTCTTTGCAACTTGATCAAACTGGATAAAACCTAAAAACAGTCTGATCTAAAAATATTAATGAAATCAGTGCTTCCATATGAGGTCATTAATAAGAAACAGAAAAGGTTTGAGTGTGTGCATGTTGGTGCATCTCTAGAGTGCCAGTTGAGGTTACGTGTCATCTTCTGTGTTTGCGGCAATCTGCACATCCATGTGCTTTGTCAGGACAAAGTTAGAAATCCCAGCAGTAAGGGTTGAGCCATATGTGTGGAGCCGTTGTCATTTCTGTCCATTAATATCATCTATATATTTATCTGTATGTCTAGCTCCTGGCCAACCTGCTATATTTATCTATAGCTGCATATCTCTAGCTGACTCGTAAGCCCTGGGCAGGGGGTGAAAGGTCACGGTGAGCGTGTGCAGCCTGCCTACTCCTGATAGTGCTGACTCAAAATTTAAAGGGTCATGTGAGTTTGACCTTTACATTGACATTTATTTCCCCAGTGGGCACTTCTGTACAAAGTGACTTTCAAGGAATTGTGTATAGCGTGTATGTTGTGACATTTAGTCCTCAACATAGGAAGTGAATCAAGAAGGAAGTGAAAGATTAAAATCAAATGCTTTACCTTACCAAATGCTCAAAATCTTATACTGAACAAGAAGGAAAATCTAAAGTGAAATGTCAGTGGAAAGATTAATATGGCAGTGAAATGGATTTGACTGGATGTAGGCCTATAGTGGGGTCCAAAGGTCTGAGACCACTAGTAAAATTGCCTCTATGATGTATTTTTTTATATATATAATTTGAATGAAAAGTTGTGAAAAATATAAAACTTTGTTTATTTCCAGATTGTAACGACAAATCGCAGACTTTTGGACTCCACTGTATGTACAGTTAAAAATATATTTGCTTGTGCTATAGTAAACCAGTTTCACTCGTCCTGTGGAGCATCTCTGGCCTGAACCCAGTGCTTGAGGTGTCCAGGGCTTGATTTAGAAATGCCAAACTCTCTCTGTTCGCAGATGTGCCTGGGCCAGACCTAGCTTCACTGTTGAAGTTGACCAGCTGTCACTTAGAGAGTTAAGAAGTGGAGTAACAATTTAAAGCTATATCCAAAATTAAAAACCTTTAGTTAATTGAGCTCAACATATTTAAATTTCCATCATCAAAACTGTGATTGGTACAGAAAGTAACAACTTGCGAAACCTGTCATTTTTAGTTGTTACTACATACACTACTGTTCAATAGTTTGGGGGTCAGTACGATTTTTATTTTAAATTTTTAAATAAGTCCATCAAACTTCTACATGTACACTGTACACAGACACAGACAAGACGATGTACCTTTAATTTCCTCTGTTTTCAGGCAATTTTAACGTGATATAAATTTGATGTGATATAAAGCGGTTATAACTAATGTCTGTGTTGTTTACTTTTTCTTTAGCCTTCCCAGTAACGGCATCATTATCTTTATTCAGGCTGATCCGTGAACGTGCACAAAAACAAGAGGCTGGATTTATTGCATCAATGCATATCATATCTAATGATCGGGACATTTCCTCCTCTCACGTGACTTTCATTCTCAGTTACCCCCCACTCTGCATGCTTTGGGGGGGTCTGTTTTAAGCCAATGGGGACAGAGTAATGTAATGTACAATGTAACTTTACCTGCGGGTGTCACTATTGTGCAGTTGTTACTTTAAAGGGGTGATGCATTGAGAAATCAACTTTCCCTTGAGCCTTTGATATATAAAAGTTAATTGTGATATAAGACTATCCTGTAAGTTTCGGAGCTGAAAACTTCCTTGTTAGTCAAAGAAAAGCTTTTATTGACACCAGGCCCAGAAAACGAGAGATCTCAGAATATGTCGACCATTGACGTCATAGAATGCAGAAACGCCACCTCAACAGATAAATATGTACGCCTGCTTCTGTAGCCCTGCCCACCGACTCGGGGAGCTAAATGGATTGCGCTACCGAACAATAAACATGCTGAAGATAGCAAGATATTACGCTGTGCCTGGTTGTGGAAGAACACAGTCGCTGCAGAAGCTTCCTTCGGATTCTAATTTTAGGAATGAGTGGTTGAACTTTATGTGTGGTTCGCGCTTATATCCACCGATCGGGCGGGCCAAGTAATAAAAAAATAATATTCCAATCAATCGCGGGTGGATGAGAGATAAATCATTGTGTTTGTTTGATAAAGACGTTTTGCGAGCCCTGTGAGAGAATCATTCCGGTTGCTGCTTTCAAAACAATTCCTCGTGTACTGACGGGAGCTGGAGCTCATTAAATATGCAAATCTTATCCAATCCTAGCCGTGGGCGTTTACTTCCAAGCCTTCAGTGTGGCACACCCATCAAAACCGAACGTTCAGGAGAGAGCCTCAAAACCAGTGTAGAAAATAGCCTATTACTTATTCATTATGATGTTTTTGAATGTAAAAACCACACAAACATCATAAGTTGACCTCAGACAACAGTATAAAAAAATTTAAAAATCCAGTTCATGACACCTTTAACACTTTTTATTGTCACATTTTGTAATAATTGTGTTGTTTTATTTTTGCAATGTCGATTATTTTCTCTTTCGATTTATTGTTCTATATGTAATGCACATATGTTTTATACTGATAAATACTGATGTTTTTTTTCTTTTTCCTTTTAGGAGATCCAAGAGGTCATGCCAGGTGTGGGGCATAGGGAATCCTGGGACGACACGGGCAGTGGGGAGAGCAGTGGCGAATGTGATGATGAGGACGGTTGTGAAGGTTCTGGTGAGTCTGTGGCATCTCCCCATGAGTTAACAACAAAAGCTCACCTACATCAGGGCTTCCATGGCTGGTTTGTGCTGGTTCAATGCTGGTCTGTCTGGCAAGGTGGTCTTTCTCGTGAAGCTGTTTGACTGCGAGGCGCTGGTTTAGATAGGTAATCAGCCTGGTTGGGAGACCAGAATAACATATACTGTAGGCCTACTGTTCCATTCTTGCAATCCAGGTTTTATAATGAATGCTGGCACCATGAAGAGTTGCTTGTACCTCTAATGAGACTGTTTGAGGAAACAAATTATGTTTTGGTTTGGCTGGTTAGTATGACCCTGTTAGGCGCTCCTGCTGGTAGATGGTCAAGCTACACAAAAGTGTGGGGTCTGCAAGATTATTATTATTATTATTTTTTAAGTAATTAATTTTTTTATTCAGCAAAGACACATTGAATTGATAAAAAGTGAAAGCAAAGACATTTATAATGTTACAAAAAAAATTATATTTCAAATAAATGCTGTTTTTTTATGGAAGCTTGTTTCACCAAAGAATAAAATTCCAACAATTCCAACTTTTTCTCAGTTGTGAGTTATAACGTCAGAATTGTGTAATATAAAATCACAATTGCGAGTTTACATCTTGCAATTATTACTTTTTTCTCACAATTGCGAGTTTATATCTCGGAATTTTTACTTTATATCTCACAATTTTGACTTTATATCACACAATTCTCACACTTTATATCACACAATTCTGACTTTATATCAGACAAATCTGTGCGAGTTTATATCTCACAATTTTGAGGGAAGAAAACAGCATTGTCAGATGTAAACTCACAGTTGTGAGATAAAAAGTCGTAATTATCCTTTAAATATTTTATTCTATGGCAGAAACAAGTAGTTTAAAAAAACCATAGTTTTTTGACGTTTCTACTCATCAAGGTATCCTGAAAAAATGTATCACAGTTCCCACAAAAATATTAAGCAACACGACTTTTCAACATTGATAAGAAATGTTTCTTAAGCATCAAATCAGCATATTAGAATGATTTCTGAAGGATCATGTGACACTGAAGACTGGAGGAATGATGCTGAAAATTCAGCTTTGCCCACAGGAATAAATCACATTTTATAAAATATATTAAAATGGAAAACAGTTGTTTTAAATTGTAGCTTTATTTCACAATATTACTGTTTTACTGTATTTGAATCAAATAAATGAAGCCTTAGTGAGCATAAGAGACTTCTTTCTTTCAAAAACACTACAAAACCGACCCCAAACACCGGTATTGTACATCAGGAACATTTTCACCGGTCTTGTACATCAGGAACATTACAATCTGGAATCCTGCAGCAGCTGAGCAACTGCTGTTGAGATGAATAGGAATGCTAACAGATATTTTTATCCAGGTGTTATAGACCTCCTTGTTAACTATTCATATCCAGGATGTGTTAAGATTAGTAATGTTAGTGTTAGTAGTTGCACGGAAAATAATTTTAGGTCCAAAATAAATGCTAGGAGCCTTCTAGACCTCACAAACAGTGTCATCCATACCCAGGTGTTGAAATGACCACAGAGACCACCCAGGGGTACAGAGAGATTGTATGACCTTCTCTGACTGTCTCAAATGCAGGTGCTGAGGCGGTACCTACCATTCCATCATCGGTAAAATGTCCACTAAATGGCCTCTCTTTTCTGCTCAGAGCCATAACACATGACCCACGGCTCCATGCCCCTGTCTTTTTCCCGGTGTTCACCGTAGACCTCATCTCTGTAGCATTTCTCAACCACTTTGAAACCCAATCTTCACTCGTCACTAAAATCACCCCGCTGGGCCCTCCAGCAGCCATCTTGCTCTCCTGCACCTATTTCCCCTAATCTGCGGTTAGCGCTTCAGGGTGCCACACATCAAAAAACAGGGTACAGGAAGAGAAGAGAACGTCACTTTATCACTGGCTGAAAAACATTCCAGGTAGAAAGAGACAAGGTCAATGAGAGCAAAAGTTTTTGGGAGGGGAGACGAGATATGAAGAATGAAGCTCATCCATCATTCTGCATTTCTCCAAAGGCCACAGGTCTGACTTTAAAATGTCTGACGCCTGTAGCATTGATCACGTCTCTCAGACAGTAAGACCAGCTGTTATGGACTTAAAAGATTTGTAACTCAAACACATACTGGCCACGTTCACACAGCAGCAAAATACAGTTGTCAGTCCTGTATTTGAGTCCTTAATATGTTCACACACAAAGTTATATACATGAGTGACAAACGCATTCTTTAACCAAGCTCATACCTTTACATTTTCAGGACTCACAAATACATTCTCAGCTGTGTGAACGTAGCCGGACCGGACAACTAGCTGTCTGTCAGACACAGTGCGAAAGAGCCGATCTGCGCTGCACATACATGTGTCTACTGTGTGTTGCGGGTTTTCATGTGTGGTTTTGTTAACTTACAGCGACTGAGATATGAGCTGTATGTCATCTGAAGGTTTTAGATTCAGTTACTATTCTCCACCAGGGCTGCCCCTGTCAGTTTTATGTGACATAAATGCTCCGCTCTCCACCCAGATATAAAAGCTGATGTGGGTTAATGAAGATTTGATGGATGAGCACGCGGCTCTGTTGGGATTTTGTCGTATCAAAAGTAATAATACTTTTCAGTTTTATGGACATTGTCATCTTTGATATTACTTTGGTCTCTGTCGCTATGGTTACTGGTAAAAGAATATGGGCTTGACTCCCGTTGCAAGTTACAGAGAGTATTTGAGACACTACTGTAAGTTGCTGTTTGAATGGGAAATTTCGAGACTCACGCCTGATCAGCACATTTCAGCACAGATTGTTTTGTAAAGCTGCCACAATCATGGAGGGCTATAGCTATTCGTTAAGCTATCCATAAGCTGTTAGTAGGGCTTGGTAATACATTAAGGGCCAGATTTACTAACAGCTTACACCAGCGCAAACCCTTTTTTGGTGTTAAAAAACTATTGTCAGGGTTTACTAAAGACACGCAGTGAAAAACTAGCGCTGAAAAGGCGTGGACAGTGTTATTTTTGTGGCTGACCTTATTGCGTATGCATTTGCAGGAGTTTCCCTTTTAGAGACAGATTTATGGGAGGAGGGATAATTTAACACCCCAAAAAAGCATGTCTTAAACCAGATGCTAACTTGCGCTGCTCTTGGTAGATTGCATTGGTCATTATGGAAATGATCCGGCTGCGTCTGTGTTCTTTGATTTGCGTGTCTTCAGTAGATCATACGCAGAACTTTCCCCTTCCATCAGCGCTTTTTTGGAATTGCACTCTCACACTAATTTGCCTGGTTTAGTAAATTTGCACTCCCATTGCGTATTTGTGTGAGTGCTCTATGAAGACCATCAAAGGTTTCTATTTATAAAATTTTTTGCAACATTGAGCATTGAAGCCAATCATAGTTCAGAACATGTGAGCGAAATGATCAATCCGGTCAGCTCAAAAGAGTTTTGTTCAACATGCTCACTTGTGTGTTCTACACAATTACAAATTTTCTTTACACTCTTTAAACAAAGGTTCCAAAAGGGGGTCTTCACAGCAATGCCAGAGGTAGCATTTTTGGCTCCTCAAAGAATCTTTCAGTGAATTATTTTCCACTATAAAGAACTTTTTGCACAATGGAAATGTTTTAAAGATTTTAAAGGTTGTTCATGGAACCATAGATGCCAGTAAAGAACTTGGGATTAAGATCACAGACAACTTCCATTATTATTACCAAAGACTTGAGGTCACCAGGTAATACTAATGCGATTAATAATTACCATGTGAATAGGGCTTAAGCGTGTATAACCAACAAATTGTAAATACAATGTAAAGTAGAGATTTATTGCACAGTATAGGCAACTTCATTGATAACGGGTGTTTTTGCAAGAGCTCAGAAAACTCTATTGACAGCTTCTGTTTATAACCCATTCACAATTTGAATAAAACGTTTATTTCTCACTAGATACACATTGCAAAGTTTTTGGACAGACAATTTAAATGCGGGATTGACGCCAGAAATTAGATGATTGATTGGCAATGTATGAGACATAAAAAATCTCTAATGACAAAAAAGATCTGTGCATTAAGTCTTGGAGTGTAAGTGCAAACAAATATACCAGCCACTTTTTCTATGTAATGTGTAAAATGTTTCTTTTCTGATAAAGAGTGAATTGGCTAGTAGATAACACTGCAGTCTACCACAACAGAGCAACTGCAGCAGAAAACAACTGCTCGGGGGCATAAAAAGTGAGAGAGAAGAGGGGTCAACGCGATTAGACCTCCAGTCTTGGAAATGTTTTTGGTACTGCAGCTACTGCATCTGTTTTTTTGCAAGACAAAGCCAACTTTTGCTCTCTCTTGCCTTCCAGTTCCCTCTTGGTTTGCTTTCTTCCTCTGTTTCTGGTTACACATGCCAGGCCAAACACATGCCCAGTTTTGCCATGGTGCTTATCTGTAAATATGTAAACTTGTGGAACCAGAGCCCACCACACTTTCTCTGCTACTATCATAAGAAGAGCACATACTCATGTCTCTTATTGTTTATTTACTTCAGAAGTAAATCGACATGGGGGCTTTAAGCTGAAGGTGTCTTTTGTTTCAGCACCTGGTCGTAATACTCAAGTGAACCTCCTGACCAAAAGAAATAAGCTGTCTGTTTTTCCTCAAACTGACTTTTGGAAGAAGACGCACAGTTCTCAGGGTTAGATGTTATGATAGGTGCTCTGGATGTGTTGTTCGCCAGCAGAAGGTGTTTTCTTAGATTATGCTAAGACATCTTGATGTGCAGATGTGCTAAAGATGTTTGAGAGATTCTCAACTTTTGACGCATCATTTGGTCTTCTTGAAATTCTTAAATATGTTTCCTTATGAGATCTGACTTTTTTGTTGTTGGTATTTGCACATCTGAGCACTGTTTAAGCTCCTGTTCCTAAACTCTAAAGGAGACTCATGTGAGATTATTAGGCTCTTTTTTTCAGGAGAAGAAGATTTAATATAAGGGAAACTCTCCATTTTCTCTCAACAGCTGAGATATTAAAGAGATGTTATTTGTAATTTTTCTTTCCGAGACCCAATCCTGTAGTAGCAGTTGTTTGGAGCAACTTTGCACTGTTGCATATAGACTGTGATCGACCACAGATGCCGTTTATCAACACAACTGCATTTTAACTGCAGTCACATCCTCTTCACACTTGCATTTCTCTCCCCCCTTTATGACACAAACAAGCCCTGTTCCATCACGTTCATGCTATTCAAGTTCCATGAATCCCGTTTCTCGCAGGGGTCAATATTTCACAAGATGGCCATCACACGCCTCTCTGTTGACCCCTTAGCCTGTGCCCTGTGGTGCCGTCGTCATGACGATGAGGCGTTTAAATTGATGGAGGCATAGTTCGACAAGGCCATGGCACTAGCCCCACGGGCACAGTGTGATTAAATACTTTGACCTCTGACCCCAGTGTTGTTAATTCATTTGCAGATGTGTTCCACATTGAGGGTGTCAGAACAGGAGCTGAACATTTGAATCATTAAGTCACATCTCACTGTTTGATACGAGCAGGGTCCAAAGGTCACACACTGACCTGTATTTTATCATTGGATTTGGCTGACACTGCACATAGACACAGTGTTATTTTTTTGTCCTGTAATGTTCAGTACATAGAAGAAGCCGATATTCATTGCAGTATCACATGCCCCGTACCATAACAAGCCCAAACAGCTGTTCTACTACATTTATCAGCATTGCCATGTTTAAACAGTGATACCATCTTCCTGCTTCTTGTAAGTAGACTTTCAAGTCAACATGAACTCAAAATTGACCCTGTTGATTTTTTTCTTTTTTTTCTGTGTAAATTCCAGGTCTTATTGTGAATGATTCATCTGTTATTCCAAAGGAAAAAAAATATGTAGGCCATGACCACAATTAATTTTAATATTAATATTAAAATAATATTATTATTAGTAAGTCAACACACATTTTGTCATATATATATATATATGTATATATGTATATATGTATGTACATATATATGTATATATGTATGTATATGTATATATATATATGTATATATATATATATATATATATATATATATATATATATATATATATGTATATATATATATATATATATATATGTATGTATATATATATGTATATATATATATATATATATATATATATATATATATGTATATATATATATGTATATATAATATATATATACATATATGTATATATATGTATATATATGTATATATATATATATGTATATATATATATATATATATGTATATATTAATATATATATGTATATATATATATATATATAAAATATAAATATATATATGTATATATATATATATATATATACATATATATATATACATATACATACATATATACATATATATGTACATACATATATACATATATACATATATATATATATATATATGACAAAATGTGTGTTGACTTACTAATAATAATATTATTTTGAATGGAGTTTCTTTTGTGCAGAACTACTTCTGCCACAGATTCAAATCTCAAGTTGACAGATGAGCCCAAGCCTCCGTTACTAATTCTAAAACGTCACTTTAGAACTGGCAACGAAGGAACTAGTTCTAAAGGAACTAGTTCTAGTAGAACTGGTAATGACTCAATGTTCCTTTTAGCGCTTTTTAGAATTAGAATTAGTAATTAGTAGCGGAGGCTTGGGCTCATCTGTCAACTTGAGATTTGCATCTGTGGCAGAAGTAGTTCTGCACAAAAGAGAGTCTTCATTGAAGCTTATTGTATTATGTAGAGTACAGTGAGAGAAAGATCATCTAAACGAGTGTATTACTTGCTTCTGATATAGCATTCATTCTTCAGGTCGATGTGCATGATAGTATGTCTTTGTCTTTGTATTTTTAAAAGATTGACAGCTGAAACAACTTCCTGGTTTACAACCAGTCACTCATAAAGTCTTCTTTGCCGACATCTAATGGTTTAATAATGTAACTGTCAATGAAGTCGATTGTTGCAATCACTGACGGACCCTTTCTCAATACCAAATATGGCATATGTATATAAAATAATATTTATTGAACAAAAATATTGAAATTAACAACAATAGCCATTATAAAAGACAATAGAAAATAAAACACAAGAAAACAATTCAGTCAAACGCACAAAAGCAGAGCTCTAGTAGGCTATACAGGACTTAAGGAAATATAGCCTAAATATAAATTTATGAAACTTAATTTTCCCCTTAACCAAAATCGATTTGCTCTGGAACATATTATAGATTAATAAGACCAAAGATTGCTGTTTGATATACCCCAAATTAATTATATCTCATGTTTAACCACTATCTACATAAGAGCCAGCGGCAAATTCCCGAATGACTGTCCGAGAAGAAGCTGTTCTCTGCGGGAACATGAGCGCTGAACGGCCGCTGACGGCCTGGAGCTCACATCTGCGAAAGTGTCTTAACACATTGTAAAATAGGCACTATGTTTATATACGAGTCACATATTTGAAGTTCAGATAACTACATTAAAATAAATACATCTCCACTAAAAAAAACCTGTTAAAACTACATTCCGTGACACAACAACTGTAGTGTTTTTAAAACGTATGGTGGATTTGCTCGAACGCCATAACAGTCGCCGCAAGCTGAATGATACAGACGTGAAGTGATTTGAGTGGCGATATTGGGTGAATATATATATATATATATATATATATATATATATATATATATATATATATATATATATATATATATATATATATATATATATATATATATATATATATATATATATATACAGTGAACAGTGAACTAATTGTCAAGTTCAAGAAACCAATCTGAAATGATTCGAGCTTTGTGACATGGTGCATTATCCTGCTGGAAGTAGCCATCAGAGAATGGGTACATGGTGGTCATAAAAGGATGGACATGGTCAGAAACAGTGCTCAGGTAGGCCGTGGCATTTAAACGATGCCCAATTGGCACTAAGGGGCCTAAAGGGTGCCAAGAAAACATCCCCCACACCATTACACCACCACCACCAGCCTGCACAGTGGTAACAAGGCATGATGGATCCATGTTCTCATTCTGTTTACGCCAAATTCTGACTCTACTATCTGAATGTCTCAACAGAAATCGAGACTCATCAGACCAGGCAACATTTTTCCAGTCTTCAACTGTCCAATTTTGGTGAGCTTGTGCAAATTGTAGCCTCTTTTTCCTATTTGTAGTGGAGATGAGTGGTACCCGGTGGGGTCTTCTGCTGTTGTAGCCCATCCGCCTCAAGGTTGTGCGTGTTGTGGCTTCACAAATGCTTTGCTGCATACCTCGGTTGTAACGAGTGGTTATTTCAGTCAAAGTTGCTCTTCTATCAGCTTGAATCAGTCGGCCCATTCTCCTCTGACCTCTAGCATCAACAAGGCATTTTCGCCCACAGGACTGCCGCATACTGGATGTTTTTCCCTTTTCACACCATTCTTTGTAAACCCTAGAAGTGGTTGTGCGTGAAAATCCCAGTAACTGAGCAGATTGTGAAATACCGGCCTGTCTGGCACCAACAACCATGCCACACTCAAAATTGCTTAAATCACCTTTCTTTCCCATTCTGACATTCAGTTTGGAGTTCAGGAGATTGTCTTGACCAGGACCACACCCCTAAATGCATTGAAGCAACTGCCATGTGATTGATAATAATGTGAAATGATAATAAAAATATTCTAAATAATATTTTAGTATTGACATTAAAATAAGAACAGATTTTAAAATTGTTATAACTGTAATTGTGATAATTACTCTTCTGGCTATCTCACATTTAAGTATGGGTCCATTTTGTTATGAAACTGCAACTTTTAACTTTTAATTCCTGAAAATAATTTTTATACACTTTTTTTTTGTTGTTGTTGAACATCCTGTTTCACTTGGAAACATTTGCATTACATAAGCAAAATGGGTTATGAATGTTGTTCATCCTGTTTTTATTGTCTAATAATAGAACATGTTCCTTGATTAACATCTTTTGTTGGTCCTGCAAACATTCCTATCAAACAATTATAAGCTAAAACATAAGTGTCAGCCTTCTAAAATTGTTGTGTATCAGTATGTAATAACAACCATGAAATCAGAGTGGAATTATTGATTTAGATTCAAATGCTCTTGATGACCTTAACTCCAAATCTGAACCTGAATTGTTTGAATTGTTAGGAATGTTGTTGTAAATCACATTAAGCGTGTGGATACAATGATGCTAACATGTCAGGCGGTACCAAGTGTTGTGATTGTGGGGTGTTGTGATTCATTCTCAGCAAAACCACAGCGGATCCACCATCCGTCGGATTGAGAGACAGAAGGACACATTGCTCTTTATTACTTTCCTAATCCTCGCGTTTAGTATTCTGTGAGTGGTGAGGCGTCTCTTGTTTAATGGAGTTTTGTTTGTGTTGCGCAGGAACGGATGCCACATTTCAGACCCGTCACTGATTTATAACTTCAGTGGAATTTGTGGACGAGCTCCAGCCAAAGCTTAACATCCGCCACCGCTGACACACCACCAGTTTAGCAATTATTGGATAACCGCTGAGCGTGACGTGATGAGAAATGTTCCATAACATGAGAAGAGATGGCATGTACTTCAGATAGCTTCATCATGGCTCTGCTATTGTTCTTCCAGCTAAAGACAACCAACATTCAGAATTAGCTATTGTGAACTTTTTATTCTTGTGCAGGTTTCTACCAGCTGAATTTCCAAGAAGCAGTACGGCAGACATTTTCAACGAGCAATCACTGTCGAAGTGCCTTGTTCTTTTGACTATTCCCAGTCATTCTGCCTGTCTGGTTGCTTTTCAACTGTTTTATTACTTTGTTGGGCCAAAAGAAGGCCAGCTGCCATTTTGAACAGCTCATTATTGCTGATCACTCTTCATGTTGTCTTTGTTTATGGGCTTGACTATTTGGCTACCATGGCAGAAGATGGATTGTGGGATGTTTTCAGCTAAGAGTTCCTGCTCTCTCTCTCTCTCTCTCTCTCTCTCTCTCTCTCTCTCTCTCTCTCTCTCTCTCTCTCTCTCTCTCTCTCTTTCTCTCTCTCTCTCTCTCTCTCTCTCTCGATCTCTCTCTCTCTCTCTCTCTCGATCTCTCTCTCTCTCTCTCTCTCTCTCTCTCTCGATCTCTCTCTCTCTCTCTCGATCTCTCTCTCTCTCTCTCGATCTCTCTCTCTCTCTCTCTCTCTCTCTCTCTCTCTCTCTCTCTCTCTCTCTCTCTCTCTCTCTCGTTCTGGTACTCTCCTCTCATCCAAAATACCAATTTCCTTCCCTCAGTAACCGAAGCTGGGAAAGTAGAACTCCATCTAAATGGCTGTGGGCTTGGATGGGGCACATGGGGATTCCGGAATCTTTGGGATCTCTTAGCAACCAGCGTTAATGTGGCAACAGCGGTTCTAAAAGGGCCTCAGTGACTGGATGTGGAAGTAGGGACTGAGTTTTGATGCTTTGGACAAACTGAAATGAGATGCCATAGGAAGTGGACTGGACGAGGAATATGTCTAGGCATAATAGTGATTTACATTTATTCATACAACAGATTCTTTTATCCAATGTGACTTACAAATGAGGATAATCACAAGCAATTCTTCTTGCAAAGATACAGCCATTTCTGCCCGCCTTATTTTAATGTAGAGTAACGTGAATGTACAATAGACAATAATAAACCGCATTAAGAAACATTGGCACATTATTAAATTATCTGTTCAATTTGAATTGAATAGCGAACAGGATTAAGAATTGCAAATCAAATTTGAATGTAAGTAAGTAGATTTAAATGAATTGAAATTTGTACGACTCTTATTTTAACTACAGAAAAGCAAGCTTATCAAGAAAAATACAATGTTGGCCCGGACTAAGGGTGTGTTCACACTTGTAATTCGGTTCTGTTGGTTCTTTTGGTCTGGACCAAAAAAACCCCCAAACATTTAGTTCTGGTTCGCTTAGCATCCACACTGTAATTTTTAAGGCTGAACCTAAAGATACAAAGAAATAAATATATATTTTTTTGTGACTGAACTTGTCGGACATCCAAAGCTGGCTAAATGCGCTCATTGTATGTGCTTACGTATGATGGCATTTTGAACTTGTGAAATGTTTATAAAATGTGTAAAGGAGTCAAAACAGTGCCAGGAATTCCTCTGTTGCACACAAACAAAGATCTGCTGCAAGGAGACAGCGTTTCTGACGCCTGTACCAAACTGTAATGGGCAAGGAAAATCAAGGTATGCTTCAGCTTTCGGTCCTTTTTAGGGTCACATCTTGACGTCATGTCAACATGTCTTTGGATTGTGTTGCGTTTATATTTCATTCAAACCGCACCAGAGTTTGTTTGGATGTGGACGAGACCCATCTATCCATCTTTTCATTTTTACATTGGGCACGGAGTCAGAGCGTGATTTATTTATTTATTTATTTATTTATTTATTTATTTATTTATTTATTTATTTATTTTTCAGCGCCTCCTGCAGCATTGGTCTGGTTTCACACTCAGCTTGATTCTCTCAAACCCCGGTATACTTGTGTGCATCTTACATCATCACAAATGTGCACGGTGCATGAACAGAACGTGGATCAATATATTGTTTTTTTGGTGCTATTATGCGCAGCAGAGTAAATGACACTTGTTTACGGTATGTGTGTCACATAAGGTGGCTTTCTGCTGCTTGCAAACAGACTCTTTTGAGGAGACAGCAGCTTGTTGCCCTGATTGCACTCGCAATGCGCGATTACACTGCAGGCTCACTCTCGCTTGTATCCAAGGTAAATCATCAACACTATCATCCCTTACATGCGTTTTATTGAACTAAATACAACATTATTGGGAAAAATGCATGAACAGGTTACTTTACTTCCTGAACAAGCACACACCCAAGTCCGTGTTGCGTTCTTATTCACGTGAATCGTGGCACGGTTCGAGTGCAACCGAACTCAGACCACCTCCTCGAGGTAGTCTCGGGTTCGGTACCTTGACGTGCTCCCAGGTCCGCATGACAGCTTTCACATTAGCAGTTTTTCATGCAAACCGTGCCCTGTTCCGAACTAAATTGCCAGTGTAAAAACGCCCTCATTCCACTTGTTTGGTGCGCATCAGGATTCAGATGGCAGCGTTCACACTTATTCAAATGAATCGCAGTCTGAACCAGAGTTTGTTTTAATCGAACCAAACCTGCCAAGCGTGAACATGCCCCCAAAGTCATGTTTGAAAGTTTTGAAAGCTTTTTTTGATTTAAATGGAATAGATCATTTCCTCTTCCTGTCATTCCAATCCAGCTTCCTGAGGGGTGTGGCCGATTAAATTCAAATTCACACCCATAAACTGAACGCGAGTCCAGTGGATAGAGAATCTCTTTTTGTTTAGTTGTCTTTCTAATTTGATTACATTTTTTTGATTGATAATGATTTTTGACTTTCATATAAGTGTTGTTATTGTTAACTAAAACTCTATTCAGATGGGTCTAGTTTTCCAAATGTAGTTTGTTACATTTCTTGTAACATTTGTGATTTCATATACCGATTCGGACAGGACTAACATCTCTGTATTTATTACAGAGTGTGTTTTCTCGATGTATGTGTTACAGAAGGTCATTTGTGCTTGCGTGCAAATAACATATACATATACATAATATATATATAATTTTTTTTTTTTTATGAATTACTTACTGATATAACTATTTTTATTAATAAAACCCTATTTAAATAAACGTCACATAGACTTTTATAGAAGTGGCTGTTTATAATAAATGCACATAAGTAAGCATATCTAGATAAGTACCTTACCTGACACTGATATTAAAATTAAAAACGCAATTTGGCTCTACTTATTAATTACATTTTTTCATTGGATACCATCCATGAAATGAAAGCATGCAGAAGACTGGTGTGTAAACGGTAACTCCGGTAGGTCAAAAAGTATGAGGAGAAGTGTTAGGATAATACAACTTAAGCAATCACAGACATTCGCATTTGGACAGAATTAGATTTCTCAGAGGACTGTTGAGTTTGCAGAAAAACAGTAGGTAACTTGCTCTGGAATTTTTATTGAGGTTGTATAAGAAAAACACACATAGTAGATTCAGACGGGATTTTTATCACAACGCACACCTGTGAGAAACTAATTTATCCCATACGAATAGGGCTTTAAATTGTAAAAAAGCGGAAATAAAATATAATTGTAACATAAAAAATAAAAAAAACGTTCGCAACAATTGTTACCTTGGCACTTACCTTGAACTGAAATATACTGAAATTCTAAAAATACTCAAACTACAAACTAATGAAAAACTTACAAAAGCAAGCAAATTTTAAAACATGAAAATATAAAAATAAAATTGGATTCAAAATATAAATAAATACTATTATACACTATAAAATCCAACAGTTGTTCTAACTAATACTTTTTAGTTAACTTGTCTTAATTGTAAAAATCTAATATTCACATACTATGCCTAGTTTACTAAGTTAAGACTGATTGATTGGTTTGGCCATTTTGTCAAGGGAAAAAAGGGGTGTTTTTGAGGCAGGGCAATTCTTAATAGACTTTTCACTCATTTCCTCCACTTCTGCAGTTATCTTTCTCTAGTTGCATTCACTCATTTCCCATTGTCATTTTGAATGTTGACTTGTCGATATAACTGAAAAATTTGAGAGAACATTACATAAGCTGACTTCATAAATTGATGTTGATTTTCCTAAAAGGTTTTTGTTCGAACTCACCATTATGGTGATCAGTGTTCCCTTTGGTGGGCACTTGGAACTTTATTTATATTATTATAATTCTCTTCCTATTGATGGAGCGATGCAACAACAAATCACAGTTATTTGGTTCCAAAGGAAGGGAAGCAAGAAATAACTTGCTTTTAAAAGGTTACCGATCATTTCAAATTTTAATGCTGACACTTGTGTCATAAACACTTTATAAAGCATTTAATTGGGTTGATAGGTAACACTTTATTTTAGTGCCCAATTCTCATTATTAACTAGTTGCTTATTAGCATGCATATTACTAGTATATTGACTGTTTATTAGTACTTATAAAGCACATATTAATGCCTTATTCTGCATGATCTTATTGTAATCCCTTAATCCTACCCAATACCTAAATTTAGCATGCAAAACACAACAATGGTAAAACAAAAATGGTAGCTATACTAAGTAAATCTAAAGTAAATTATCAAGTACTCTGTACTGTTTTGTAACTCTTGTGTAAGTAAACTATACTAACTAAGCATTTGTTAGAACAACATACAATTTTTATTTCACTGTACTTAAGTCTAACTAATTAGATTTTAGATGTAGCATATAAATAATACTAAAATAACACTGACTACATTTACATGCTCCCTCATAATGCGATTATAATAGGATTTTGACAATATTGTCATTAAACTTTACCTCATGTAAACGCAATACTTCGATCAAACTAATGCGATTTAAGCTCATAATCGTAGTAACCATAATCACATTAAACTAGGTGGCATACAGCGATTTTAATTGCAATAAACAGGCATGTAAACACCTTAATCGCATTATTACCGCTCTGACCAAAGTGCGCATGTGCACGGACATACACGGATACTGTGCATTGTTCACACAACTTCATGAATGAACTTCATGACATTATTCTGATGTTTTCTCTTCTCCAAATCACTAAACTCTGTCAACACAACTCGCTGAGCAGTCTCTGCTCCGTATCTTGATCTAGACGGCGTGAAGAACACGACAGCAGCAGGCAAACCCGGCATTGCGATGTTCATCACGGCGCCAAATAATATCCAGTAAGCTACATCCATAAAAATGTATTATGAATTTGATGCAAGTAGATTAAAACAATGTCCGGTAACATGCATACTGTATGCCTATCTGAGTGTGATATAACCATACTTATTAGCGAATAATCAGAATAATGAAAATTGCATGTAAACTGGAGTGAAGAGTTCTGCTCATGTCATGTAAGCATCTTGCTGTGATTAAGACCTTACTCTTATTAGAAATAATTGCATTATTGGTGCACATGTAAATGTAGTCATTGTTCCACATCACAGGTTTTTGACAAAAAACTTTTTTACAAAATGGCTTCCTAATGAACGGTGTGTAGTGTGTGATGTGACAGGTGGCTTTGTTTCTGGTTGAACTTCCAGGTGTGTGCATTCGTGTCTGTGTATGTCTTTTGTACAAACCCGATTCCAAAAGAGTTGGGACACTGTACAAATTGTGAATAAAAAAGGAATGCAATAATTTACAAATCTCATAAACTTATATTTTATTGACAATAGAATATAGATAACATATCAAATGTTGAAAGTGAGACATTTTGAAATGTCATGCCAAATATTGGCTCATTCTGGATTTCATGAGAGCTACACATTACAAAAAAGTTGGGACAGGTAGCAATAAGAGGCCGGAAAAGTTAAATGTACATATAAGGAACAGCTGGAGGAACAATTTGCAACTTATTAGGTCAATTGGCAAAATGATTGGGTATAAAAAGAGCCTCTCAGAGGGGCAGTGTCTCTCAGAAGTCAAGATGGGCAGAGGATCACCAATTCCCCCAATGCTGCGGCCAAAAATAGTGGAGCAATATCAGAAAGGAGTTTCTCAGAGAAAAACTGCAAAGAGTTTGAAGTCATCATCATCTACAGTGCATAATATCATCCAAAGATTCAGAGAATCTGGAACAATCTCTGTGCGTAAGGGTCAAGGCCGGAAAACCATACTGGATGCCCGTGATCTTCGGGCCCTTAGACGGCACTGCATCACATACAGGAATGCTACTGTAATGGAAATCACAACATGGGCTCAGGAATACTTCCTGAAAACATTGTCGGTGAACACAATCCACCGTGCCATTCGCCGTTGCCGGCTAAAACTCTATAGGTCAAAAAAGAAGCCATATCTAAACATGATCCAGAAGCGCAGGCGTTTTCTCTGGGCCAAGGCTCATTTAAAATGGACTGTGGCAAAGTGGAAAACTGTTCTGTGGTCAGACCAATCAAAATGTGAAGTTCTTTTTGGAAAACTGGGACGCCATGTAATCCGGACTAAAGAGGATAAGGACAACCCAAGTTGTTCTCAGCGCTCAGTTCAGAAGCCTGCATCTCTGATGGGATGGGGTTGCATGAGTGCGTGTGGCACGAGCAGCTTACACATCTGGAAAGGCACCATCAATGCTGAAAGGTATATCCAAGTTCTAGAACAACATATGCTCCCATCCAGACGTCGTCTCTTTCAGGGAAGACCTTGCATTTTCCAACATGACAATGCCAGACCACATACTGCATCAATTACAACATCATGGCTGCGTAGAAGGAGGATCCGGGCACTGAAATGGCCAGCCTGCAGTCCAGATCTTTCACCCATAGAAAACATTTGGCACGTCATAAAGAGGAAGAAGACCTAAGACAGTTGAGCAACTAGAAGCCTGTTTTAGACAAGAATAAGACAACATTCCTATTCCTAAACTTGAGCAACTTGTCTCCTCAGTCCCCAGACGTTTGCAGACTGTTATAAAAAGAAGAGGGGATGCCACACAGTGGGAAACATGGCCTTGTCCCAACTTTTTTGAGATGTGTTGATGCCATGAAATTTAAAATCAACTTATTTTTCCTTAAAATGATACATTTTCTCAGTTTAAACATTTGATATGTCATCTATGTTGTATTCTGAATAAAATATTGAAATTGGAAACTTTTTGGAAAATTTTTTGGAATCGGGTTTGTATGTTCTATAACCTATATACGTGTGAGTCTTCCTTCTAACCCAGGTCACCTTCACCTGCCACCTTTACACATCGCCAGTGTATCTCTCTGTTTCTCACTGTCTGTGTTTATTGATTCCTCCCTCACCAGCATCATTCAGCTCAGAGCTGCCCGCAGTGTGCCAGTGACTGACACCAGCTACTTGATAGGCCAACCCGCTCCACATGCGTCTCTCACTTTCCACTGCTTCATCCCACTCCTTCTAATTGTGGTAAAGGCCACGTTTCTATGACAACCTTATTTACGTGATTGTGCTGTTGATGGGCTCAGAGCTCTGTCAAAAGACATGAAGAAAAGCATGCGCTGATGTCTCCAAAGATTTCTGAAGACTGCTATCATCCTATCAGTCAGTGTGAATGTTCGGTGGGAATTTAGCCTGTTGCTACTTTGTTCAAAGTCCCTTTCAGATTCAGCCTACATGCATATATTTTCTTTACAGTTTTGTGCTTGAAAATCCATATAGAACTAGTCCAAGTGGTCCTAGATAGTTGATTAGTTAGACATGGTGGCTTTATTTTGTGTGTGGGCACAACACTTTGGTTGCCCATCATGGTCTTTCAGAAATCATTCTAATATGCTGCTTTGGTACTAAAGAAACATTTTTATTATTACTAATGTTAAACAGTTGTGCTGCTTAATATTTATGTGGAAACTGTGATTTTTTTTTTTTTTTTTTTTTTCAGGATTCTTTGAAGAATAGAAAGTTCAAAAGAACAGCATATATTATAAATAGAACCTTTTTGTAATATTTATTCATTTCATAAATCAGTTCAACTGTTTTCAACATTGATAATAAGACATGATCTTAGAATGCTTTCTGATCTTAGAAAATTCAGCTTTGCATCACAGGAATAAATTATAATTTAAATATATTACAACAGAAACCAGTTCATTTAAATTATAATAATATTTCACAGTATTACTGTTTTTACTGTATTTTTGATCAAATAAATGCAGCCTTGGTGAGATTAAGAGACTACTTTCAAAAACAGTAGTCAAAAACTTTTTGAAGGAAACCATTATATAAATATTATAGTATAATAATAATAATAATAATAATAATAATAATGCCTAATCATCATTATTATTAGGTGACACTTTAGTTTAGGGTCCAATTCTCACTGTTAACTAACTATTAACTACAAGTTTTGCCTCAATAAACTCCTAATTACTGCTTCTCAATCGTTAGTAGGTAGTTGTTAAGTTTAGGTATTGGGTAGGATTATGGAATGTAGAATATAATCATGCAGAATAAGGCATTAATATGTGCTTTATAAGTACTAATAAACAGCAATATCCTAGTAATATGTATGCAATAAACAACTAGTTGATAGTGAGAATTGGACCCTAAAGTGTTACCATTATTATTATTTTATAATATTGTATATTTGTATAATAGAGCGGAAATTAGTTTCTTTATTATTGGGTCAGCACACCTTTTATAGCTTCAAAAATGTAATAAAATATATGAGACCCAGTAATATATAAATGTGAATATGACAGTGAGGGACTGAGAATCAGGGATCCTGATTTCTTGCTGTTGTCTAGGTTTCCTGTTGTATTGTTTTTGAAGGAGGAACTAAAGGAAGATGACATCCTCTCCTCACTTTCAGATGATACAAGAAGTTGCAAGTGGAAAATTTTTGTTTTGTTTTATTACAAATATATATAACAGGCTCCTTTACAGACGCCTTAACGCAATAATTTTTATGAAAAGCCGCATGGTCTCAGATCAGCCTAAAAGGCCACTGGATGTGGCCCATTTGTGACTTCTATTTAATCATCATTTTCTATGTCTGAGAAAGTGCTTAGTCATGTTCCCAAGTGAACAATTTAACGCGTCTTTAATTAGCCCAGACTGTGAATGAGATCCCACAGCGAGCTTAATGACCGATGAGCCCCTAATGACCAGTGAGCCCTCTCAATTACACACACACACACCTGTCTTTGTCTCGTCTACAATCACACTGCATGGCAATGTAGACATATGACAAAAAACCTTACAAAAGCATACCATAGTACCTGTTTGATTTGCACCCCATTGACTACGGAGCTTTGTGTTAGCACTGCAGCCATATGTTATGCTAAAGCTAACATCTTAATGTCTTTTTGCAGAACATAGTCAATAATGCTAATTTGATTAGGCACTTGCCCACAAAACACTTCATTGATAAATTCCTCATTGGCACTCTAATTTATAACTTTAAAAATCACAGTAGACACCACTGTAACGCCATTATTAGGTTAATTTGTTTGACACATTTACAAAACATGTTAATGTACAAAATACACTATATTGCCAAAAGTATTGGAACACCCCTCCAAATAATTGAATTCAGGTGTTCCAATCATTTCCATGGCCACAGGTGTATAAAATCAAGCACCTAGGCATGCAGACTGGCAATCCGATGGACAAGTCTGTGTTTAGCGGTTGCCAGGAGAACGGTACTTGCCTGACTGCATTATGCCAAGTGTAAGGTTTGGTGGAGGGGGGATTATGGTGTGGGGTTGTTTTTCAGGGGTTGGGTTTGGCCCCTTAGTTCCAGAGAAAGGAACTCTTAATGCTTCAGCATACCAAGACATTTTGGACAATTTCATGCTCCCAACTTTGTGGGAACAGTTTGGGGATGGCCCCTTCCTGTTCCAACATGACTGCGCACCAGTGCACAAAGCAAGGTCCATAAAGACATGGATGAGTGAGTTTGGTGTGGAGGAACTTGACTGGCCTGCACAGAGTCCTGACCTCAACCCGACAGAACACCTTTGGGATGAATTAGAGCAGAGACTACAAGCCAGGCCTTCTCATCCAACGTCAGTGCCTGACCTCACAAATGTGCTTCTAGAAGAATGGTCAAAAATTCCCATAAACACACTCCTAAACCTTGTGGAAAGCCTTCCCCGAATAGTTGAAGCTGTTATAGTGGCAAAGGATGTGCCAACTCTATATTAAACCCTACGGATTAAGAATGGGATGTAATTTAAAGTTCATGTGCATGTAAAGGCAGGCGTCCCAAAACTTTTGGCAATATAGTGTACAGTCCTGTAAAATACAGTACAGTCTGTGTAGGTGGACGTAAGATGGTGCAGTTCTAGGGTGATATTGTGCATGTATTGTAAACTGGCACATAAAGGATCTTTTTGCAACCCAAAATGTGCAAACTCAGGTTAACTAAAGAACACACTGCAACACATTGCAATGCACTGACATGCTGATGTAGGAGTGCAGTTGGACTGGTGCATTTTGCAGAATAGTCAGAAACATTAGTGATATGTGATGTTTTGTAGTCACACTCTGAGAGCCTGCTTCCTCCTGTTGAGTCAGAAAATTCTGCCTTTTTTGACAGAAGTGCTGACCACTGTCATTTGTGTGTTAAAAAAAAAAAAAAAAAAAAAAAAAAACGCATGCCAGCTGAAATGTTCCACAAAATATCAGTTTATTAATCATGCCATAGATTTATGTATGACCTTGGTGTGATCTTGATCAATCATTATTGTGCATATATTAGCTTGTGCCTAATGCAAATTGTGCCAGGATTTCTGTCACTGATGTGAAGGGGAAAAAAATTATTTTGAATTATTTTATGATGCAAATGAAAGTTTGCAGTCGGTAAGATTTTTGAACATGTTTTGAAGACATCTCTTATGTTCATTTATTTGATCAAAAATATAGAAAAGTAGCAATATTCTGACAAATTATTAGAATTTAAAATAACAGTCAGAAATCATTCTAATTCCATACTTTTGTGGAAACCGTGATACATTTTTTCCAGGATCCTTTGATGAATAGAAAGAGCAAATAAACAACAGTTATTTGAAATACAAATCCTAACATTATAAATGTCTTCAATGTCACTTTTGATCAATTTAATACGTCCTTGCTTTATACAACTATTAATTTATTTAAAAGAAACAGTAGTGTGTGTCCACTGGTGGACAATGTTAGTAGACAATTAAAGGGTTCACCCAAAAATCATCTTCAGAGCACAAATTAAGATATTTTTATATAGACAGCAATTTACTTAACACTTTAAAGGGCCAGAAAGGTAGGAAAGACATTGTTAAATTTGACTCCAGTGGTTCAACCTTAATTTTATGAAGCATCGAGAATACTTTTTGTGTGCAGAAAAACAAACAAAAATGACTTTATTCAATAATTTATTCTCATCTGTGTCAGTCTCCTACGCTGTTGACATAGTAAATACAGTGCAGCGCTTCCAAGTTACATCAGAGTTACACCAGAACGGTGGCTTACCATTGGCCGAAGCTGTTCACGTGAGCACCGTGACGCATGCGTGTGATGCTGATGCAGGAGCTGACCAATGTAAACTGCGTAGAAGACTGACACAGATATGAAGAAGTTGTTGAATAAAGTCATTATTTTAGTGTTTTTTGTGCACAAAAAGTATTCTGGAGTCACATGGACTATTTTAACAACATCTTTCCTACATTTCTGGGCCTTGAAAGTGTTACTTAAATTGCTGTCTATGGAGGGGTCAGAAAGCTCTCAGATTTCATCAGAAATATCTTAATTTGTGTTCTGAAGATGATCGAAGGTCTTACGGGTTTGGAACAACATGAGGGTGAGTAATTAAGGACAGAAATTTATTTTTTGGGTGAACTAACCCTCTAACTAAACTAATAAGAACAGCATATTTTATAAAAGTCCACAGAACCAGAAGGTCCAATAGTTAAAGAATCACCTCCAAATGACTTTAGAAGACTTGACTTGTTTAATGCGAATTTTGTGGTGCTTTTTTGGATTTTGACAGCCACATAATGAGGGTTGGTAACTGAACAAATTTTCATTTTTGGCCAAACTATTTCTTTTAAAGCAGTGTGTGCAGGGCCACCCTGGCCCAAGGACCTGTTGAGTCTCTGCTGTGGATCACAGATGAAAGCGGGCCGGGAAATTGCTAAGACCGGTTGCAATATCCGTCCTTACTTGGGTCCACATCTGTCAAACAGGCCAAGCCAGGGGTCTTCCCCTTAAAATAACGCCACACGGTAAAAACCGATAGTACAAGTTAACAGTGTCTCTCTAGTCTAGCTCAATCCCCTCAGCTATTACCACATCAGATAATGAAACAGCCACCAACTTCCCTTTCTCATTCTTTGTTGATTGTCTTCGCATGGAGTTAAAAGCGTATGTGCGTGCAGGGGCGAGAGACCCAGGCGTAATCCGTGGGATTGGGACCTAAGCTCAGAAAGGCGGACGAGAGCTACCCATATCCTGGACACAGCCCTGAATGTTCCCGGAATGTTCCCCTTCAGGCAGACGCCACAGCTGGGAAGCACCTTCTCAGAACTTGTGGATTATAGCAGAAAAACAACGGCCGGGTTTAAGAAAAACTCTCTCCCACCGCACAAGCATGCACGGCTGCCCGAAATCCCACAAGCCTCTATGTATGTTTTTGTTTTGTTTCGAAACCCCACTCTCCCTTTAAAAACCAGGAGAGTGGGGTTGTTCATTATGGACAAAGAGTGTTGTTTTGATGTTTGAAATATCTACATCCCATTAGGGATGGAGTTTTTTGCTGTAATGTTCGAGTTTATCCAGAAATACACTCTCGAACAAAAACATTTGCCCACAAAGAGAAATGTTTATATGGAGTGTGAGTGATGGATCTGCTCTGGGTTTGTGTCACAACTTCACCATATTTTGTGGATTTGAACAAACCCCTAACCATAAATATTAAACTTTGGGGCGTAACACAATCCACACCATTTGCATTACAGACATGGTACCTCAAATTATGTGACTTGTTGGGAAGAGGTACAATATTTATCCCAAGTCATTTTCTCACCCCAAAAAACCTCCAACAATGAGTGTTTATGACTTGCTAATCTACTGAGATGGCTCCCTGCAGACTGTTTGTTATATCTTAAATGGAGAGATAACCTCAGGTCAACAATTCCTGTATTTTAGAGCATCTTCCTTGACACAGAGCACCACTTTCTTTTACACTCATACACCTTTTACCGGGCATACAGCACAAAAAGCTCATTAGTTTTACTTTACTCATGCTTATTGAATGTTTGGACTCATCTTTGGTCATATCCTGTACTTTATTCAGCTGTTTCCCGTGTGTTTGCTTGGATAATGATCTCATAACATCACAAAACCTGCAGTCAGGCTATTGCCTTGTCAGTCAGGCAAGACACTACTAGCAAAACCAGTTTTTTTTTTTTTTTTTTCTTTCATGCATGGGTCACGTTTCTTCTTCTATAGTAGTGGAAAGAACATTTACAAAAAACACATTTATGTTTTTTTATATTTTTTTTTATTTTTTGTGATTTCAGTTGTAGCATTTAAAACAATTGATTTTAGTTTTTAGTACATTTTGTAGCATTTTATGGAATACTGCCCATTTATTGGTCATCAACCAGTATTTTAATATGGGTACATCCTAAATTAAAATAATTATGGCAGCCACGATTACCCAAACATAAAAAGGATCTACTACTGTTGAATGTATATTTTACAGCACTTGAGCATTGCAACCAATCACAGACATTTAGTCCTTTGTACATAAATCTAAGGCCATCAGTAAAACTGAGCTACAGATGCTTTAATAACACAACTGAAAAGAGGCATTGGAACCATTCTGAGAAACATTAGAGGCATTAGAACCAAACTGAAAAGTGATGTTGTCATGCTCATTTTGTAAAGCAGATGGTGTTGCCCAATTACACCAATGCAAGCAACATAAAACTAGAACTCACCCATTATAATCAACACAGGGTAGAACTAGTGTAAATAAGAGATCTATTTTGCAGTGTATACAGCTTCAATGATTATAGTGTATGTGAGAGTCCAGAGCTGATGTGGACAGTCATTGAGCAAGAACTGGGCTGCAGGGCTCCAACAGTCACATGAAACACTGTAAATCTGCTGTAATTTACAGTTTGTTGATTGTAATGAAATGGGAGTGTCTTGTTGCTCACTTTTGGTATATCATTTATTAAATACTTGACTAACAATTTTGTTTTTCTTGTTACTGAGTGGGTCAGTGTGAATTTGACCACTGTCTTTTTCCATGATTGCACAAATGTTGTGTGTGTGGGTGTTGTTTTTGTGACCTCTGCTAGTGGTTTAGTCCTCCTACATGTAGCTCTGACCCAGTCTGACTGCATCCCTGTAGAGAGGACTGTGGCAACCGTCTGCGTTTACAGAAGTCACTGTGAACACAACGTTTCTCTCTCGCTCAGTCACACAAACACACAAGTGAACATTCACAGAAATCAGAGCATATGCTTGTCTGGCTGTCAATCTTTTAAGATTGAACATTGGTCTGGGGAGTCTGCTATGTATTTTCTACCGCACAAGAGGCGTGGTCAACGAGCATAATTCAAATGACTCTGTATGCAGTTTGATAGTCCTTCAACCAGTCAGACCACAAGAGGCGTGATCAACGAGCATCAATCCATTGCTTCTCTATCCATCATTGTACTAAACCCGCCAGGTGGATAAGCCAGTCTGTGATTGGTTCCTGCAAATGTGTAACAGAAGCAGGATAAATGAATGTACAGGTTTCCAGCCTGAGCTGCAGGGCGAAATCAAATCGCCGGCAGATCAGGCTGGGTTTACCCAGTCTAAGCTTATGCAGCTGCACGTCTAGTGTTTGAGCAGTCCTAATTTCTTTATATTCTTAATTACTCTGACAAAAATGACTAATTATTTGTCTATTAAAGGCCAGATTTGCTAAACAGGGCAAATTAGCATGAGAGTACAACACCAAAAAAAGCACAGATGGGAGTGGAAAGTTCTGTGTGTGATCTACTGACGACTCACAAATTAAAGAACACAGCCGTATCATTTCCATAATGACCAATGCAATCTACCAAGAGCAGCGCAAATTAGCGTCTGGTGACTCTGATTTAAGACATGCTTTTTTTGGCCATTTAATAATAACCAGTAAATTAATCATTGCAAACCTTGCATGATTCTTTTTAAATACTTCAATACGTCTGAAAGGGAAACTCTAACCTTGTCCTCACCTTTTCAGCGCTAGTTTCTTTTATAAATCCTGACAGTAGTTTTTTAATGCCAAAAGAGGCTTTGCGCTGGCACAAGCTGTTAGTAAATCTGTTAGTAAATCTGGCCCCAAAAAAAAAAAAAAAGTTTATTTGTATAGTGATTCACAATACATAGACACTACCATACTATTTTTTGTCATACTTTTATTAAGCATGCACACATTAAATTGATCAAAAGTGTCATTAAAGACATTTATAATGTAAAAAAATAATTTCATATAAAATGCTGTCTTTTGACCTATTTATCAAATTATCAGTTTCCACAAAATTATGCATATATAACTTTTCAACTTTGATAAGAATGGATTGAGCACATATTTAGCTTATGCGTTTAGCTGAAATTTGCTGCTCAATTGTGTTCAATGATAATGGTTTCAGTCACAGGATGTCATTGGATTTACACAGCTAGCAAGGTTAATGCCATTGAAACTTTGAAAAATCTTCAGAAGTTTTGTTTGAGACAGTAAGTAAATGAGATCTGTACAGCATATCAGTATATTTCTCTCTGGGTTGTATGTTATTAAAATTACCCATCCTTAAACACCATATAAAGACATGTTTGTTCGTTTTACATGTCGGGCAGATGGTCTCTTCCTTTATGAGTGAGTGGTTCTTAGCCAGAATTACCTGCAGTGTGGACCAGAATTTGTTCTGATTCTGGAACATTCAGTCCACTGGAGGCAAGTTTCTGAACCCAAGTGCAGTTTTTAATCCAAAATTATAAACATAAAAAAAGGCTTGACAGAACAGTGGCGTGGCTACACAGAAAACGCACCGATAGCAGGTTACAACATCAGTACGAAACAATGACACATGGCAAACATGAGGGCTTAAATACACAAGGACTAATGACTGGACAAGGGACACATGTGAACAATGATTAAACAATGAACCAATGACATGACACAAGAACACATGAGGGCATGGGAATCACATGACAACCAGGAAGCCTGACAGAGAACATGATAAACTGAGAGACGTGGCAGTGAACATGACAAACTCAAAAACATGAACATGAAACACAATGTGACAGATTCTTTATTCTGTACAAAACTATATGCAAAATGGATCTACTGGGCAGCATTAATTACATTGATAATTAAATTGAAATGTTTTTTTGTTTTTAGCTCTGGGTCACTTTTTATAGCCTTTATTCCTCTACTGTCTCTCCCCTCCTTTCTCTGTCTCTTGAATTCTCCCTCTCATTGGCCTTTATTATGCTTCTGCTGAATGCTCTTTATCAGAGCGAGGGAGCTGCTCTATAAAGGTGGATTGCCAGGCAACAGAAGGTCAATCTCCTGTTTAAACGGTCACAATGCCTGCAGTTTGAGAACAGAATAAACAAATCCGTGTGAAATATGCTCATTATAGCTCGTAAGGACAGTCAGTGATGGAGAACGCCTTCACACCTCCTCATAGGGGCTTTTGTTATTGTCCTTGATGAATTCATTCAATTAACACACACTAACAGAATTTAACTAACAGAAATGTGGAGCTTCTTTTGTTAAAGCACTTACTGACTGAATTCTTTACTTCAAAAAGTTGTACAGTTGTCTAAGCTGCCGTTTTGCAGTGGGGCTACTTTTGTATGTGAAGTGTGTAGGTGTATGTAAACAGTGCTTAGTATACCAATTCAAAATAACCAGGTTTTATTGTTCAGTTTGTCATGACATGATTAAAAAGATTATGTAAGTGCCCCTATTATGCTATTTTAATAATTTTCTTTTGAAAGTCTCCTACAGTCGGTTTACATTCATCCAAGGTCAAAATACACTTTCATTTTCTCTAAATACATTGCAGCATCATCTCTTTTCTCACAGTGTCTGAAATGGTTCGGTAAAGGATCCGGTCTCTCTAAACCTCTCCTTTCTGAGTGCCTACTCTGCTCTGATTGCTCAAATGACCCAGTCTGCTGTGATTGGTCTACCGCTTACAGCATGTGTTGGAAACGAAAAGGTCATTACCATATCTGAATTTCAGCTCCGGAGGCTTCCTCAGCCCTTGATACACAGTGATACGAATAGTAAGCTCATCCTTTGGAAGTGCATGCAAAGAGGATATGCTGTCACAGTGCAAAAAGCAACACTAACCAAACTCTTCCAGCCCTCAGCTGTGTTTGAGGGTGGGTCAAAGTAAACGTTGTTTGCAGGCAGCCATTGAAGAACATAGGAGGACATTATGCAAATGTGTTACAAACCTATATAGGTTAGTGCAGGAAGTAAGACTGAATTAGGAATTAAGACTGGACAACTAATTTCAGGTAGTTCAGAATTGGTAGTTCTTTCTTTTGGGAGACAATACGAGTTTAGATGCAAAAGCCGCTAAACAGCACCTCTGTCAAAAATTAGATAATGATATTGAGCGAATGCTCTCCACATCGTATACGTTCATCAAATATTTTTGCTTCAAATCCGTTAAATCCCAGCGTCAGGCCTTTCAAAAATACCGGTTCGTTGGCAGAAACCATTAAACGCCACTTCCCTTTGTCAGCAAAAGTCCACAGAAACCACTCAGAAGACACAAATCAAATCATTTGACTTCAAGATGAATGATGGTGTGTGTACGAGCCGGCTTTCAATTGCCGCATTGCAAATTTTTATCCTGTTTTGTCCATCGTTATAGTGGCAATGACAGAATTTTGCGAGTAGCAAGTAAACTGTATTCCTTGTGCTTCTGTAAAACTGACAGAAATGGACACATCACTTGCATCACATTTTGAATTCTGCTTTCATCATTCCAGTTGCACCTTTACTGATTTTGCAAATGTTTACTATGTATTGTTGTCCAAAAAGGTGGACTCTGAGGTTTTTGCAAAAAAACATACAAAAGACAGTTAAATTTGTTAAATACCAATGAACTGACTAAGGTTACAATTTTGAAAATAAGACATTTCAATAACTGACTAATAACCTTTTCATTGCCATTAAAGTGAAATTACTGAACCTAGGAGCTTGATTAAAAGTGCTCATTTAAAAGAAAACATTTCAGACGGACTTAGAGGTTTTGGATCTGAACTCTTGATATCTTCATTTATCGTGCACTTGATATTTCAAACTTTGCAGACCTCTTACATTCACAAACAGCTATATTATACACTGCATGAAAGGTTATACTCGAAAAAGCATGATAGAGGCATTTGTAATGTTTTATGGTAATACTTAAAAAAAATAGATCATAGAAAAAAAAACCTTTTCAGTTCTGTTCTGATTAAATAATTATAGATATTAGGATAGTTAATGATATAATTGGTTGGGTATTTTTGAATCAGAGTCTTGTCACTGGTTTGTATGCACTCCTTACACTACTGTCCAAAGTGTCATGATAATTGGGGTCCTACAGGGATGGCTGTTTTATCGATCGCCTGAATGCTGGACCAGCATCAGTACAGTCCCTGTGAGCAGAGTATTACTGTACCTTTCAGAAATGGGTCTATTTAGCAAAAAAGAAACACTCAGAAGTCATCCAAAATTGATGTGAAATATTAATTACAATTTAGCTAAAATTGTACCAGATTTGCATTCCTTGCAAGTCATAGTTTGAGAAATAGGCCTATCAATGACGTGATGCCTTTATGAACACTGTAATGATACTGGTCTGCATTTGTGCATTATTGAGTGTTTCAACTTCTTTAAAAATTTTTGCCACTTTTAATGCACCGCTTTATTAACCGCTTAGAGCAGTGGTCGGCAACTGGTGGCCAGCGGGACAAAATTGGCCTGCCAGCAATAATATCTGTCCCGTGCCCGCAGCCAGATTATTTTGATAGCGGCTGGTTCTGAAATATATCTGTCATGATACTGTAACAGAGGCCCGCTAGTGAGAGCTGTGCAGGTAAACTCCCCTCATGTCAAGAGACGCTCTAATGGCTTAAGCTAGAGGTCGCAGCCTTTAGCCTCATTGTTAGAGCGACAGACTCCCAATGCGGAAAGACCCGGATTCGAGCACCACTTGGAGTGGGTGGTGCGAACCAGAGAGATTACAACAACAACAGTTACTCACAATCAATTTGTCTTTAGTGATTTTGCCTTCAAAAAAGGTACGAGATAGTTTTTGCAGCAATGTTTTATTTTGGGATGAATTGAGAGCTTTTCATTTGAAAAGTTCTGAAAGACATTCAAAAGAGTGGAACAGATCGCTAGACATGCCTCTAAAATAGCCGACATGACGTGTGGTAGTATGATAAAACGAACAGTGAACCGTTGAAACATTTGCTTATAATGCGGGGCCTCAGCACCAACACATGAACAATAACAAACACACCAGACACACCGGCTTTGCATTCACAAAACCAGGTAGGATGAACGCATAACGTTAGTTGACTTTCCATTCTTCTTTGTATCCCCTATTTTCGCTGTCGACTTTCCTCTTTAGACTCTTTGATAGTGCTAGCTTAAATGTTAACATCACTCTGCACGCGACGTGATCGCGTACCTCCAGCACGCAAACAATTAAAAAATGCAGTTTAGTATGTGAGGATGCCAAGGAATAATTTTGAGTGTAAAAGTAGGCTCAAATAATTATTACAATAAGTTAGGCTCCATTGTGTAACAAGTAAATTAAAATACACATTTATTATTCACAATATGGAAAGAGGAAATAAAGAGCATTAAAGAATTAAGAGCATGACTCAAACATGCCATTAATGGGCTTATTCAAGTCAAGTTATTTTTATCCATCCCACATCTCCCACATGTGTGTTTTAGCGAGGCAGTCTGTGTTGCAAGTTGGTAAACGAAGATAGGTTACGTGTCACTACTGCTTTATTAATTTATCCTCTTTTTAACAAAGTAACAGCTTACTACCAGTTACAAAAAATTATTTTCATCAATTAATTTCATAAATTATCCCTTGACTATGTTCTGGCCAGCCATCTAGTAGCAGGTTTTTTTTGGGCCTGATGCCAAACATACTTGCCGACCCCTGGCTTAGAGGCTTTATGCCAAATGTCACATGAACAAACAGGAAAACTCATCTCGTTGCATCCGCTTGTCGGAGAAATTGTTAACAGCAGTATGAACTGACGGTTATATCTATAGACTATTAAATATAGAGCCAACTCAAGATGCCTTCAAGCGAGCAAAAATGAGCATAGCCGACAGATTGATATCAGAAAGTTTTTATTTTTATTTTCTGACTAACATTTCCACATTTAAATCGAATAAAACACCAACAATAAAAGAAACTAGCCAGGTTAGATGGTTACCTTTACAAAGGACATACAAAAGACCCGAACCGGAAGCGATGTGAGGAGTTTTGCAGAATACAGAAGTTTGTTGCGCATAACACACATTAAGTACTCTTTGCATAATTTGGTAAAATTACAGCTTGATTAGACATGCCTTCGCAAAATTGTTGGTTGTGACAGAAATAACCAACAGACAGTCATAATTTGTATAAGAATTGAGAAATAAATTTCACTTGAATTCATACTTTAATAATAGATTTTCACATTTTAGGTTCAAAGTCTGGATAAAACAATACAATCTATACTGAAAGCACTGAAAATAATTTTAATGTGACCATTATTTATCAAAATGTTACTAGTTACTTAGCAGTATAGAGAGATAGATATGGAAACAGGTATATGATTAGATATAGATTTGTTATGATTCTTGTGCTTCAGATACTGATCAGTTCTCATAAACTCTTTCTCACAGTTTGTCTCTCCTACGACAAGACCACAATGCTGAATCAACTTACAATCAGTGAAGCTGCAAGTCACGCACACAAGGCTTTGGAGATCTAAACGTGATAAATGAAAACAGTGACCTCTGTAAACCCTAGCCTAGTTGAGTTTGACTCACTTCAGTCTAGCTTTAAATACCCAGTGGTTGGAATCAACAAGTTTAAATGCATTTAACATTTAACCAAAAACAAGTGAAAGATTTCCTTTCTTCATTTTTTTGCTTCTTTTTAAAGATTTTGGTAATTGGAAATGAGCACCCTCCCAATGTGGCTTAAGTTTAGCAAAGTCTATAGAGCATGCAGTTTTGGTTACATAGCAAATGATAGTATCTGAAGACATTCTTTCCTACTGACTTTTATAAGTGAAGGCAGGATGTGACCAGTGGGACTTACAGGTCACCCAAGAAGAGATTGATGGAAAGAATAAATCAAATGGTAGTCTAATAGGTGGAAGAAACCCAAGGATAAAATTATGGAAGGGGAAAAAATCCCATACTGGTTTGGTTGCTGCAGAGCGCGAATGCTTTTAAAGAGTGCTCACAGGTGTTTTGATTCTTGTCATTTTTTTGTAGCTTTTAGTCACGTTTGAGAGCTTTTCCAGTGAGAGCAAACCAGACGATGTGGTATGCTCTCGAGAGATTTGTAGTTTTGCTTTTCTGTCTGATGTACACAGGTTGTTCAGACAGTCTTGGTCTGTTTCAGTAAAACTGTAAATAGTGCAACTATTTTAGCACCCTGTTTATGAACTGTGTAAGATAAACAAGTGTTTATTTTAGGGGTCCAACACGTGCAGTGGGATGAACAGCAGTCCAGAAAGCTGGTACACTGCTAAAGCATGTATTTGTTATAGTGTATACACAGTTAATTTCAGTGGAACCAGTTCATCTGAGTAATCACAAATATTGTTAAGTAGCTGTTTGTTACATCATCTTGTTTGCAGCAAAGTAAATAATAATGGTGGCTTTCAGTGTAAATTGATTTTAGTTTAGTTTAATGTTGTCACTCAAATTGTACCGATTATACACCGATCAGGCATGACATTATGACCAATATTGTGTTGGTCCCCTTTTGCTGCCAAAACGGCCCTGACCCGTCGAGGCATGGACTCCACTAGACCCCTGAAGGTGTGCTGTGGTATCTGGCACCAAGATGTTAGCAGCAGATCCTTTAAGTCCTGTAAGTTGTGAGTTGGGGCCTCCATGGATCGGACTTGTTTGTTCAACACATCCCACAGATGCTGAACAAACAATTCTGTATGATGATTTGATTGCAAATAGAGAAGTGAAATCGAGTTAAAGGGTTAGAATTGATAAACTCCTGACTTCTATCATCTAACTGCTTGATGTAAATTACTGTAGCTGATTACTGTAGTTCATATCTTGGCAAGATACTTGGCTAAATAACTTTTTCCACATGCATTTAGGTATCACATGATTACTTTGCAATACTTTTTTTGTAAAATGAATCTTCTGTCTTCAAGTCTTTGTTGAAGTTTTGTGTGGGTTTCCTGCTAATTGGTGACTAACTGGCAAGTCTTACCATACACCCTCTTTCTCTCTCACACACAGAGACAAACATTCACAAACACATACAACAACCTTTCCCACACCAGAAAGCTGTCAGATAAACCAATCCATGAAACCTGTGAATGTGAAGGCTAAACTTGAGTATTTGAGAGCGAACAGGTCTTGCCTGGAGAGCGTTTGAGAAATTCCAGAGATGATGATTCAGCCTCTAATCACTTTGGATGATGGCAATTATTCTCTCAGACATCATTGCTGTTATTGAGCATGTCAGGGTGATGATTGCGAGCTGATAACTATTACCATGAAAGAGAGGTGTGACAGAGGGTGATTTTTGTTCTTGGTCTTATGTCTGTTAATGAGATCATGACTGTTTTTGGCTTGAATGTTGTTTTCCATCCCACACATAAAGCTTTACTGTTTGTGTTCTTCATTTCAGAGCTGGCAAAAACTGCATAAAATAAATTTTAAATAAACAAATATGCTTGCTGGCTTGAATGAAGTGATTTTTAGGATTTATTGGATGATTTCCTCAGGAGGAAGAAAAGAGTGCAGGATGAGAGAGAGAGGGAGAAATATGGGAATTTGGACAAATTTACATGTGTTTGCACGTTCATCTGTACTAATGGAAAGGGATGGGCAGATAATTTTATTTATTTATATTTATATTATATATATATATATATATATATATATATATATATATATATATATATATATATATATATATATATATATAATATCATTACATAAAATTACATTAGATTATAATTAGTGCTGTCAAATCGATTAATCATGATTAATTGCATGTGCATATATACACTCACCTAAAGGATTATTAGGAACACCTGTTCAATTTCTCATTAATGCAATTATCTAATCAACCAATCACATGGCAGTTGCTTCAATGCATTTAGGGGTGTAGTCCTGGTCAAGGCAATCTCCTGAACTCCAAACTGAATGTCAGAATGGGAAAGAAAGGTGATTTAAGCAATTTTGAGCGTGGCATGGTTGTTGGTGCCAGACGGGCCGGTCTGAGTATTTCACAATCTGCTCAGTTACTGGGATTTTCACGCACAACCATTTCTAGGGTTTACAAAGAATAAGTACAGTGTACTGACTGTGTTCATATTGTATTGCAAAACACTTTTGCTGATATTGAGGTGGGATACAGGTAACGTTTTCTGGACAGGTGTGGTGGTGTGGGTAAGTTTAAGGGTAAAGTTAGGGTCAGGTGTGGTGGTATGGGTAAGTTTAAGGGTAAAGTTAGGGACGTGTGGTGGTATGGGTAAGTTTAAGGGTAAAGTTAGGGACAGGTGTGGTGGTGTGGGTAAGTTTAAGGGTAAAGTTAGGGACAGGTGTGGTGGTATGGGTAAGTTTAAGGGTAAAGTTAGGGACAGGTGTGGGTAAGTTTTAGGGTAGGGTTAGGTGTAAGGGAAGTGTCAACAGTGTGATTATAAATGATAAAAACTACAGAAATTAATTACAGATGTTATTACAGGCAGGTATTTTTTCAAATGTAAATACAATGTAAAAACATGCATGTACACAATAAGTGCATTGTATCAAATTATTAATTTAAATATTAGTATATAGTAGTTAAGGCCACCTAATATAAAGTGGGTCCTAATAATTAGTAAATGTTGAAATTAACATCAACTAAGATTAATAAATGTTATCAACAGACTTTTGAATATTAAATGGTGATTAAACATTTTAGTCTCAGATCTACACGTTCAGTGTGCTTTCAGCTAGATAATAGTGTAACTCTTTACCATCTTTACATTTGTTCTGCAGAATTTCCCACAAAATAAGAGCAGAAAATGTGAAAGTAGTCTGCAGATTTCTTCTGGGCGTACTTATGAGTGTATGGAAAGTCTTGTGCTGTAAGGACCATAGGGTCACATTCTCTATTGTTTTAGAGTCGATGAGCCTTCGGTGTCATCCACACCTCACAAAACACGCAAGGCCTTCTCCATCAGAACAATCACCTTTATTCTCACCAAGGATAGGCCGCACATTGTCTATTGTTCTGTGTAACAACAAACTCATTAGGCAGCAGAATCAGTTGCTTAAGGAGTCGTGAGACTGTCTGAGAGCCTGCAGTATTGACACAATAGAATGTGTGGAAAGTTTGACAGATGTGTGCTTTGGTGTGTGGATGAATTTGATCTTTTTTGTATGCTTTTTAACAGAACCTTCTTTGGTTCAAGATACCCTTTACTCCTAAGTGATTATATAAGACATACGAGTTTAGAAAAAACTTACTCAAGCTACTTAGCAAGTTGAGTAAAAAAACTGAGTTCAAAATTAACTTCTGAGGTTTGACTGTTTAATTTATGTTGTAGAAGAAAATGTGAAAGTTTCTTCAAGTAAACTTAACCACAGAGCTTGTTCGTGCGTAAATCGTAACTGCTTTTCTAAAAACCCATAGTAAATTCATGAGGGAATCCCATGGCGAATTAGCCTTCGGATTGGCCTACAAATTGTCATCATGACCGAACAGCTCTATAGAGAGGGGAAAACGCAGAACTGCAGGGAGTTTAAGAAGGGTAAAAACAAGGGAGAAAAAGACTAATGATAAAAAGAGAGAGATGAATGTAAAGGGCATTGAAGACAGAGACAGGGTGATTGCAGACTAAAGGAAAGAGATATTACAGAGCTACATAACTTTTCACCCAGACAGGATCAGACAAGGTTAGTGCTGAAGTCAGCAGCACAGAGGAATTCTGGGTAATGGGAGGAGGGGAGGATTTTAATGTGATATAAAGATGCATGCTGTACCCAATTTGCATACACTCTGTCCTAAATAGTATTCAAAATTAGTATCTAACCTGATGAAAAAATATTTATTCAATGTTATCCACGTTATATTTAATCTGCGACAGCATTGTGAACTTTTATAAACCTAGGTTTGGTCATTAACTTTCAAATGCATCATTATATTCTTCACGTGAAAGAGCTACAACTGACAGGTCAACGTGCTACTACATTTTTCTCCATTACAGTAGGAAATCCAATTAAATTGAATGTGGAGGATTTTAACTGTGGCGGGGCAGTTTACACCGTGACCGGGATGACCCAAAGCTTGCCTACTATTCTGTTACATACTTCTTCACAAAAACAGTACATAATATTAGGACATGGGTGAATTGGGACGCAGCAACAGTCACACAAGCACCAGACAGACTCAATATCTCAAATGTGATTGGCTGTCTATTTAACTTCTTCGATAAGACACTGTTGGCTCAACAATGAGACGGACATGTGACTGTACTGTTGTTGCTCCCTCTCATGATCTCTCACTCTCTTTCTTTTCCAGCTCACACAGAAGTTGATGCATCCAAAACGACAGTAAAGGTCTCTTACGGCCCGTCTATCACCCAGAGCAATCCTTCATCTGATGCTTCTCTTTCCATGGCCAGCTTCATCATCATCCTCCTCGCTCTGGGGCTGCAGTGGCCCTTCATCTGAAAGGCCACATACACACACACACACACAAAGATCATATGCACACACGGGTGAACATCATAAAGAAATGTCAGGCTCTTATTCCCCCCAACAATCAAAAGAAAAAAGAAAGTATATATTGCATAACTAAAATTATGCACTTTACAAATTTGCCATTGTATTTATTTAATTTGAAAAGAAATCTTGACAGCAAAAAGTGAGTGTTTTTTCATTTGCATTACTGTAATACAACAAAGTAAATCATATGGTCAGAATTATTGGCACCCTTGGTAAATATAATCAAAGAAAGCTGTAAAAATCTGCATTGGAAATCACATTATGAAATAAATGCAAAACACATTGGCACCCCTAGAAGTTCTTATGAGTAAAATATATTCCCATTCATATTTAAAAATATTTTTTAGCACACCAGGGTGACTAGGGACAGGAAATTGTCCAGTCATGACTTCTTGTTTCACAGAAGTATAAATATGAGGAAACACAAAGGCCAAATTCCCCTAATCATCCATCACAATGTGTAAAACCAAAGAATAGAGTTCTGAATTCTGAAATAGCTAAAGCATTGAAAATTCCGATTTCCACCATCAGGGCAATAATTAAGAAGTCACAATCAACTAAAGATGTTACAAATCTGCCTGAAAGAGGATGTGTGTCTATATTGTCTTAATGCATGGCGAGGAGGAAAGAAATTAGTTGAGTCTTGGGTTCAGAAAGCCTAAAAATAATATCAAACAGCCCCTACATCACCACATGTTGTTTGGGAGGGTTTAAAAAATAAATCCTCTAGCATATTCAGTTGTCTTAAAACGGGACCGGATTCTATGGTCAGATGAAACTAAAAAAGAGCTTTTAATGCCACAAACCCACTAGAAAGGTTTGGTGCAAGCAGGGATAAAACATACCCCATGCCCATGTTTAAAAATACAGCTGGATCTTTAATGTTGTGGGATTCTTTTTTTTATTTTTTTTTGGACATCTTATTCAGATACATGGCATTATGGATTCTGGAAAATACCAACAGATAAAATAAATAAATAAAAACCTGACCACCTCTGCTAATAGATTACAATAGATTGTGGTTGGATCATCCATCAGGACAATGATCCAAAACAAACATCAAAATCAACACAAAAATGGGTCACTGGGCACAAAATTGAGGTTCTGCCATGGCCGTCCGTATAGAAAACTGAAGAGGAGAAGCACCAGTATGGACCTGGGAATCTGAAGGATCTGGAGAGATTCTGTATGGAGGAATGGTCTCTGATCTCAGGCATTAGGCTCAGTTTTTGCATTAGACTCAGAGCTGTCATCCTGGCAATCAGAGGTTGCAAAAAGCATTGAATAAAATGGTACTGTTAATTGTGGAGAAAACGCATTTATTTCATAATGGCATTTACTCACCATTTTCAATTATTTTACTTCAATAAAAGATTAGATTTAAAAAAATAAAAATAAATAAAAGATCAAAAAAGGATTAACAATGCATATTTTTTTGAGAGGATTCTGTGTTCATATTTACCAAGGGTGCCAATATTTCTGACCAAGTTTTTTTTTTTATCTTTGTTTCTTTTTTTGCACCACAGTATGCTTCTAAGAATTGGCGGGTATGGTTTAAATGTGGTTAAATATATATATATATATACTCACCTAAAGGATTATTAGGAACACCTGTTCAATTTCTCATTAATGCAATTATCTAATAAACCAATCACATGGCAGTTGCTTCAATGCATTTAGGGGTGTGGTCCTGGTCAAGACAATCTTCTGAACTCCAAACTGAATGTCAGAATGGGAAAGAAAGGTGATTTAAGCAATTTTGAGTGTGGCATGGTTGTTGATGCCAGACGGGCCGGTCTGAGTATTTCACAATCTGCTCAGTTACTGGGATTTTCACGCACAACCATTTCTAGGGTTTACAAAGAATGGTGTGAAAAGGGAAAAACATCCAGTATCACGGCAGTCCTGTGGCGAAAATGCCTTGTTGATGCTAGAGGTCAGAGGAGAATGGGCCGACTGATTCAAGCTGATAGAAGAGCAACTTTGACTGAAATAACCACTCGTTACAACCGAGGTATGCAGCAAAGCATTTGTGAAGCCACAACACGCACAACCTTGAGGCGGATGGGCTACAACAGCAGAAGACCCCACCGGGTACCACTCATCTCCACTACAAATAGGAAAAAGAGGCTACAATTTGCAAGAGCTCACCAAAAATGGACAGTTGAAGACTGTAAAAATGTTGCCTGGTCTGATGAGTCTCGATTTCTGTTGAGACATTCAGATGGTAGAGTCAGAATTTGGCATAAACAGAATGAGAACATGGATCCATCATGCCTTGTTACCACTGTGCAGGCTGGTGGTGGTGGTGTAATGGTGTGGGGGATGTTTTCTTGGCACACTTTAGGCCCCTTAGTGCCAATTGGGTATCGTTTAAATGCCACGACCTACCTGAGCATTGTTTCTGACCATGTCCATCCCTTTATGACCACCATGTACCCATTCTCTGATGGCTACTTCCAGCAGGATAATGCACCATGTCACAAAGCTCGAATCATTTCAAATTGGTTTCTTAAACATGACAATGAGTTCACTGTACTAAAATGTCAGTCACCCCCCCCCACGCCCCACAGTCACCAGATCTCAACCCAATAGAGCATCTTTGGGATGTGGTGGAACGGGAGCTTCGTGCCCTGGATGTGCATCCCACAAACCTCCATCAACTGCAAGATGCTATCCTATCAATATGGGCCAACATTTCTAAAGAATGCTTTCAGCACCTTGTTGAATCAATGCCACACAGAATTAAGGCAGTTCTGAAGGCAAAAGGGGGTCAAACATAGTATTAGGTATTAGTATGGTGCTCCTAATAATCCTTTAGGTGAGTGAGTGTGTGTGTATATATATATATATATATATATATATATATATATATATATATTTTTTAATATTTGTTTGCACTTTTTATTACAGCAGGCTATTTTATCAGAGCATATTGTTTAAATGTGGTTTATATGTACATATAAAAAAAAAATATATATATATATATATATATATATATATATATATATATATATATATATATATCAAATATAATTTTTGTATTACAGTAAGCTATTAAGAATTGTTGAATTGGAGTTAATTTTCATAGAAATACTGTCATAATGAAAGAAAGAAAGAAAGAAAGAAAGAAAGAAAAGAAAGAAAGAAAGAAAGAAAGAAAGAAAGAAAGAAAGAAAGAAAGAAAGAAAGAAAGAAAGAAAGAAAGAAAGAAAGAAAGATATTTATAAGTGTTATGGTCTTAATGCAAAATCTAATTTCTTATTTCTTTCTTTTGATTTTGGGGTGACGCATGTCCTGGGCATTTCCTGACCGTTCATATGAGTTACCCTACACTGTATCCCTAAAAATTCACATTGCAAGGTTGTTTTATGATGTTTCCAGCCTTCTGTGACAGCCCCATTTTTGTGGAAGACTCTGGCAGGGAGACTAGCAGTGCTCTTTGGGGTTTAAGTGTTAACAATCTCCACAGACTTATTGTATCAGAACTGTTATCATCACTGACTGGGACTGTGGAATGCATGACAAAATATGTGCATCTGTGGAAACATCGCTCATGACCACACAACAAAAACTGTCTGCACTCTGCACAATCAGCAAGGGATATTACCACCATAGACGCAGAGCATTATTGAATGAAACTATGAATATGCACATTTAGTATGTATATAGTTTGAACTGGCGCTGAATTTATAGGACAACGAATGTTTAACTAAAGTATCACACAAACATTTTTTTTTTTATATATTTCATCAGCTCTAACCGAAGCCCACACAAAATCACAATTATTGGAAACGGGGGCTTTGCCATTACCTGTTTGCACGACTTCCATGGCTTTAAAGGGCTCGAAGCATCCCTTTAATACTTAACATATTTTTAAAATCCTGCATTTACCTCCCCAGTGCACCGCATTTCTAAGAAAACACACATTTAACTTAATGCTGTACAGTTATTAAACAGATTTGATACATACTCTGTCATTTGGAGTATACTCGGTCAGTTTCATGAGATTCAAATTTGACCGAATTACATATTAAAAATTGCACTAAACTTACTTTAAAAATGTTTGGTTTGTTTTTTCCCTCCAAAAGTGTGATGCAGGTTTGCGTGAATGTTCTGTTATGTTTAATGGAAAAAGAAAGTAAAAAAAAAAAAAAAAAAAAAAAAAAAAAGTCTGTTAAAAACTCGACAGATATGCAGAATGCCTTTCTTTTATAAATAATGAACTTAAAGCAAAGCAATGCAAGAGGTTTAGAAATGCCAAATATTTTCTATAATAGCTTCCTTTAGCAATGTGTTCATAGCAACATTTCCTATTGTATGTTAACTTTTTAAGAGTCAGTATTAAAACATTGCTTTGGTTCTTACGCAAAGCAAAGAGGGTCTAATGAGACTGTAAACATTTTTTATGTTAAGCTTTTGTTGTTTTTGTTCTGATTGCACATTAATTGCTACTTTTGATTTCTCTCATATCTCTCTGATGTTGGTTCTATAATGTTTTTATATGAACGTTCGCAAGTCTTCATACATTCTTCAACATTTGCAAACCAACCGTTCAGCCTCAAATAACACAGATACGCTCAGGGTGCGAATTATGCAGGGTCTGGACGCTTAAGCTTGATGATAACCACACAAATTTGAGAAAACAAGCGTTCGGGTTTCTACCTTGTGGTTGCTTTTACCTGAGGAAGTAAGGGTGGTGAGTGGTTTCCATTAAGCCCAATATTGGGTTGTACATTATTTATCTGTTTATCATAACTTCACATATCACAAATATATGTCAAAAAAAATTAAACGGCTTTTAAGATGGTGAACTTTTGGCTTACTATGCTCAGTACACCAAAAGGCATTTGGGATTGCATGAGATGAACCTAAAATTCTGGCATTATTTAATTAACTTCACCCTCAGGATTTTGTTCAAAAATGTACCTTTGTTTTCAGCAGGAGAAAGAAAGTCATACAGGTTTGGAACGACGTTAGGATGAGTTAATAATGACAGAATACAATTTTTTTTGGGGGGGGGTGAATTGTTCCTTTAATATCGCACTTTGTAACTATAGCAATTCCTTCCCATTTCAAAAAAGGTCATTGTGTAATTCGCACCCTGAATAGAGTTGATGCCAATACAAAACTGATGTTTTTATGCAGCTGTAGTACAACTGTCATTTCTGTGTATGGCTGTAAAATGGATTGCGATTACAGTTTGTTTGCTGTGTTTTATTTGTTTGTTCATGTTTTGGTTGGTACAATTGAACACACATGGCTCAGTGAATGAAGCTACTGAAAAACTCAGATATACACAGCGCATATACAAAGTTGGATAAACAGCTAATAAACTGACTCTCTGCTCATTTCAGAAAATTTCATGTTGAAATGTTTTATGTTGTCAGTTTCTCAACACTTTTACACCGTGTCTACACCAGATGTGAGCGACGTGAAGTGACAAAAGCAAATAGAACCCATTATTGTTAGTGATGCTGTCTAAACTGGATGCAGCGCGACACAACATATTCCTGGCGGTAAACTGATGCCAGTTTCTATTTCTGACGTACTCCAAGCACTCGTGTTATTTCAGATACAGAGGACAAATGGATTTGCAATGCTGGAAGTCGCTTCTAGCTGTTGTGGTGCGACGCAACAACGGTCGTGTCCGGTTTAGACACGGTGTAACTCTCTATGGTAGATTAAACTTTCAAAATATCAAAGAAACATCAAATAAAAAAAATAAATTAAAAAAAAGTTCTGTTTAGGACATCTAAATACGGGGCTTTAAAAAATAACTGAATTATTTAATAACAAAATAAATGGTAAATAGAAACATACCTGTCTCTGGTCTTCTGACAGGCCCTCATTGAATCTAAAGAAGACCTTTTTCTAGAAAATAAGTGGATCTGTATCATTCATGAAGATTGGTTATGTTGACCTGTCCCCCTCATGTTGTTCCAAACCCCCACACTGAGTCAAGAACCCTATTGTACCTTTTTTTCTAAAAGTGTACGATGGCAGCTTGATCGAGTCAGCAAGCTGAACTTCGATTTGTGAATGAATCATTAAGTATGATTTGTGAACCAAATCAATTGGTTCTTTGGCAAGAGTCGATTAAAAAAAGATTCACTCACAGATCCTGTCTTTGAATTCAGTTCCCTGACTGGTAAGCACTGGTTCTGGAGTTAAATAAAAATAAATGGTAACATACCTCTCTCTGGCCTTCTGAAAGGGACTTTTGTTTTTGTTTTCATTCATGAAGATCAGTCTTTGACATGAACCAACTCAAAAATATGATTAGTTGACACCCTATCCCCCACTTTAACTCACTGAATCTGTGATCTGGTATGCACTGGTTCTGGAGTTAATATCTCAGCGAAGAACTTTTTTGGTTCGTTCCTCAGTTATTTTATGGCTTCAGAAAACTTGAAATATAGCTCACAAGTTGACTGGTTTAATGATGTTTTTTGGATTTTTTCATTTACAGATTTGGAACATGATGGTGAGCAAATAATTACATGAATTTTCACATTTGTGTAACCGGTCCTACTTCGAAACGGCGTCTCCGGTATGGGAGGCGGGTGCACTAACAAAGGCCGCAGTCTCTATAGCGTGCCTCTCAAGGCCAGGGGAGTGAGGTTTACACACACAGTTCTTACTAGCTTACCTTGTTTACACTCATCCCCCCTAAACCTCACTCCCATCTGAGTCATGGCACCAAATGTACAGTAACCAGTCCTACTCGACTCGCTCTAAGCTGGATTTGAACCGGCTCTGGCATGAGAGGCTGGCACACTACGCTAGCGCAGCTCTTGAGGCTAGGGGAGTGAGGTGAACAAGCTTGCCTTTAATTAACTTTTCCTTTAAAGCCACTGTGTTTTCTGTCACAAGGTTTATTTCCCCAATACACCTGTTCCTCTTTATTCACCACACAGATACACGCTTTATTTTAAGACATGCTTCTGATTAAATGGGTCAAAATCCACTAACAATGTGATTTGAACTAGTCAATAGAATATTATTGGATATGGGGAAAACCAAATGTTTTCTTTTTGCACAATGCTTACCCAAAAAGATCATCCTGTCTGTACTTGTGTGGTTAAAATATTGTAATGTCTCTTTTTAGATGTTTTTGAATAAGCTTGAACGTATATAGTGAGATGATGGTTATCACAGTTTATATCTGTCATTGAATGGACCTCATCATAGTGAATGTACAAGTCATGAATTGCTGCAGAGCTTTTACTTGTCATCTGCCTGGAGAACCAGATGCTTTTATGGAACCTAAGACCTCATTTTTTCTGTTAAATATGGAAAATCCGAGTCCTACTTTCCTTCCATCCATTTTGAGTGTAGCTTTGAGAAGCGATTGAAACATTTTTCTGCAGTTGAGGTCTGCACAGAAGTTGATGAGTCATAAATGTGAGCCCACACAGTGTGGACACGTGATTATTTTTAGACTTTCATTGGCACAGTATTTCAAATGCATCTTCAAGTTCAACTTTGGACAGTATTCTCTCAAAGTCATAAAGTTTCTTTACATGCTGAATCATTTTAAATCATCCATTAAAATACAATTGATTTATAAATAAACAAAACATTTAAGCCTTTAGATGAAAAGGTTTAAAATAATAAGGAAGTTTATGTTTGTCAAATTTTTTGTGTTCAATAGCTGTCCCAATTCAGAGGCTGCATCCTTCTAAGACTGCATTTGATGGCCGAATGTGTCACAGTGGTACAACAAAGGTTCTGTTTACATCTGGCATTAAGAAGTGTTTTTGTCAATCTGATCACAAGTGAACAACACTAAATACAGGTGTAAACAGGGTCTAAAATGTTTTGAGCTTGTCCACTTTAGACCACTTCCAGAGGTAGTCGAAAACGCATTCGACCGGTTTGCTTTTGTAGTGTAAACGTTCATGTGGTCGAATGTGTTCAAACAGCCGCAAAAGACCGCCTGCTCTCCGCCTACTGACCTAACTTTGTCGGCTGAACACTCATGTTTGGTTTGAAGACGAAAAACATACCAAGCACAATGTTCTCTCACCATTCCTGATTTCTAACACACGCATTCACAGCGTTCAGCGTGGTCTTGCGGCTATAAGAGCAGAAATGAAAGCTGCTGCTCTCTGCATGTTTTTCTGTCGTCTCTGATCACATCCATATGTAAATTGTGTCCGTTAGATAGAAAGATCTGAAAAAGCCCATACATTTACCCTCCCATAGACCATCCCCTCAAAGGAATCAGGACAGAAGTGGTCGAAAGTAGACAGAAGAGACGGATTAAAACACCAGGTGTAAACAGGAATGTGTCTGGCTCGTCTACTTGTGATCCGATGGACCAAAACGTATCTTAATAACAGGTTTAAACATGGCCTTTGGTTCCTTTGAATGCGGTCAACAAATGCGTTCTTCATTTTCCAGGCCTTGAAGGATGGAAGGATAGATCCTTTGCAACCTAGCCTATCCCAAGATTCATTGTGCTCCGGCAGAGACAAAAAAAGCTGGATTACCCAATTAAATGCAAGTATTGGGTTTAAATTTACTTGAATATCTAATGAAACAAATGTAAAAATAAAGTGGCTCAAATGTTGTCTTATATCTTGCTAAGATGCTATTTTATAGATATATTATACTCTTTATGTATGTACATAAATGGACCATGGTGAACATATTTAGACAGGTTGTGAACCGTGTTTTGTTTTCAGACAGTTGAATATAACTTTAAAATAATCCCAGTACAAATGTTACTGCCACTCATCAACGTCAGCTGTCACAAGAGCAATCCTCCATAGACTAGAGCGTTCCATTTAACAACGTTCGGTTCAACTTTCGTAGACTTCGAAGGCATGGCCTATGAAGTCTGCGTCCTTGAAGGATGCATCCTCTGAATTGGGACACATCTAATATGTTCAGCGTTGGGTAGTGTCCTTAAAGGAACTTCCCATGTACTCCATTTGGTCTTAATTTAAGGTAATAATATTTTAAAAAGACATTTATGCTTTTAGGGTAAATGTTTATTTAAAATAAAACATACCCTAAATTACGCAGTTTTTTGAAATTCTAGTGAGCTGCCCACCATGGCAACATTTCTAGGCATTATTGGTATTGCATTTATGAATAATAATACTAATAATGAGTCTGGAATAATCAGGTCACTATATTTCTGTGAACATTTTGAGACATTTAATCCCCACAAGGGCAACAAAGTTGTTTTCCTTTTTTCTTATTTTTGGAATTCACTTCACTTCATTTGAATCTCACTCTGGGGTCTTTCTCTGTCTCTTTCGGGCTGTGTGTAGGAATGCAAGTTATTTGTGTCTTGTGTTCTCTCTTGAGTCGGTAGCGCTGACGGGTCAGTCTGGCACACACACACACAAACACACGCGGCTAACGCTAATATAGCAGCTACTGGAGCCAACACAACTGCCTAGCCAGCATGCAGCCTTTAAATAGAACCAAATGAGAGACCATAATGTAATCGAATGTGTTGGAGGATCTTCCTCTTTCTATATGGCCCTTCCTGGATATCAGAAACCGACCCTGCACCCATTTCTTCCTCTTCTACAGGTGCTAAATTTGGTGCAATGAGTGTTTGCATAATACTATGAATAAGATGAGATGTCAAATGTAAAAGTGTGAAACAAAAAACTCACTATATCCCAAAAAGACATAGGAACTGAGGAGCCATTAGATTTAAAAAGAGGAGGGGGGGAAAAGGCAGGTGAGCTGGGTAACAAATACAAGAGTAAGTACCAAAAAGACATTTTAAATCATTATGTGATTATCAATAGTATGTCATACAGGTCAAATCATATTCAGGATATAAGGATAATACCAACATAGTGGATAGAGTGGTGTGTCTGGGAATTTATTCATACTAATCACTTCCATACAGAATGTGCTTCAAGTAAGTTATTCATTGAATGCTGTTCTCAATATGAAAGTACTACTAGTCAAGTTTGGGGTGGGTAAGATTATGTAATGTTTTTTTTTGTTTAGTTTTTTTAAAGTGAAATATTTTGCAATTCAAAAGAACTGTTTTCTATTTGAATATATTTCAAAATGTAATTTATTCCTGAGATAGCAAAACTGAATTTTCAGCATTGTTCGTCTTCAGTGTCCCATGATCCTTCAGAAATCATTCTAATATGATGAGTTGGTGCTCAAGAAACATTTATTATTATTACCAATACTGAAAACAGTTGTGCTGCTTAACATTTTTGTAGAAATCGTGATTTTTTTTAGGGTTATTTGATGAATAGAAAGTTCAAAAGAACAGTATTTTCTTTGATTGTTCATGGTTATGTGAAATCACAGACATCTTCTATTCATAATTTTAACTAATATTTGAAAAACCACTCCCATCTAAACAGTGCTTTTGACAAAAACACGTGCGTCTTTATATGCACAGATATTTGCATAGATGTCACAACAATATTTTAGACTTAAACACTTATGACTGATATAGAGTAAATTAAGTTTCATAGAAATATGATTTTAAAGTCAGCATGAAACTGAAGTTGCTTCCCTACTGTGATATACACCGATCAAGCATAACAGGTGAACTAACACTGATTATCTCTTCATCTCGGCACCTGTTAGTGGGTGGGATATTAGGCAGCAAGTGAACATTTTGTCCTCAAAGTTGATGTGTTAGAAGCAGGAAAAATGGGCAAATGTAAGGATTTAGGCGAGTTTGACAAGGGCCAAATTGTGATTGCTAGATGACTGGGTCAGAGCATCTCCAAAACTGCAGCTCTTGTGGGGTGTTCCCAGTCTACAGTAGTCAGTATCTATCAAAAGTGCTCCAAGGAAGGAACAGTGGTGAACTGGCGACAGGGTCATGGGCAGCCAAGGCTCATTAATGCACGCGGGGAGCGAATGCTAGATCGTGTAGCCTGATCAAACAAATGAGCTACTGTAGCTCAAATTGTTAATGCTGGTTCTGATAGAAAGGTGTCAGAATACACAGTGCATCACCGTCAAAAGCGCCAACAGTGCATCAGAACTGGACCACGGAAGAAGGTGGCCTGGTCTGATGAATCATGTTTTCTTTTACATCACATGGATGGCCGAGTGCGTGTGCGTCACTTACCTGGGGAACACATGGCACCAGGATGCACTATGGGAAGAAGGCAAGCCGGTGAAGGGCAGTGTGATGCTTTGGGCAATGTTCTGCTGGCAATCCTTGGGTCCTGCCATCCATGTGGATGTTACTTTGACACGTACCACCTACCTAAGCATTGTTGCAGACCATGTACACCCTTTTATGGAAACGGTATTCCCTAGTGGCTGTGGGCTCTTTCAGCAGGATAATGCGCCCTGACACAAAGCAAAAATGGTTCAGGAATGGTTTGAGGAGCACAACAATGAGTTTGAGGTGTTGACTTGGCTTCCAAATTCCCCAGATCTCAATCCAATCAAGTATCTGTGGGATGTGCTGAACAAGTCTGATCCATGGAGGCCCCACTGTGCAACTTACAGGACTTAAAGGATCTGCTGCTAACATCTTGGTGCCGAGTCCATGCCTCGACAGGTCAGGGCCGTTGGCAGTAAAAAGGGGGCCAACACAATATTAGGTGGTCATTATGCCTGATCGGTTCTATTATTCAAATCAGTTAAATGATAGTTAGGCTGCATTAACTAGGTCAGCCGGAACCGTGAACACTTCCCATAACACCTGATGTACTCGTTACATCATAAGAAGAATGGCATCTAACACTGTATATCAGAGTATGGCTTCTAGAAAAAAAATGTATGGGAGGGACTTGATTTTATCCATCAGGAATTGATTGGATGGTTGTGGTTTGCTATTGGTCGATCTTATGTAAGTGACAGGTGGCCCCGCCCTCAGTTAACATCATCAGAGAAGAGATGTCGCTGCAAGAGGGAGGGGAAGTTATTTCGATTAAAGGTCCAGGGCACACCAAACAGGTTGTGATGAGACTTTTTTAATTTGAAAAGATAAGACAATTCTAGTGAATATAAACATGAACTTAAACTCCCCTGGAGATTCACCAAAACACTGTCTCACTTTCTCTGTCTCTACTCTGTTTCATCAACATCGCCTTAATTCCAGTCAGATCCAGTAACCAGAACCGCATTGAGACAGCTGGGCTGGAGATCATGACATGATCAAGAACTAACCGCGCTTGGACTCGACTAACTAATGAGTATTTACTGTCTGACTTAGAATCCATCCGGAGCTTTGGATCCTCCGTGATGGAGGAAGGAATGGAGAGAAAGAGAGACTGTGGTAGGCATAACTCAGAGGAAAATCACATGCTTTATTTCTGCATTCCAAATATTTGTGTTCAGTTTCACTTTGATTTATAATTTAGATGCCCACTGTCCAGTGTGCATATTGTGTAGCCACAAGGCAGAACATTCAGATCTTCTCATAGGAAAAAAAAACACCTCTTTAATACATCAACTGTTTATTTGCAACAAGATTGAGAAGCAATTGAGAGAACTTTTGCTTAAGTTTCTTGCTTTTTTACAATGTCTATTGTAAGAAAAAGATCCCAATAATCTCACATCAAACTCATCAGCTCAAACTTTGTTTAAATTTGTTTCACCATACTTTTTTTTTTTGTTTGTTTGTTTTTTTTGTTTTTTTTACAGACAAATTCCGTAAAAATGCTACAGTAAAGTAATCACATTTGTAATTTGGAAGAAAAAATATATTCCCAGATGTCCCTGTATGACACATTACATACAATCATTGTTGGGGGTTACTAGTAACGCTAGTTGTGTAATCAGATTACTTTTTTCAAGTAACTAGTAAAGTAATGCATTACTTTTAAAGGTACAACAAAATATCTGTTACTTTTTCAAATAAGTAACACAAGTTACTTTCCCATTATTGACTGACACCTCTCCCTGCCCTCTTGATGGAGGCCAAAGCAACCAGGAGCGCTGTCTTCATGGACAGGAACTTAAGCTCCACTGACCGCAAAGTCTCAAAGGGAGCTCTCTGCAGGGCGGATAAGACCACTGCAAGGTCCCAAGAGGGAATGAGAGGAGAGCGAGGATGATTTAGTCTCCCCTCAGGAACCTGATGACCAGGTCATGCTGACCCACCGTTTTCGACTCCATAAGGTCGTGGTGCACAGAGATACCAGCCACATAAACTTTCAGGACAGAAGGAGACAGTCTTTGTTCCAACCCTTCTTGGAGGAAGAAGAGCACGGCCCCGATCAGGCATTTTCTGGGGTCTTCTTGGTGAGAAGAACACCATGTGACGAAGAGGTATCACTTCAACACATAGGGTTGTCTCATGGACAAAGGGTGCCAGAGGGTTGCACCTCTCTGAGAAAGGAGGACCTTCCTCAGAGGAATTGGCCAGGGAGGGGCTGTCACAAGGAGCACCAGTTCGGAGAACCAAGTCTGGTTGGGGCAATGAGGCGCAACCAAAAGGACCTGCTCCTCGTCTTCCCTGGGAGGACAGATATCCTCAGAGAGGGAGGGAGCTCAGAGATGGGGACATGAGTTCTTTCTTTAACCACATTAGGGTTAGCAGCGGAACAAAAGATTCTCCCCGGGCCCTCCACCTGGGGAAGCAGTGGCCCTGCTAACACCTCCTGGAAAGAACTGGAACCCATCTCTGAGTTGTCCACATCAGGAGCGCCGCTTCACTTGCTGTTTGGCAGGCTGCGGGCTGGAATGGACTGCAGCACCTTCCTGCAGCGACCTCCACAGCATGGCCCGGGTGAAGGCTGCTGCTGGGACCAGCCAAAGTATCACCTCACATATATTGGGGTGTGGCAGAGGGGACTCTACCTCCATTCATTGAGTCTCAACCGCAACATCGCAATGTTAATGTTCCTGCAGTGATTGTGCCCATCAGACGGCGATAGAGATCGACCGAACCCAGAAGTGCACGGGCGAAACAGCTTAAAAAGATGTGCCACGCTCAAGCTCTTTTGTGAGAGGAAGCTCTGCAGAGTGCTGAAGCGCCCAGGGAAACACGCATAGCTGCTGCAGATCACAGGCAGGCAATGTGGAATCGCTGGAACACGCAGTAACACCAACACACTGGAGAACCGCTCGTCTCAAAGAACTGAAGAGAGAACTCAGAATTCAGGCTTGCAGGAGTGAAGAGATACTCTTGTCTCTGGAGCAGAAAACCTAATGCGAGTTTGCCAGCGTCCTTCCTTATATACCCACGTGGCGGGGCGGAGTTATGCTATGCAAATTCCGCAGACCCATGGCAAGGGAATGTCAACTAATGAGCCTTAGTTGACATGTAGTTGTAAAGTTACTAGTAGAATGTCTGAAGTGGACTAAAGTGGTCTAAAGTTACCATTTATTTAAATTATGGAAAAGTGCATCATGGACATTCTATAATCTCTTTTTGTGCTCTACAGAAGAAAGAACATCCAAAAAGACGAGTGTATGATGACAAAGTGCAAATTTTTGGACAAACTTTCCTTTGGATCTATTCAGGGAGTAATGAGATCATGAGTGAAGTTGATTTTTTTTTTATATTTTCCTTTACGTGTCTTGCTCTCATTCTCTGCAGTAGCTGGAGGGTTGAACTATTAATTCATATATGAGTATTTGAGGGGCAAACGGAAATAGACATGGATTTTGATGCTCTGTGTCCAAAGCAAGATAATAAAGGTCTATCCCACAGGAATGTGGACATATTCTGCAGTTTATTAAATGAAAACAGACAGAGGGATTGGAGGAGCTTTTGAAGCAGAGAAATAGGAAGAAGTGCGTGTGTGTGATCATCTCTGTGTCCGTCTATCACTCTGTGGAATGCAGACGCTCAGTAATATACAGGACAGGAGCAGCCCAGAACGATTCGGCTCAATATGGGCTCATTACGACCGCATGAAGGCTCTGTAGAGACGACAGAGATGATAGACGAGAGAGAGCAAAAGAGACATGAATGATATATTATCTCGACAAAGGTAGACAGCAAAATAGAAATGGTCTTCCTGTTCTTTTATAATATGAACAAAAGTTATGTTTCGTCTCTAATATAAACTACAATGATTTATTGTGTTTTCAATTTATTTTGAAGAGGGATATGAAATTAACATTGAAGATGAAAGATGACTGAAGATGAAAATAACATCAGACTGCAGGATCAAAAATCCCTTTTTTGAGTTGACCTGATATTACCTGTACGACCAGCAAGTATAGTCATCCTGCTTTTTCAAAAAGACCATGCTGGTCAACAGGTTAAATCAGATAACTGGTGAAAAGCGTGTCCATACTGGTTCACCAATGGGACCAGCAAAATGTGGGCAAATCAAACTCCAAATATAAAAAGAAGAGGTCTCTTATGCTCTCAATTGCACTTATTTGATCAAAAATACAGTAAAATAATTTTTCTATTCTAAAATATTTTAAAATGTCGTTTATTCCTGTGATGACGAACCATGCCTATGGTGGATTTGGGGGGACATCAAAGTTCTATTGAAAATATGCTATTATTTACATGATTTATATAGGCTAATTCATATCATAACTGAATGTGACAAGACAAGAAACGTTTTGAGCTTTTAATAAGAGTGAATGTGTGTATTTTAAAATAAATTATTATTTGCAGATAGTTCAAACTGATTACTTCATAACTACCTGGAAAAATGTATTTTCTTTATTCTCTTAAATCCCTTTTATTCCTTTAATTATTGAATTAATTAATTTTTATCATTGTCGAAATCAGTTGTGCTGCTTAATATTTTTGTGGAAACTGGGATAATTTTTTTTTTTTTCAGGATTATTTGATTAGAAAGTTCAAAAGAACAGCATTTATTTAAAAATAGTATGAATTTCTTTCAAAACCAATTTTTTTACTGACCCCACACTTTTTTTGGGGAGTATATATTAAAATGCTTACTTTTATACAAACTATTAAATATTTAGTGTATTTATATAAGTATTGTTTAAAATATTTCATAATGATTTTTACAAAGTATTCATGTATTACTTAAAAAATATATATTTCCTATCAGTCGGTCACTACTACGTCTCCCTTGCGTGATCCCAATTCATCGGTCACGACTCCTTCAGGGAACGAGAGTTACCATACCTAGCCGAGAAGTTATAATTGCTTGACTGGTCCACCATCTTTTTTTCACGAGATTTCACGAGAGTCTTAATGGAGGATGCACGCAGTACTGACTAATGTCTAGATTCACGTGAGAAAGAAAGAACAAATTCCTCAGGAGTCATGTAGTGTTTAATATGCAAAGACAACTGAATATTTTTCTCTTGTGAATTGCATCTAATGTATGTAAATGTATTTCGATTGATGACTGTAAAGCATCTCTGAACTATTTTCTAAACTCTTCCCACAAGCCCTGCAGCATCTCCCAAGTTTTTCCCTCTCATAACCTCTCTCGAGTAATTCATGTGAAAAATGTCTCACATATTTTGCAGATGAAATAATCCTCAGGGAGCCTAAAACAATTTAAGAACTCATTTTACATATTAACCGATTCGTGACTCAATGGTCATTAACGAGGTCCCCTTCCTCAGAGCTTGTAAGCATCTATTTTTAAACATTACTCACTAAACATGAATCAGTGTTTGAACGTCTTTCATATGTCTTTCTTCTTCAATATGTCTTTGAAAGTCTGAATTCTCCGCATTGTTTCAGCTCAAACCGGATCAGATATCAGTGGTTCTTCACTCTGTGGATCCAGCCACTTCAGTTTTGTAAATTTTCCCAGTTCTCCCAGTACAAAAGAGCCCATTAAAAACACATGAATAGTTAGTGTGTACACAGAGTTGTGCAGAATTAAAAGAAAGAGAGCTTTCATAGGAGATACACAGCTTCTCTTTCTCTTTGATTCTTTTTCTTTGTCTTTCTCTCTTTGCAGCTCATGAGCAGAGGCTTGTTGGACAGTTCACTCTGAAATGGAGATAAAAGTCTGACAAATCTATATCTATATAGTTTCTTCATTCATCCACCTCTTTATATATGTGTGAGCTAACAACTGTACATTCCCATGTGTATACATGCATACGTGAGTGCACAAGATTGGGGGTTTGGGGTCTCATTGATCCAGTGTGTTTAAGAATGCAAGGGCAGAGAAGCCAAACCCCCCTCTGGGCCAGAGACACCCTCCAATCAATACTGTGAAAGATCAGCCCCGCTGCCTAAAGCACAACCACACACACACAGTATCAAACTTGTGTGCGCTTCTATTTGGCCCAAAAACTGGTAGCAGGAAAAGCAAATTACATTAAAACAGTTTGTTGCAGGGCTCCCTTTCAATTCATTAGAATTGAAAAAGAAGAATTTGCTTAATTGTAATTCAAAGAAATTCAACAGTAGATTACTTACAAATTGTAAATACAAATTACTGATATCATGCTATCATTCTATCCGTCCATATCCTTGTCAGCATTCAAACGGCAAATTACGTTTGCTTCAACAATTCAAATTAAGTCATTTTAAAAAAGAGAAATTGAAATGGAATTCTCAATGGCATTCAACCTGTTGCCAGAAATACTAGTAATTATACAATGTGCCTTTAAGACCAACAACAGAGGGTTAACAACAGAGTGTTAATGTTTTTTTCTCAAGAGTTTGTACCAAAATTGTATTTACTTTCTCATTTCCCCCCATGTTCTTTGGCTATGACTGAATTATGTGGCATAAATGCAGGTAGGAATGATACTTCATTCTCTTTATGTTACTGTGGCTCAGTGTTGTGCTGTTCCACTCTTAAAAACCAACTCTCATGAACATTGCGCTATTCACATTCAGACCGCCTGGCTTTATGGTTTTACAGCGGTCATTAGCTTGAGGCAGACCTTTGCTCAATCATTCAGGAAGCATGTTGTGTTCTTTTGAGACTGTGGTGTGTGGTTGACTTTTTCGTAAGTGTACATCGCCTATGAGAAAGATTTTCCCATGAAGCTGTTTTCTTTAATTGAGAACAAAAGGCCTCAACAGCTCTTTCTTGTTACAAAGATGAACATTGTAAAGGCATATGACATGTATTTGTAGATCCTTCTCAATGGTTTAGATGTGTTTTTAATTGGATTGAGAAGATGGACTGAGCTTGGCAGACCGTTTGGCACAAACACTTAGATTCATCAAGCGTTTTATAGTGCCATGGAGGAGATGTGATGAAAAATCCATTTATCAAAATGTCAGCGAGCCACTAACAATATCTGATAATAGTAGACAGCTTGTGAGAAACTGATGCTGTGGTCCTCTTCTCTTTCTCTTCCTCACTGTCCCTGTCCCCCTTACAAGCTTGCCTTTGTTACACTCACCCCCTAAACTTACACCCCCTAAACCTCACTCCCATCCGTGTCACGGTACCAAATGTAAAGCGTGATTCGCTCCGGTATGGGAGGCAGGCGCTAACAAGGACACAAAAAGCCTCAGTAGTGTGCCTCTTGGGGAGTGAGGTTTACATGCACAGCTCTTACTAGCTTGTAGGGCTGGTCCGAATACCATTTTTTGAGCTTCGGAGGGAGGGGGCTGAACATATTCTTCTCTCTAATAAAGGCAGGAATCTCGAGAACCGGCGCGCCTCACGCGGGCAGGGCTTATAGGCTGCGAGAACGGACACTGCTCTAGTGACACAAAACACACAGGTCTGTTACGTCCCAGTAACAAGCTCCTATATTTCGCAGTAGATCAATTTAGATTGATAGTAACGGGTAATAGGCTTGTCTTGTAATAGGTAATCTCAATTTCTTGATCAAATCAGCATATTAGAATGATTTCTGAAGGATCATGTGACACTGAAGACGGGTAATGATGCTGAAAATTCAGCTTTGTCATCACATGAATAAATTACAGTTAAAATATATTAAAATAGAAAACATTTCTATGTTTTACTGTATTTTTGATCAAATAAATGCAGGCTTGAGGTGAGCACAAGAGACTTTAATAATAATTCTAATCTAATAATTAAAAAAATCCTACCGACCCCAAACTTTTGAATGGTGCATGAAACCAACATAAATAATTTCCAATGATTAACAAAATTATCTGTTTTCATTAAAAGAGTTGTATTTGAAGGAAAAAATTTGTCCATGCTAATGTCACCACAGAACAATGAGAAGTTAACTTTTCTCAATCAACATCTCAATCTTTTGGAAAGTTTTGTAGGGAGATGCAAAGCGCATGAGGGAGTCAAGTCACGATTTAACACCATAATGCTCAAACAGAGCAAACACAAACAGACTGTTTGGAAATGAATTAAGAAGCCTTATGCTACTGTGTGTACATGTTTCATCAAATAATGTGTGTATGTTGTGTATTCCAGGCTGTTGGTTTCTACCCCAGGACTCTGAGGTGAGATGCGGAGTCAACTACAGTGATGTCTACTTTGACTCTTCCCGCTACTGCTTTGTATCTGGACACGTAAGCCACACATTAACATGTACGAATGTCATTGCATTAGATAAACGAGACCCTTTCTGGTAGTGTGATGATCTACCGATGTGGTCACTCTACTATGACATCTGTGTGAATTTAAGGGGAACTACTTTTATGCACCCACTAAAAATAATTTTGAGAAATTTTGGTTAAAAGTAAATGGCTCAGGACAGTGAAGTTCGTTCTGAGTAACTGGTATTATTTGTTTGCAGATGCCACTTGGTTTGATATACTGGTGCAGAGTCATTCATCATTTTTACATGTGGCTAAGTATCTAAATAATGGTTTCAAAAGTTTTTTTTCTCCCCGCAGGATTAAAATAACCTTTTTTGCAATGAAAAGATTCCATGGATGTCTTCATGGAACCACCAATGCCAATAAATAACCTTTATTTTTGTATGTTGGCCTCTGTGTATTCTGTCACATGCACATGCTGTAAATGATTCTTTAAAAGGGCTTTAATGTTACAGAGCTTTCAGTAGTTTTGTTAGTCATTTTGATAGTTGTTCGTTTTGTGGTGTGTGTGTGTGTGTGTATGTGTGTGTGTGTGTGTGCGTGCACACGTCCCACACTCTCAGGAGTGTGGGACAGAAGTGTGGTTTCTGTCTCAGTAATTACTTGGCTTTTCCATGCCAGCATGCCTGGAGACACACCAACACATTCCTACCCTCTCTCTCTCTCTCTCTCTCTCTCTCTCTCTCTCTCTCTCTCTCGATCTCTCTCTCTCTCTCTCTCTCTCTCTCTCTCTCTCTCTCTCTCTCTCTCTCTCTCTCTCTCTCTCTCTCTCTCGATCTGTCTCTCTCTTTAGCCCCTTTGTTAAATATATATGATCTCACTTTTTTGCTGAACACTTCTCAGCTTTCATATTTCATTAAATGTTTTAACATCGTCATTCTATTTACTGTCACACCTCTGTTTATTTTTCACTTCAACCTCTTCAGCCCTCTTCAGTGTGTGTGTGTGTGTGGTCTTGGTAAACCCTACATTATGGGGACAAATTCCCCACAAAGCAATATCCGAATCCTTGTCCTTGTGGGGAAATTTTTTGGTCGCCATGAGGAAAACATCTTATAAATCATGCAAAGTCATGTTTTTTGAAAATGTAAAAATACAGAAAGTTTCTGTGATGGGTAGGTTTAGGGTTAGGGGATAGAATATACAGTTGTACAGTCTAAAAATCATTATGTCTATGGAATGTCCCCATGAAACGTGTAACGGACGTAGGCCAGTAAGAGCTGCACGTGTAAACTTCACTCCCCTGGCCTCAAGAGGCACGCAAGAGGCTCCCACGCCGGAGACCCCAGTTCGAATACCGCTTGGAGCAGGTTGAGTAGGACCGAAACACATGAAAACCCAAGGTGTGTGTGTTAAGAGGAGGGCCTAACCCATCATTCCCTTGATTTCACATCAATGAATCTTTGTCCTTTGTACCACACGGATACCGTCATTGTTATCATGTAAAGCTTATGACTAATTCTACACTAATTCTAACCCTGCCCTAAAAGAAAACTTTCCATCTTGTATGTCGCCAAAGGAGGTTTTTTTTTTTTTTTAGCTTTAGCAAAGTTCTGGAGATAATTTTGTTTCCACACTATAGCTTAGTAATCCCCCACAAACACACACACACACACACACACACACACACACACACACACACACACACACACACACACACACACACACACACACACACACACACACACACACACACACACACACACACACACACACATATTCTTGTGCAGCTGTCTTTGTGAGGACATTCATTGACACAGTGTAATCTCTAGCTCCTGACCCATAAGTGCCTGACTAACCCGAATCCTTACTCTAAACCTACCTTTAACCTTATCCCTAAAATCAAGTCTTAACCCTCAAACAGGTCTTTAAAGGGGTCTCAGAAAGTGAGGACCAACCAAAATGTCCTCCTTTTGTCATCACTCTTACACACACACATACCCACACCCACACACACACGGTTCCTGTTCCTCATTAGGCAGAAGGCTCTTTCATGGTCAGATCCAATAAAACTTGAATGCGTCTGTCTGGAGCAAACATGGGCAGAGAAGCTTATTTGTGTAATTATTGCAGCACAACCCCATAGCAGATCTTCCGCCACCTGCCACGACAACCACTTCAGCTCTATGGGGGCTCGACCACGTTACCCCACGTCAGCATGCCCACGTCACTGTTTCAGAGGGAAGTTCAAATAGTATTATATAATGGTCTGTCTATCTGTCCGTCTGTCCATCCGCATTAAATGGATCAAAAGTTACTGTAAATAATTTTGCATTGTTATAAAAACTCAACAAATAAAGGGAAATCCCACACACTATAAGTACTTGAAAAAACTCTTAGAAACTTTTTATTAGCAACGTTTCGGTCTCATGACCTTCATCAGGCATATTCCTGAGAAAGTTTCTAGAGTTTTTGCAAGTACTTATAGTGTGCAGGATTTCCCTTTATTTGTTGAGATTTTTGGATTTGGTTATCCTTTGTCCTACGCACCTATCCATTACCTACAGGTGTGCGATGGTAATTGTGCACACATTGTTATAAAAAAAAATAATTCAATCTAAATGTTCAATGGCTGTTTTTTTACTTTCTGATCACCGTTTCCCAGTTTTGTCATTTAGCATTTTACAGCATTTTTCAACATTAATAATGATTTTCTTGAGCAGCAGATGAGCATATTAGAATGATTTATGAAAGATCATGTGACACTGAAGACTGGAGTAATGATGCTGAAAATTCACAGGAATAAATTAAATTCAAATAGAAACTATGCATTTATTTTAAATTGTTATAATATTTCACAATATTATTGTACTTTTGATCAAATAAGTGCAGTGCAGCCCATTGAGTATAAGAGACTTATTTCCAAAAAAAAAAAAAAAAAAATATATATATATATATATATATATATATATATATATATATATATATATATATATATATATATATATGTATATATCGATGTTTGTCAATGTCACATTCAGCTATCTTTGGATACATCATTTTATATTTGGAAACATCTTTATTTACTATGTTTTTACTATATATTAACTGTAGTAATTAGTTTATAAGAAATGTTAAATGTGAATTATCAAGCATAATCATCTCTAATTTTGTATAATTGTGAAACATAGTTCACTGTTCATTTACCTCCTTTTATATACACCCTATATGCAACTGCCTTGTTTGTTTCTGTTTTATCTCTCCTAAGAATTTCTGTGAGAACAACAGCGACACACAAGTTGTCACTTCTGACCCATGAAAGACCTCGAAGCATTCATTCCCCCCTCTGAGTTTGTGCACTGTACATGTACTTCTGTGTTTACTTGATTTTTAAACTTTTTGTATCCAGTCATAAGTCTTAAGCTGTCTTTCTACAAATATCTCAGGATTGGATCAGAACAGTCTAATTAAAGATTCAGCTGTTTAGATGATTCATATTTAGAACCACTGGGTTTTTTGTCAGAGTGACTATTCGTCTTTTTTGTGACATGTTATGTTGTGATGACCAGTCAGATGAGTGGGCATGGATGAGTCAGCCCTCTCCTAGGCTTGGATCACATGACCGGATGGTTCCAAACCACTGCATTCGGTGGCTTTTTGGCTCTCCGAGGGCCTGACTCACTGAGAGCAAGCTGAACACACACAAAAATGCCACTAGACAACCTTATCCAGCGTGAGACCAGTGTATGGGTCAAGACCAGCAAATCTGATGGACCTTTGGTAATAACTGCACCGTGAAATTCAGCTCTGCTTAGTGGAGTTCTGCCTCTGTGGGAGAGGATATGCCACCGCTGCTGCTATTCTTGTTTAGATGAGCTGAATTTGCTGCTCTTGTTTTCTGAAATGGCATCTCGCTGTCTCTCAGGCTTGACAGAATACTCCATGTTTATGCACAGGCTGCCATATAAAACTGCATCAAGGCATTTGTTCTGTTTGCTCTGAGGAAATTATATAATGCTGGTGAACTGAGCCTGAATTTGAGAAGCAACATTTGTTTCGCTTATCTAATATTTAGATCTTAGCATAATTTTATTTGGTTTATACAAGTCACATGATGATAGCATTACTTCTTGGAAAGCAAAAGAGCACTGTGGTGAAATCAAGCTTTTTTCATCTACAATGTTTAGCGAAAATCTAGTCTTTTCTTTCCATTAGACATTTTAAACAAATCACTCATTTATTTTATCTCACCTATGCAACTCCTGGAGTAAGTCAGTCCTTTCTATCACGTCTTCAAATGGTCCAAAATGCTGCTGCCCGGTTGGAAAGTTTGAGCACATTACACTCATCTTGATTACACTGCACTGGCTCCCGATCAAATTTAGAATTGTTTTTAAAGTTTTATTATTTGTTTATAAATCAATAAATAACCAACCACCATCTTACCTCTCAGAAATGATCTCTCAAAAACTAAACAGATCCTTGAGATCTTCACCTGCTTTCCATTCCCAGATCTAGGAAGAAAGAAAGAACAGTGAATTAAGAGCTGAATCTGAAGTCTGATTCATTTGAGCAATTTCAGACTCATTGGGAGTCACATAAAAAAATTTATTTCACTGCTGTGTTTTTTGTATTTAAATGGGACACATTATGCAAAATTCACTTTTATAAGGTCTTTGAACACAGACCTATAATGGTAAAAATCCACTCAATACTTTTTTTTATATTTTTTATAATCCCCATCAATCATTATCAATCTCTCATAACAGGCTGTTCCATTACAAATGTTCTGTTGTTGGATGTACCAGTGAACATCCGAGCCACTGAAGACACCGTGGTTGAATTTCATTTGTGAAGGAAATGTGCTGAAGAATGTTATATATTTGGCAAATCATTTTAGACATGACTGCTTCACCAGCGAGGGTCAATACCAACACTTCATGCTCTAACTTCATATCCAGAACAAGTAAAGCACTTCGTATTTTGTGAATGTTTGCAAATTTCCTTTCTGAATGAGCTTTCTAGAATGCTGCACGGCTAATATGGCTAAGTTACCATAGTCTCTGACTGTATTAACAGAGACTGAGCTATGTCTTTAGTTTTATCCCGAAAACGCTCACCTGTATAGTCAGGTGATGGACTTGTTACGTTTCCACATGAGCACTTATACAACAATTTATAGATTAACATGAAGGTAACTTACATGCTAGTCCATGAGTTGAATCAACATAACTAACAACTAACGTTACATAAATGTATCCACTGTATGTATATATTCAGAAACGTCCAGGTGCAGTCTAAAAAGTTGCATCCTCTTCCTGAGTCTCTCCATCTCCGACTCTGATTCAAACATGCAAGGCTGCACTCCACAACTGGTTATTTCTGACATTTTGGCTGATATTCGTTTTGTTGTTGTTGATGGAGTATCTGAAGCTCATGTAGGAGCCGCTGGAAGGGGTGCGGGGAGCTACAGCTCATTTGCATTTAAAGGGACACACACAAAAACGGCACGTTTCTGCTCACACCCAAATAGGAGCAAATTTGACAAGCTATAATAAATGATCTGAGGGGTATTTTGAATTGAAATTTCACAGACACATTCTGGGGACACCAGAGATTTATATTATATAAAAAGGGGCATGATATGTCCCATTTACATTTACATTAATATGTATATTTGTGTTGCACTATAATGGAGTCATCCTAAGATTTTGTTCCAAATTTGTTGAGTCTATTTGAGCTAAGATATTTCATATAATGTACATGAAATTCAACAAAACCGTGTACTGTAATTTTGCACGCACGCACGCACACACACACACACACACACACACACACACACACACACACACACACACACACACACACACACACACACACACACACACACACATTTATTTAGCACAAACTTAATTTACACTATTTAGCACTCTCTTCATTTAGTATGATTTATAAGCTATTTTTCTCATGAGGACCAAAAAATAAATAAAAAATGTCCCAATAAGGTCAAAATTTACTGGTACTATCCTCGTGGGGGCATTTGGTCCCCATAACGTATGGTACACGCACGCACGCACGCACGCACATGTTGTGTTTTCATGTTTTATGGGGACATTCCATAGGCGTAATGGTTTTTATACCGTACAAACCGTATTTTCTATCCCCCTACACTGCCCCTACCCCTAAACCTACCCTTCACAGGAAACATTCTGCATTTTTACATTTTCAAAAAACATCATAGTATGATTTATAAGATGTTTTCCTCATGGGGACCAAAAAATGTCCTCACAAGGAAAAGGATTTCGGATATTGCCATCTTTGTGGGGACATTTTGTCCCCATTAGGTAGGGTTTACCAGGACGCACACACACACGCTTGCACGCACGCACGCACACACACACACACACACACACACACATTTATTTAGTACACACTTCATTTACACTATTTACACTAAATTTGTTAGTACACACTTCATTTAGTATGATTTATAAGCTGTTTTCTTCATAAGGGTCAAAATTTACTGGTATTATTATCCTTGTGGGGACATTTGATCCCCATAACATAGGGAATACCAGGTACACACTCAAACACAGTTTCTTTCAGTTTAAAATATAATTTTAAAAAATGAGAAAGTCTTTTGACATTGTGCAGACGTACACAGAATTTCCACATCAGCTGATACAGATACATACAGATACACAAAGAAGGTACAGTGTACAGTAGGTCCAAAAGATTTTATTATAAAACCAAATCAGATCTGTGTGAACTGTAAATAAAGCCAGAAGCAACGTTATCATTATCTTAACTGATAGAGGAAAGAAAGGGCAAAGCATTTAACTAACTGTGTGTCTCTGTAAAACAGTTTTAACCCAGCCACACCCCGCTATTCACTCAAACAAATGTCCCTGGCAGCTCCGTTCAGTTGTTATGTAAGTATAATGTCTTATTGCTCACCATGTAAGTGTGCCACTGTTTATCACTAACCTGTTCATGTTCGCTCTCCTTTATTCTCTTTTGAGCACTACATTTCCTGGATTATCTTTGTAATATTCCGCCGACTCTTGTTTGTGGCCCTCAGGCTGGTATTTTCTCTCAGTGTGAGGAGTGTTTCCTGTCAGATTTGTCAAACTGCAGGCCGCAGACATGACTCAGAAAACACCGTGGCTGTCAAGGAGTAACTACGGGTGTGTGTTGTCACAGGCGAGCTGCAGCCTGTTCAAAAATTTACTGCATCTTTGAAGCATGTCAAGATCTGGCCTGTCCGCAGAGGGGTTGACAGTCTGGGACCGTAATAAATATGGCAGAGAATTACATGTACCATGAAATAGAGAGGCTGGGACTCAACCCTGTTATTTCCCTCATAAATAATTCAATATAATCTTCCAACTCTCTTATTGAGAGGCGTTTTTTTTTTTTTTTTTTTTTTTGCGACCAGAAAGGAAGACCAAAAAAAATATCTACATTTCACTTTACACTTAGTCTTATTTGATTATGTTTATCATAATCTTACAAATATGCTAGATTTTGATTGTTTATTATTATTATATTGTTAATCACTGTATCCCACAATGCAACATGCTTGACCTGACCTTCCATGAGCACCAAACAGGAAACGGGTTGTGATTTTTAGCTCTGATTTACATGATTGGATCTCCAAAAGTTAAGCAACATTTTTATTTCCAAAATGATAACCATGTTCTTTGCTGAATTAAACATGCATATGCAGAGGTCGTTTGATAATATGATAGTAAAGGCAGGTCATCTTTAGTTAAGAAAGCCCTTGATAATATGCTTCATCTGTGACACTGCATGTTGATATCAGACATACTGAAGACGTACAGTGAAGTCTTGTGCATGTTTTGAAGGATTAGTTCACTTCAAAATGAAAATATCCTGATATTTTACTCATCCCCATCTCATCCAATATGTTCATGTCTTTCTTTCTTCAGTTGAAAAGAAATTATGTTTTTTAAGGAAAACATTCCAGGATTTTTCTCCACATAATGGATTTATATGGCAACCAACGGGTTGAAGGTCCAAATCAATGCAGTTACAAAGGGCTTCAGAGCCATTGACTACTATAGATAGACTATAGTACTATAGTCAATGGCGTCCGAGATCTGCTTGGTTACAAACATTCTTCCAAATATCTTCTTTTGTGTTCAGCAGAACAACGACATTTATACAGGTTTGGAACAACTTGAACTTGACTAAATGACAGCATTTTCAGTTTTTAGTGAACTATCCCTTTAAGTTGCTCATAGCTGGAAACGGTTAAAATCCTTGTCCTTATTTGGGACACATCAGAACAGATTAACATTTACAATACAACTGCAATGAGGTCACGTTTTTTTTGTCCGTTTTGAATGTGATTGAGGAGGAAAAAAACTCATTAGACCCCGTTTACACCTGTATTTAGTGTAATCTGCTTCACTTGGCCAGGATGCACACTGTTTTTTATTTTATTTTTTATAAATAGTGGCACATGTTCAGTGTAGGCTGCATTTCATTTGTATGTTATGTTGGAATCTATAAGAAAATCCTCTTTAGGATTGGTTCCAAAGTATGATTCCAAACTGAATCCTATAAAGTTCTTACTGTATCCCTTTGGACTAGACAAAACTCCAGCATTATGACATGTCAAAGTCAACTCAAAACCAGAGTTTCACTAAATTACATAAGGAGTCTCAGAGATCCTTATCATGTCCTACAGGAGAGCCTGTGGGGAAATGGAATCCCGTCTTCATTGGCCAGCGAGATGATTTGATGCAACATCCTGTGAAGGATCGCGGCGGCAACGGCAGACGAACCCGATGCCCTACAGTTGGTGCCTTCGCTCGCGCGCCCGCCCAGCTCCGCCTCGCACTTGACCGAACGCGAGCGCACAGACGCGTCTCCGAACTGTGAGCTCCTGTGAGCTCATGTCATTTCTCCCTCTCCGCTCCGTCATCTCTCACACAGGATCGCGCTCTCCGTTTTAATTCAAGCTGTTGCCACTGAATAAGACACAGCGCGTGGGAGCGAACCGGTGCGCTTTTGGAAACGGAGATAGATTTCGCCGTGGATGCGTTTATCCGCTGCTCTTCGCCATTGGATTTGATTCGCACACCACGCTTCTTTCTTCTGTCCAGGATGGGTTTTGTCGTGCTGGTGCTTCTGTGCGCTCTCACCGGGCTGGTGTTCGGGGACAGTAAACCCAAGACATGCTCGGACATCAGGCAGTTCTACAACAGCAAGGGGTTCAATCTGAACGGAGTCCCGCAAGCAGAAATATCCGGTAGGTGAACCAGTCCTGCTGTTATTTTAGATTTTGATTTTGAATGACAGTTGTGAATGAAGACATTGAACATAAAGCCAAACTTTAATGCAAGTAGCTACAGTGAGATTTAAATGTATTTCATTGTATGTTATCAGCAGGCAAGACAAGTTTCATTCATACACAACACAATGATACAGTAATTCAAAGTGGAATAGCCTAACACAGAAATTAATTCCTACTAGTCAACTGTTGTCATACACACACACACACACACACACACACACACACACACACACACACACACACACACACACACACACACACACACACACACACATATATATATATGTATGTATATATGAATGTATGTATGTATGTATGCGAGTGAAACCTATGTTCATTTTTTTTTCTCTCTGTCTATGACAGACCCCTGTCCTGCACATGTATTTGACATTCCCACAGGTCTTTGGACTTTATAATTTTCCATGACCCATGGATTCCATAACAGTTTCCCAGACGTTTTTTTTTTTTCCAGCTGTCATTCAGTTGAGTTTGTGGCATGGTTACAGAGATTTACTGATGATTATGAGCTTTCTGCAGTCACTTCTGGTGTGTGTGTGTGTGTGTGTGTGTGTGTGTTAAGGTGGAGTTTCATCTCATCCAAAGTTGCTCCATGAGGGTAGAGTTTTCATTTTTGATTTTTGAGGCACAGAGTAAATTGAAAAGATGAAACCTCGCTGGGTGTGCATTGTAAAAGTTCTTTCATGCACAGAAGACCTTGATTTCTCTTTGTTTCATTGAATTATTTTCTATCACCTTAGATACTGTGCTCAGCACTGCAGCCTGAATGTATTTTTACCCATCATCCTCTTGCACATGACGCACAAGCTGATCCCAGCCGGTATTCCCTAATGATCAGAAAGTGTTCTCCATTTAGAAGATTAATAGAGGTGAAAATCCGACGTTAGCGACTGTACATTAATGTGATGGAGATATTATCCTCATAAACGCTTACAGCATGTCCAGACGCATTCAATCAGAGTGATGCATCGTTACGATCGCTTCAATCAGACATGTTAACATCACCAGTCAGGGCTGTGTTTAGACAGCACACTCTTACATGTCTAAGTGATGGTGATCAAGCCCCTATCCATAATTTCTCAACCGTATGGAGACAATGAGATTTAATTGAAAGTAATTGTCTCAGAGTCATGAGTTTCCCCCCAGGAAATGTTCTGCAATTATACTGCAGCTTTTTCTTTAGCAGTGATGTTTCTCTGGCTCTCCACTCAAGAGCTGACATACTTGTCCTCCCAAGCATAAAACTGCGGGAATATGATTTTGGTTTTTGTGAGCATTAAAGTTGCATGACTGTTGTCAGCTGCCTGGACAGGAAATCTGGACACAAAATCGGATCTTCTTTAGCGGTTTCTGTGATATTAATGGAGCCGCCTGTTTTTCCAACTCTTTTTGCTCTTTTTCCATTCTTTCCTCTCCCGCTGCTATAGTCGGTGATCGGCATTAACCTTAGATGGATGAATTTCATTCGGTCTGTGTCTTTAATTTTTGATAGGAAAAGTCTTAAAAGCTTCATTTGAATTTCTAAGGCTGGATTTGAACATTCAGCTGGATCTGGATCATCTGGATCATCTTTCGCTCTGACTCATTTGAGATGAACTTGACACCAACCCTGTGAGAGCAATGTTTGGCCCATGGTCATGTTTGTGAGTGTGTGTGTTTATGTTTACTGTGTTTTTATCTAGTAGAACACCACAAAGCTCATATAAAAGCAGCTGTCTTCTATCAGTCCCCATGCGTTCTGTTTTACTCAGACGTGAGTAATATTCCCCTGATATGATCCGGAGAGGGGATCCCACCTCGACGAACTGTGGCACACCCTGCTAATGGCCCAAACAAGCTGAGCGACCCACACCAGAGCCTGAGGTTACGACAATACACTGCGATAATCTCTACCTGACCTCATTTTAAGAGTGATTCAGTGACAGATCAGGTCAAGATGGCTCCTGTCAGTTCTTGTTAGGCTCATATCAGGAATCATTTTAGGAAACCAAGCCAACTTCAACTCCCCTTTGTCCCAGTGTACTTCTTATTTTAATTTTTATTGCTCTCACCCTCCTAGTATAGTAGATGGAGTTACGCCCAATGTAAAGGCTATCATCTTCTGAAATCTTTCAAATTGTTTTGATGCAATTGAAAACAGTTAGGGAGCATATAATTGTTTTATATGCTCCAATCATAGATCGCATTACTGGAATTGTACCTGCAAACACACCTGATCAGATTAGCGGTCCTGGACGATTTGGCGATCCTTAATATATGGAAGCAGCAAATTGACAAATTGTTTGGAGGCGTGGCATTGTAGTCAGTGCAAGGCTGTGTCCAAAATCGCCCCCTATACCCTATACCCTTAAATAAGGCAGTATTTGAAGGGACAGCCATTTGTAGTGGTGTCCGAAACCATAGTGTACGTTATCGAGTGCACTCATTCAATCCCACAATGTACCACAATACCGAGTGTACGGAACACTCAACGGCAGTTGAATCATCCATCCATCCATTTTCCAAACCACTGGTCAAATGTGACTACAGCATAATATCATACAGGTATAAATTCCTTTTTAATTGATTATTAAATTGTTCAATAAAGGTTTATACATAGTTTCCATGACAGAGTTCAAAATAAATCTTTTCATCTTACTGCTGGAGCTGCCAGTTTGATAAGTTTCAAATAATTATTAAACAGCAAGCACAAACTATGCAACAGCGGCAGCTCTTCCTTGGCACTCATGGAGTGTCCAAATTCACTCACTCGTTTTCATTCACTCCCTCAAGTGAACTATATTAGTGGACTAATGTAGGGAATAGTGAATGAGGGGGCGATTTTGGACACAGCCCAAGTGTTGACATATTGATACATGGTGCTCATGTGGGCTACCAAGGTTTGAGCCCAGCCTGCATAAAATGTGGGAAAAGTTTATCATTTATCATGTATAAATGAATTATACTAATCATGAATATATATATATATATATATTTATATGTACATTTTATGTATAAATATAAACTATATAATATATATTTTCTCTGTTGCTTAAAATAATATATAATTTAGAATTGATCATTTTTTATTTTGTATGAAAGTTTATTTATTTATTTAGTTGCCAACTGACCGAGTTTCCCTTCTGAACACTGTTTAATTTCAGTCAGTTCTTTTTTATTATAAGTTTTAATATTGTATGAAAAGAAATATTATTTATTTACTTGCACAGGATGTCACCTGTAGCCTCTCAAACCACATTCACCGTGATGATGACGTGTAGTGCCCCCTAGCTGTGACTCTAGAGTCTGCAGTGGTCACAAAGCAGCTGTCATTAGTCATGTTTAAGTCATGGACACAGGCGAGCATGAAAGCACTAATGAGGTCCCTGAGCCGTGCCGGCCCAGGATGATGGCCGCTAGTGCATCTGCTGGAGGCAAATGATGGTTGCTCGAAAGCGAAATGGCCCATGGTAACATCATAGACTGTAGAACTTCTTTGTGCATGAATATTTCAGTTTAAGTTGCATGAGCACATTTGCTCTAGGGCATATTATAGAATTCCCCTTTTTTATTCATGCTGTGTGATTTGTGTGTATGCGTGTGTGCATACAGAATGCATTGTATTTTGTATTGATTTGTTATAAGTGTGTATTGATTTGCATGCATTGATTTTAGGGGTCACACAGCATGCTTTCACAATGAATTTGTGCATTTATCCTCCAATCCATAGCAAGATGAATTAAGAAAGAGGTATTCCTAGACTCACACACATACACACAGACACAGAGTGAAGTGTTTATAGTGCTGATGCAGTAGATGTTGAAGGCATTAAGCTGTAATCTGCCCTCTGGAGCCTGATACTCACCACATAGTGTTTGATGTCATGCAGAGCCGAGAAACCACTCGGCACACTGCAGCAGTGAAGGGAGAAGAAAAAAACTGATAGAGACTCTCATTCCAATCTGCCGCTTCTTTCTGTCCCTTAAAACAGGAAAAACAGATTGTTGGACTTTAGAAGTACTAGTATTTTATTAAATTGTCTCTTGATGTGTTGTTCCCTTCCAGATGCTTTGCTAAAATTTCTTGTGGCTAGCAAGCATATGTTGTGTTTTGGATGTTGGTGTGCTGGATAGTTCGCCCCAGAATTTTTAAATTGTCATCATTTTCTCATGTTGTTACTAACCTGCATGACTTACTTTTAGTCACTCTTTTCCATGGGGCCTACAGTTTTCAAGCTTCAAAAAAGTTGCAAAAGCACCATAAAAGTAAAAAGGGTCCATATGATTCATATGCATTATATTTCAAGTCTTCTAAAGCAATGCAATGCTTTGTGTGTAAAACAGACTGAAATGTTAGTCGTTATTCAGTGATAATTCTCCCCTCCATTGAGATGTTAACCACTGCAACTGAATCAGTGAGTCAATGAGTTGAATTTGATTGTGAATGAATCATTCCGACTGGTTTTGTGAACTGAATCACTGAACATATCCAACTGAAAAGAGCGATTCACTTTGCATATGAGCAAGAACAGATGTTTTTAATTGAAGAATGTCACAGGTTTGGAATGATGAGGTGGAACAAGGGTGGGTGAAAAAATCTTTTAGGATAAACTATATTTTGTAACTATAGCTTTGGACCAGCCATCTCTAACCAGGCTGGACAAGTGTGAATTAGCATGGTCCACTTGTCTTTTCAGCAGAGCTGATCACTTATCAGGGATTTGTCTTGAGTGTAATTGTCCTGTTTTAGGCAGACCTTGATTTTTTTTTTTTTTTTTTTTTTTTTGGTAATTGGTAAAACATAAGACTTTGTGTCTATACAAGACCTTGGCCTCTCTCCCAGGATGCAATCCACAGCTGAATATGATACTTCTGAAATCAGATAATGCCAGGACAGTACCGTGATGTAAATCTGCAGTCCACAGCGAGGCTTATTGAATTATCTAGCCACTAAATATGACAAACTGACTCAGATTGTAATACATGCAGTGTAATGTAGTTCCCAGCCTTCCTGTGAGTGAAGGGCTCGCAGCCTCCCAGAGGAGAGAGAGAGAGTGAGAGAGTGAGAGAGAGAAGTGACAGACCAAGGTGACATTTAGATGAAGACATTTTTGATGGATTTGCTACTGTGTGACTTCCTTTTGAAGGAAGAGAGAGAGAGAGAGAGAGAGAGAGAGAGAGAGAGAGAGAGAGAGAGAGAGAGAGAGAGACATATAGAGAGAGACAAAGGGTCACATTTCCCCCATAGCTGCCATCTGTGTACTGTACATAAAAGCCTGAATGACATGGCATATGCTGGTCTACATAAAATATATGTATACCAGTTGCTGTTGCCTTTCTATCATCTTGAACTAGTCTGGCCAATTCTCCTCTGACCTCTGGCATCAACAAGACGTTTTCAGCCACAGAACTGCTACTCACTGGATATCTTCTCTTTTTCGGACCAGTATCTGTAAACCATAGAGATGGTTGTGCATGAAAATCCCATAGATCAGCAGTTTTTGAAATATTATATATTATATATACAGTGGTGCTTGAAAGTTTGTGAACCCCTTGCACACTGAAAAAAAGAAAAGAAAAAGTGAGTTGATGTAAATTATTTAAATGTGTACATCGGTCCCACATGAATCAATTAAGTTAAACAAATTTGTTCATGTAACTTCAACATCATGGAATGAATACATTTTAAGTGACCCAGTTAAGTAGTCTCAAAGTGAATTTTATATGGGTCCCTGACATGATTCAGGCATTCAATTTCATATATTCATTTCATATACTTTAATGTTACACAACTGAATTATAATACTGCACTAGCTAGTTGACATACTTTTAGCTAGCAATAGCACACATTACCATCTTAAATGCTAAGCATTAAAAGCTCTTTCAGCAAAGCTGTTATGACATTATTTGAATTAGTCCACAGCCTAAGCAAATGCCCCACTCATCTCCACAATGGTAACCCACTGTAATTTAAATTGTTTTAATAATTCCAACATAATAGAATATTAAACACTATTGAACACAATAAAGTCTCCCCCTTTCTCATCTCGCTCAAAAATACATAAAATAACACTTTTACATATAAAATAACAACATTTACTCTCTCTTGATTTAGCCATATGCAAAGCATGGTGGGAACTAACAAGCCCCGCCCAGTTCCAGTTAATGCATCACAAATCATTCATGCAATCTCAACACAAACGGATTAAGTAAACTTCAATTACTATTTAAGTGAATTGAACACAATCAAATTAAGTTAGGACAAAATGTATAGCAATTGTGTTGCTTTAGCTCATTTTAATGTAAGCAATTTGAACAAGCAGTAAAAATAATTTTTTTCAGTGCAGAAATGTGAATAATTTTAACAAAATGACAGGGCTCATACAAAATGCATGGTATTTTTTTTAATTTTTTATTTCTGTCCTGAATAAAATATTTTACATAAAAGATGTTTACACATAGTCCACAAGACAAAAAAATTGCTGAATTTACAAAAATGACCCGTTCAAAAGTTACCCTTGGTTATTTGATTCCTCTTATTTCGTTAAAATTATTCACATTTTCACAGATAATGCAAGGGGTTCACAAACTGTCATGCAGCTCTGTAGATATACTGCAAATCTACTCTTTTTTTTTTTTTTTTTTTCTTAATATAACATACTTTAGTCAATTTAGTTGACTTTAACCTTTTTTTGTTTTGTTTTGTTTTGTTTTGTTTTTCTGACACCTGCGCTGTGTAGCACTTGAATGTTTGGACAGTTCGTTTCATCTCAATGAAACTCAATTAACCCTGACTCTGAGCGAGATTCACACAGTGCTCTCTGGAAAGCAGTTTAATCTTTATAATCCTAAACACATTTCCATCTAGCCTCGATGATTCATTGTAAATTCATTGCAAAGTACTAAAACTTTATGCTTAGTCAAATGAAAGTATACACGTATTGTGTCCCAATTTGTGTACTTATGCACTATTCTATGACATTTTGTAGTATAGTGCGAGTAGTGTGTTCACACTGAAAAAAGAAAAAGTGCACTTTAAATACCTGGATGATGCACTTAATTAACCAAAAAAACCCAATGACTCCAATGTTGAATGACAAAATAACCATATAAAATTCATACACTACACAGTTAAGTGCATAAGTACCTAATGTATAAGACACAACTAACTAAGCCAGGCCGTAACCATGACTTAAACATTGGGGGTCACCAATTTTTTTAAAGCCTATAGAAAATTCTTAAATTCTAGGTCTAATTCTAGATCATAAATAATTATTGTGAACTATTTGCAAATAATATTTGCATTAATTTGCATTCAAATATGCACATATGTACTTTTATTTGTCTAATATGTCGAAAACATAAAACGTTTCTTGTCTCTTCACACTCAGTTAGGAATTCCACAAATCACATAAATGCACATTTTCAAATCAAAATGGCCATATTTGAGAAAAAAGTTGAGTAGTTTGCATCACTGGATATTACTGTCAATCGTCTGACATTTCTATCTTAAAACAGTTGACATGTAATAAATGTTTCGCTTCTTAACTCATGCTCTTTCAATATTAAACTGATGCTTCACACTGGAATTCACACTCCGCTTCTGTGACCCGTAAACCCCACCTATTTTGATTTGACTGGCCATCCAACGCTATCTCATGACCAATTCATACGTATTTTATGAGGTGGCCAATCTGATACTGTACATTTTGTCTAAACCCCAGTGACGGGTAGGTTTAGGGGCGGGGTTTAAGGTAGGTAATTCGTACAAATTCATACAAATTTGGCCATTTCTAATTATTGTAGGGGACTTGTCCCCCTCATTGTCAATGAAGGTTACGGCCCTGCAACTAAGGGGTGGTTAGCATGGCTTAGTTAGCCCCTGCTAATAGATGCTGTAACCACACCTACTTTGCTAGTTTAATTGAAAGGCGGTACTTCCATTTCTACAGCCGCCATATTGAGCCTCACAGATTCGCCCATTCATTTTTCAATGAGTGCTTCATTACCTACTTATGGAAGCCTGTTTACACCTCAAAGAAAAAGGCATCAAAAACAAATGTGATGTATGAATGTTGTATTTATTTATTCATTGAGATGAAACAGGGTTGCATATGCTTCGCTTTATGTTGTATATGGAGTAAGTTAGCAAGACGGCTAATGTTACAGCAGTTACGTTATGAAACTGTTATTTGAATGACAGCTGGCTGAGAACCTAAATTCAATCTATAGTCCTGATTGCTGTACATTTCTGAGTTATGACTCAGAATAACAACCAACACATGGGTTTCCTGACTTTCTGACAGAACAGTAAGTGTACCAGAGCTTGCAAATTCTAGGAAATGGTCAAGTCTTGTTTTAATTTTAGTCTCTGGCCTGACACTCCTAACAGCAGCCTAACTTTAACCACTGGAGACTAAGCGCAAAGCTTCTCCAGATGAGAGCAGAATGACGACTTGAAAGAGTCATACATGCACTACAATCACAAGGAAGTGCAGTGAGAGCATTCTGGGGGATTTGGAAGAGCAGTGTAGTCTCAAATGTGAAACTCAATGGGGCTTCCTGTTAAAGCTGGGCCGAACTCCGCTTTGGATATTCACAACAGCGAGCTTGCAGAGGGGAGAACGTGTTTGGTTTGGCTGGACTCGCAGCAGCTGTAGGGAGGTGTGGGAAAAGGAGAGAGATTTCACCCCATTCATTATGGGAGCATCTGACGTAATAATGATCACTAATGGCGCTTGTGAGAAACATTCAGCTTGTACAGCGACAAGCACCAGTGCTGTGGAAAACCTGCAGGTGGAAGCTGGGAAGACTTCACAGAAAAATTATAATTCTGTCATAATTTATTTACCCTCACATCGTTCCAAACCTGTATGACTTTCTTCTCTGGAACAAAAAAAAATGTTTTTAGAGAATGTTTTAGCTGTTGTTGGCCATAAAATAAAATTTAGTAGGGTTCAAACTACATTGGAACCCTACTGACCTTCACTGTATGGACAAAAAAATCTGTGTTCAACAGATTAAAGAATGGCATACAGTTTTGAAATGAGTAAATGATAAATGATTTTTCATTTTGCAACTTTAAAGAATGTTTAGTTTAAAGACATCTGTTTCCTGCTTCTGAGGAAGAATTAGTCACATCAGATTTGTGGTTTCTAATCATAGAGATATTAGTCATAGCTTTGAGTCATTTAAGCAAGCTAGATGTTTAGCATTATATCTTGTGTATGTCTGTTCAGTACAGACAATATAATTTTTTCTCAACGTCTTCTGTTTAACCCTTAAATGTTTCGCCAATCATTACATATTCTGGTTTTTAGCGACCCGGATCTATATCTAACACGGATGGATCTCTACCTGTCCTGATATTAGAGTAACAATTACAGAAGACTAAAATAAAGCGCATTGTTACCTTTTTGAGCTTGGAAGGGTTCAATTTGAGCAGATGTTTTATACCATCATCACTGTCCTCATCAGAGCTCATTTCCCAGTACATTCAGCATCTGGATCATATTCACAACCTCAAACATATTCTCTCAACTATCATTTTCAACATCTTCAAAATCAATATTAACATCGCTGACCACCAAGTATTTGCTCTGCAGTAAATCACTGAGCCATTTCAGGTTTTGCTTATGATACTTTTTATTCTTTTGTTTTCTGCCTGCAGTAACTATGAGTAAAACGTCACTTCATTATTGTGTAAAAGACATTGCCACCTTGTGGAATAAAGGAGAATTGCATTTATTCAGTCATCAAAGATTCAATTATTGTTGTGCAGAAAAAATATACTTACACTGTTACACCCTTTGGGGATCGTTAATGCCCCTACACAATTTAAAAACAAAAATTAATGGGAAAACAGGCATTCTTTTATAATTATTATTATTATTTTGTTATATTGTTTATAATGAATTGATTGAGTTAAAAAATGAATGAGGAAGAGGGTAGAGAATGATGTCCCTAAAGACCCAAGGTATGTGTTTAAGGGTTAACCATTTTCCGTGATCTCTTCCTATGTAAGTAGGCAGTTCTTGATCAGGAAAAGCTGCAAAGTGGACCAGACTTTGTCTCAAAGGTCTTGTTACACAACATTGTGTGGGTTGGTTTCCATTATCAGTCTGCGGAAGGAACCAGTGAGAAATGGAGAGATTGTGTGTATCTGTTGAATCCAGCTATGACAAATTGGTTTCTTAACCCAGAAAACAAAATGTAATGCAGTTCATAATTTCGTAATGTTATAGTTGTGTAGTTTCCTTCTCCTTTGGCTCAAATATAAATTTATTATGCCTCTAATGAGAATTTCCATTGTGCTTCAGAAGATGAAGTGTCTTTGAACAAACAGTGCGCTAATTGCAGGCTCTGTCCTCCCTGAGGCAAAGGGGGGTTAAGTGCCATGTTGACGGCTGCAGTGGAGATGGAGAGGGATTTTCATAACTCTAGTTCATGGGTCAGAGTTACTTGGGAATGAACCAAAGGTCGCATTAACCGAACATTTTCCATCATTGAAGGATGTCCAGTCATTTTGACACTGAGCGTGATCTATTGTAACTTGTAACTGCTAATCTATCTATCTATCTATCTATCTATCTATCTATCTATCTATCTATCTATCTATCTATCTATCTATCTATCTATCTATCTATCTATCTATCTATCTATCTATCTATCTATCTATCTATCTATCTATCTATCTATCTATCTATCTATCTATCTATCTATCCCTTTTTTAACCTAACATGTCTTTGTGACATTCACCTTTGACCTCTGATGGAGACCTGTAATTTATTGAGGATTTACAGTAGGCCTACTAGAATACTGGTATTTGGCAGAAATCTAAACCTATAGTTACCACAGTCATTTTTTGTAAAGTTACTCCAATAAAGGATACATTTGTTGACTCATCTGCCAATAAGTCTCAAGTACCAGTAAGAGCAGTCACAATCTGCACACATAACACCAGTACTGAAGCAGGACAGATGCCGTCATCATGTTCATTTGTAATTTCTGTACTGAGTTGGGAATTTCATCACAAATGTTCAAATGCCGTCAGTTTCTTTGCATCGTCTTTTAGAGACAGGCCCTTGAGACAGGGTAGTGAGATTGATGTATTTTTAGATGTGCTAAAAGCTCTGGGCGATCCATTCATCTCTCTTATTCTCTGGAGAAACAGCTAACATTAAGATAACAGCACAAAAAGAAGTATAAACTGTCATCTCATGCAGTAGTCTGTGTGTAATTAGAGACAAAGCTGGAGTGGAAATTCTCTCGTTTTCTCGTTTGCTATTTTTATTTCTCTCTTACTCTATTTCTGTTCCTCTGAGCCAAAGTTGTTCATGAATAATACAGATAATCCAGCTTTGTTTTGATGTAGATAGTTTATGCTCAGTTGACTTTCAGTGTATGTGTGTTGTGTGTATGTGTCCACAGACCACAGAATGTATTTGAACACTTAAGTCAATAGACAGATAATAGATAAACTGTTAGAAATGTCTATACTGTAGTTAATGTAGTAAACCAAATGCTTTATGTGGCATCTGTGTTGCCACAGCTCTGTCTCTTTAAGCCCCATGTTCAGTGAAATGACCCTGCTGGAAGGGTGATGGCCTACTGGCTCTAAACTCTCTCAAGCTCTCTCTCCATCTCTTTCCATCTCCACATACTGATTTATATTATATGCATGTTTCCAGTATGATGTCACAATGAAGTGGTTTCCAGTGGAGGTAGTGCAGCGTTTCATCAGATTGGACTAGGGTTTTTTTTCTGTGGGCTGGTGTATATCATAGATAGATAGATAGATAGATAGATAGATAGATAGATAGATAGATAGATAGATAGATAGATAGATAGATAGATAGATAGATAGATAGATAGATAGATAGATAGATAGATAGATAGATAGATAGATAGATAGATAGATAGATAGATAGAACAACAAA
>CM031944.1:42211925-42249425 GCA_018749465.1 Paracanthobrama guichenoti
CATCACAGTCAGGAGTCAAAAGAAACAGCTGATCTTTATTTTACCATCCCTGTCTTGGTTTCTTTAGTGTGTATGACAGGTTCTGTAAGGTTCTTAAAATATACACACAACAGGAAAGCAATCGTTAGGCTTATACTATTTTAATATAATCTATAATATTGTATTGCATTGTAAAAACTAAGAACTAAGCAAACGTACAGGGGTTTCCACCTTTTTGATCAATGACTTTCCATGATTTAGCCAATTAAATGTTTTTTTGTTTTTTTTGTTATATAAATGGATTGCTGTGGGAATTTTACAGTTGTATGTCACATTCCAAGTCCTGGACCCCACTGACAAAAAAACAGGACACATTTAAAAAAAATAGCTTTGTGTTCCACAGAAAAAAGAAAGTCACACAGGTTTGGAACAACGTTTAGGGTGAATAAATGAAAAAATGGGACAAATTCTATGAAAGTGAATATGGCCTTTTTAAAACTAAACTTTGACAGCCTCTTCTGCTTCTCTTGGCATCTGTGTTGATCTTGTTATGGTTTAATGCGAAAGTGAGGACAGTTCATGCAGAAGGCAAACCCAGTGTGACGGTGTGTGGTTTGTTAGTGGAGGTGAGGGTTGCGTGAGGGAAGTGTTTGGCCTCTGTTGGGTTTTTGGCAATGATGTGGTGTTCCGTACAGCTTGATGAATTCAGTGTTTGTTCTTCAGTCTAACTAAAGACAGAAACGCATAAGAAGAGACACAAAACACAAACAGAGAGAGAGAAAGATATTGCAGGGTTTGTTTTCCCGTGGGATTAAAATGCCTCTGAGAAATTGAATATCTGAGGAACATCAAGGCGGTAATCCTGTTCTTAGTGGAACACAGAAGCTTCTTCCCGCCCTCTGTTTTTCCTTTGCTCATCTCTCTCTGCATCCATCCTCTATCCATCATTCTCTCTCCTTGTCTCACTCTTCTGTTTTTTTCCTCCATCTGTCCCTCTCATCCACCTCTTTCTGCTTTTCACTTGTCATCTCACTTTCATCACTGCCCCCTCTTGATTTTTATGAATCATTCTTATCTAACAATAGTGCAAATTTAATTTAATTTAAATAATTTCATAAATTATAATAAATTAAATTATTTTATTCAAATTATATTATGACATTGTTTTTACATAATATAATATAATTTAAAAATACTTTAATTTAATGATGCAGAACAAGCAACAAATAAAAAGTAAAAATCAACAAAAATAAAATAATTTAGTTGATATTGATAAAAATATCAATAGTGTAAAATATAATAAAAGTATATAAGAAAAAGTATTCTAAGAATAAAAAAATATCAAAAAGAAATAAATAACTGTAATAAATTTAGGAAGTAACATTAATATTTTCAATTAGGTTTGAAATGATGCATGTGTAATTTTGCTCAAATGCTCATGTAAATGATCCTCTTGCCCTGTGAAAAAAGCACTGCATCTATATTATATATCTGTGTGTATATATGGATATATGAGTGTTTTCAAAAGCAGAGCTGATGTAACTCCTGCACTTGAGCAAGGAAAGAATTCCTGCCGTTTTTATCAAACATCCCTTAATCGTGATCTTTAGGATCCTTCAGCCCCAATGAGGGCATGAGCGATCTGTCCTACACACTCCAACAGATAGAAACTGAGGATGGTGTGTTTCTGTGTGTGTTTTACCATGCATTCTCTCATTCACTCATTCATTCATCTCTCTCGCTCAGTGTGCTCAATGCACAATGATGTATTGCTCAAGCAAAAGCAGGCTAGGCAACAGATATTACAAACTAAATCTTAATTTTATATGTTCTAAATAAAACGTGAAGGGTGCTTGTCCATACAAAAGTACAATGGAACAAAATTCTATCCTTGTTAGGACATTTAGTCCACACAATATAGACAAAAGCAGACCCGCACCACAAGCAGATTCAGTCTGGTAGCCGGTAAAGTGTGTTTGTGTGTCATGTACATTCAGATTAAGCTGCCAGAGAACATCAGCTCCATCTCTGACAGCCTGTAATTTTGAACGGAGCCTGTCCAGACAGGTAAGTCTGTGTGGACCTTGTTCTGAAATATGAGCAAGTGCCACTTGCTAAGGCTCAGTATAGTGCTCACACTTAAAGGGATAGTTCATCCAAAAATGAAAGTTATTTCTTCAATTACTCACCCTTGTGTCATTCCAAACTTACATGACTTTTGTTTTTTGACCCTTTTGTCGTTCCAAACTTGTACTTGCTTGACGTGCAAGAACAAGCCTTGTTTTTTTTTTTTATTGCGAAAGCTCAACCTGAGAAAGAACCTCATTAAGCAAGCATGCTCGAGCTTCTGTTTACCAGATTTGAATGCTGCATGTCCTTAGGACCAATGAGGTTTGTTCTTGTGCGTCAAGCAAGTACAGTTGAGTTTGTTCGCTGATTAATGTTTATATGTGAATCCGAAGATAAACAAAAGGATTTGGAACAACGTGTGGGTGAATATATTAAACTTGCAATATATCAAAACAAAGAGCAGAGCCTTTGCTTTAAAAACAAACAAACAAAAAAAAAAAAAAAAAAAAAAACATTTTGAGCAAAACTACACCCCCAAAGCTTGCACAGTACTATAGCTCGTCTTGGGTCAACATTTCATTCAGTAACATTAGGCAGTTTTGATTTATATGCTGTTTAATGTTGATGATCGCGTTATTTTACATCCGCATCTGCTTGCATATAATATCGCTTGTTTCTGCTGCTTCTTGACATCTTTTGATCAGGAGATTCTGTACTGTGTCAGAAGATGTGTCATAGCACCCCCTACCATATAACAGTGAAACACGGAAAGCCAGAAATTTCCGTCAATGGCGGGGAAAGGGTTAAGATGCTGTCACATTGACCATTGTTAGGTGAATTTTCACAGGCAAAATTTCAATAGGAATCCATATGATCTGGAATTTTGCTTGAGGGCAAAAGATTCCCCCGCCCAGACTTTGCATCGGGTTCAAAGTTGGTCACACAAATTTAATGCGTTGAACAACAGAATGCTTATTGATTTGAAAATGACTTCTTTGTAAGCTGTGCTTCATACATCAACAATAGCAATGGATAACTGATGTTTTTGCCTCCAAAATTTCACTAATGTGACCACACCTTTAGGGTTAGGATATGAATAAACACTTTACGGCATTAATAAAATTATAGAAGCTTGGGGTGTGCTCTTTTGAATTAAGCCAATAAGGAACCACCCTACAAACCACCTAGCAACATGCTAAAAACCTCTCAAAAAACCTTAGTCAACAGCATTCTAGTTTCAGCTGTATTTTTGCACAAAAACGCTCCACCTACATTGTCAGATGATCAGTTGTTGGTTTAAAGTATGTTTTAAGTGTTGCTCATGTGTTTGACCTTAATTTAAGGGATTGCTTTCGCAGTTTAAGGGCCCTTCAGAAAATCTCAGCTCATTTTAAATGGTTGCCCCTACAGAACGTGTTCTTTATGTAACCTTTGCCTTTCTTCTGACAGATGACTTAAAGAGTCTGACTCACATGTGAGGTCATTCGTTTTTAATGAGCGGTTCGGTTTCTGGAAGGAGGCCAAAGTGTTGACGTGTCTGATTTGAAAACATCACCGTCGTCTTCTGCATACTCTGAACTTTAGCTTATGTTTCCTGTTTTGGGCAGTTCTATTCTGCACAAGGATCAATATTCAGTCGCCAGGGACTTTAGTTTGTGCTAATCATGGAGAGTTATTCGAGAATGAGCACTAAACTCTTAAAAACCCTACACACAGTCTTTAGTGGTTGTTTGCAGACATTAGATTCAACATACAGTTGAAACCTCGTTTTTGCTATATGTGGTTTTTGAGTTGATGATTTTATGCTTTGGAGATTAAAACATTTAATCATATGCTCTTCAGATCAATGTTTTGGTTTCACCAGTACATAAATGGTTTTCTGAGGTACTGCAGAATAAAATGTTTCTTATGGAGCTTAAAAAGGTTCTTCTTTGGCATCCGGCTTTAAACCTGAAAGACTAATTTTCTCTTTATTAAAGGTAAAGTGTGTATTTCTTGCCACTAGGGGCACCAAATTAAATCTTTTTGTTTAAACAGCCTGACATGAGCCTGACACATGATTCGGGATAGGGCTAGACGAGGTAGTCATTGAAACGTGTTTGAAAACGATAATTATTTATGCAATTCTGTGGCATAGAAAAGACACACTGTACTTTTAAGATGAAGTCAGAAGGTGAACTGGTAACCACAGAAACTTTCCAAATTACTGCAAAATGTATAATTGGAACAATGAGGAAATCTCAACCTTCCCATCAGCCCTTGCTAATGAACACCTGCACTGTAATGTCTATTTGCATCATCTTTTTACTGTATGTTTTGTATAATTTAGTAATGGGCAAAAACTCGATGAACTCTTCCATTGTTCATGATGTTCTCCAATGCCTGTGAGCACTGTTGTTTTTCCATCCAATACTGGTTGTGTATTGATTGGCTGCTTTGGAAATATTATATGGAAAAGAGAGGAAGAGATCGTCTCAAAGTTCCCGTGGCACATGATCTGACATGCACTTTGTGTTTTTGGCACAACACACAGACAGATTTCAGTTGAATTAAAAGTGAACTTTTCATCCATTCACTCAGCCAGCTCTTTATGATGAGAGAAAGACGGAGGGATAAAGAGAACGAGTTGGACAATGCATGCTTTGTATGCCTCTGTGATGGAGAGTAAAGGGTAACATGATGTAAGTGTGGTCACCTCTGAAATATTCCATCCAGCAATCTTTATACAAGCACACATATGTGTAGTCGTCATACTGATGCTTTTTAGCTAATATTTGAATGACAGACAACTGCTATCCATACTGAGAAATTTCACCAATGAGTTTTGGCAGGTTTTCAAATCCTCAGCCAATCAGGAAACAGCCAGGGTTCTAGAGCTGGAAGTCTGTTGATGGTCAGATGTACCTGATTTGGCTGTCAGTTTTTGATCTTATTTACACAGAAGGAGAACCAGCTTTTAGGTTGCGCTATGGTTAGTTTGAATGACAACCCATTTAAAAAAAAAAACTAGCTGGCTAAAGCTTTAGTATTAAAAACAGACTATACTTGCTGTTGATCGAGAAAGTTACTTTTAAAAGTAATGCATTACAATATTGTGTTACTTCCAAAAAAAGTAACTAAGCGTAATGATACACGGGGCAACTTTTTGTTGCCGGGCAATGTTGCCAAGTGATTTTGCTTGGACACTTTCCCATTGAGTGGCAACAAATTTCTATCTGGATACTTTAGATTGAAATTTGTTGCCCATTCTCAATGGCAAAGTGCCCAAAGTGGCTGGGCTTGCTTCTTTGTTTTTTAATAACAAAACAATAAAAAAAAAAAAAAAGTTTTATTTTTGGCAAATATAAAGGCCCTTTCACACCAAAAGTGTAATAAGCCTCAGGCTGAAGGAACTGCAAATGAATGTCTCTACAGTAGAGTGCACAGCTCAAACAAACCTTTCAGCTGTGCTGTCATTTTGGATTGCAGAAGATTAGGATGCAGGAGAAAATAGTTCTGCACTCTTATTTCAGCAATAAAAAAAGATGTTTAACTGAAGTCATTTTTGGTATGAGAATGGTTGAATTTGATCAGCAGCAAAAACATTGGTAAATAAAGTGAGATTAAATACATAAAGTATTTGTTTAATTTAACATGTAATCATTGCAGATTAGTTTGCATTTCACTGTTTGTCGTGTTTCGAAAATATTTTAGTTTAGTTTGACTTGCATATAGCGTGGCTCTTGTCCTGGTCATTTTCCCCTTAAACTTCATAGAAGCCAAAGTGCTTCCATACGCTAGCTTTTAATGCAGAGGGTGCCGGTGGGATTTTTCGCTCAACCATCATGCGTCTGTTATGTGCACGCCACAGACGGTCCAGGCACTGCACTTCCCGTGCTTCAGAGTTGCGCCTTTTGTGTTCCATCAACATTACGTTATAAACATTTAGAAAATCGATTTTTTGACATTTGTAAATCGATTCAGAATAGTCCACGTCCGCATCGCGATGCATCTAAGAATAAAATTTTTCCCCAACCCCTACAGCCAATACAGTGGAAAACAAAGTAACTTGCGTTACTTATTTGAAAAAGTAACTCCGATTGCAGTAAAACAAATTGCAAAACACTTGTGCTGCTAGTTTGATAATGCCTTTAGTGATGAATAATAATGTAAGCAACCTCAGCATTGCGCTCAGGCAAATACCATTCATGTTTTTCAGATAATGTTAAAATCTAATTGGGATTATCTGCTTCTCTTTATAGATGCTGTGGAAAATAAATCTGCAGTAAGACTTGTGATTTCACAGATACTTCATCATGGTAAAATTAAAGTAGAGTCCAATACAGAAATGTGGCTGGGATTAGTTAAGAACTGGATTTTTTGTTTCCAAAAAGGGCAAGACACAATCGCTCTAAAATTCGTGGCCATAGGGGGAGAGAGAGATGGAAAAAGGGTTTGGAACAAAAGATCAGTACCTGAACACTGAAGCAGGAATGCGGTTTTTAAAATGAAAGTGGGATAAAAAGAGATACACAGGGAGAGACGGCAAGAGAGATGGGCATTCATGCCTTTGAACCTTCTTTTGATGAAAAGCTTCCTTTCAGTGTGACTGTGAAAGAGGGATTAGGGAGAAGTGGATGGTGAGAAAGAACAGTGCATTCCTCTAAACGCCGCTCCCATTCATCCGTCAAAACACCTTAATTCACTCTCCGTCTCTCACTGCTGTCTGTGCGCTCATGTAAAAAAATATGAAGAAAGCTGATATTGAACATGTAGCCATTCCTTGCCTTCTATACCTCTTTCTCTCTGTTTTTTTTTTTTTTTTTTTTGTCTCTGTGGCGCTCTATTGACATGAGTGGTGCCATGCGTGAAAGAGACCCAGTGTAACTGTGAGTGAAAGAGTGAATGTGCAGGTAGAGCAATGGCTCTGACCGCACTAGAAGATGGATCTCAGATTTATTCAACTATGTATGTATGTATGTATGTATGTATGTATGTATGTATGTATGTATGTATGTATGTATGTATGTATGTATGTATGTATGTATGTATGTATGTATGTATGTATGTATGTATGTATGTATGTATGTATGTAATGTATGTATGTATACACTCACCTAAAGGATTATTAGGAACACCATACTAATACTGTGTTTGACCCCCTTTCGCCTTCAGAACTGCCTTAATTCTACGTGCCATTGATTCAACAAGGTGCTGAAAGCATTCTTTAGAAATGTTGGCCCATACTGATAGGATAGCATCTTGTAGTTGATGGAGATTTGTGGGATGCACATCCAGGGCACGAAGCTCCTGTTCCACCACATCCCAAAGATGCTCTATTGGGTTGAGATCTGGTGACTGTGGGGGCCATTTTAGTACAGTGAACTCATCGTCATGTTCAAGAAACCAATTTGAAATGATTCGAGCTTTGTGACATGGTGCATTATCCTGCTGGAAGTAGTCATCAGAGAATGGGTACATGGTGGTCATAAAGGGATGGACATGGTCAGAAACAATGCCCAGGTAGGCCGTGGCATTTAAACTATGCCCAATTGGCACTAAGGGGCCTAAAGTGTGCCAAGAAAACATCCCCCCACACCATTACACCACCACTACCAGCCTGCACAGTGGTAACAAGGCATGATGGATCCATGTTCTCATTCTGTTTACGCCAAATTCTGACTCTACCAACAGAAATCGAGACTCATCAGACCAGGCAAGATTTTTCCAGTCTTCAACTGTCCAATTTTGGTGAGCTCCTGCAAATTGTAGCCTCTTTTTCCTATTTTGTAGTGGAGATGAGTGGTACCCGGTGGGGTCTTCTGCTGTTGTAGCCCATCCACCTCAAGGTTGTGCGTGTTGTGGCTTCACAAATGCTTTGCTGCATACCTCGGTTGTAATGAGTGGTTATTTCAGTCAAAGTTGCTCTTCTATCAGCTTGAATCAGTCGGCCCATTCTCCTCTGACCTCTAGCATCAACAAGGCATTTTCGCCCACAGGACTGCCGCATACTGGATGTTTTTCCCTTTTCACACCATTCTTTGTAAACCCTAGAAATGGTTGTGCGTGAAAATCCCAGTAACTGAGCAGATTGTGAAATACTCAGACCGGCCCATCTGGCACCAACAACCATGCCACGCTCAAAATTGCTTAAATCACCTTTCTTTCCCATTCTGACATTCAGTTTGGAGTTCAGGAGATTGCCTTGACCAGGACCACACCCCTAAATGCATTGAAGCAACTGCCATGTGATTGGTTGATTAGATAATTGCATTAATGAGAAATTGAACAGGTGTTCCTAATAATCCTTTAGGTGTGTGTGTGTGTGTGTGTGTTTGTTTGTTTGTTTATTTATTTATTTATTTATTTATTTATTTATTTATTTATTTATTTATTTATTTATTTATTTAGTAAGTTACTCTATTTTTGTTTAAATACATGTAGTTCTGTTAAGCATAATACACTTATTTCAAAAACATTGGAAAATTTATCACATTTAAACCAGACTTTTAAAATATATTTTGTGGGGTTTTTTTTGTAATCTGAGTACAAAAACTAAACTAAGTCACATGATTTTTAAAGGGGACCTATTGCCCATTTTTGCAAGATGTAATTTAAGTTTCAGGTGTCCACAGAATGTGTCTGTGAAGTTTCAGCTTAAAATACTTGCTTGCGAAAACAAAATAGCGGCGCCATGAGAGGAAAAATGCGGTAATATTGGGGGCGGTAATATTATAATAAGATCCCCTTCCTATGTCAGAAGGGGAAAGAAATCTGAGCGACTTTTCACAGGCTTGCAGAGAAAGGCTTACCAAAACAAAGTTACTGGGTTGTCCATTTTCAAGTTTTCTGCACCGGGGACCCGATTATAGCACTTAAACATTTCAGATTTTCATGATATGTCCCCTTTAAGGTATCCTTAAAGGTATATGATATGTCCATAACATAAATGGTTAAAAAATTGTAATACAAATCGCTAACTAAGTTTGACCAGTGTAACAGTGATGATTGCCTTAGCCAGCGCCACCAATTATAGACTGCAGACTTTTTAATGCTTCAGCTATCTAAAAGCACTCTCCTGAGAATTTTCTTGAGAATGGCTTCGTTTTTCAATATCAACCTCATTTCCTTTTAATGAACTCATCTTACCTTCAGGATAATGTCAGTGTAGTGACTCCTCATTAATCATTTCAGGCAAATAAACAAATGCGAGTCTACAGCCGTTCAAAAATGTGAATCTCAGCTGAGGCCTAACGCCACCATGACCTGGCTGTCTGCTTCAATGACCTTTGACTCCCCTGTGTATCTCAGAAATGTGGAGTTTGGAATTCTTGGATCCACACTAGAGGTCTGCACAGGCTTTAACTTGAAATTCATACCTAAGACCTGAATCTGACCCTCACTGTCAGATTTTAAGACTGAGCCCAACAGATTCCCACTCAAATAATATGCGTGTGTGTGTGTACACATACATATACCTCCCTCTGATATCAGCGCCACCCCGTCCCCGTCCCTGTCACTCACTGCCCTTGTTAAAGAGGTGGGGACCGAGCGGTAATGAACAGGACTGGCAGCATGTAATGAGGCTCATCTGAGGCGAATGAACACTCATCACCACCATTGTTAAATGCAGAGCGTGCCTCTTCTCAGGAGACCAGTCTCTTCCTATGTCCAGGAAGGGAGCAGAGTGGGATTTCCTCATTGTCAAGCCACGAGTCACTAGACCCATATTCCCAGCTGGGAAGCATGCAACTCCTCTTTTGGGCTGGAACTGCCGGGCTGACCCTGCCTCTTATAAGTGCCGCTGACCCAGAAGAGATGGGTCTCTCTACAGAAGCCACCGCTCCTGGCACCCAGGACTGAAGAGTGGAGTGTGTGCTGCTGCCGGGACGCACTCCCTTTACCTGGGCCAAACCCCCTCGATACTCCCTGCCTTAATGACTCTTTTTGGACATTTTATGTTTTATTACAGCGGCACTTACAAGAGGCAGGGCGACCCAGCAATTCCAGCCTGAAGGAGGTGTTGCATGCTTCCCAGCTGGAAACCCACTGTGTCAATTTGTGTCTGTGTCTGTCAGTATATACATATATAAAACGTAATACTTATCTGAGCTTAAAGCGGGTCTCTTAGTGGCTGAATGTGACCCGAGCGATGAGGACGAGAAGGAAAGGGTTCAGGCTTGCATCTGTAAGCGAGTGTGAATGATGTGTGTTCGAGGAATTTGAAAACTTTAAATTGGATTGTACTCGGGCAGAGACAGGGACAGATGAACTCTTGTGGACCCTTGCTTACTGTGCGTGTTGTCGCGTGTGTCTGCCTGATAGGACAGGCTGGCATGAGGCCCGGCTATGGGCTGCCCAGTCAAGCAGCGTTTCAGGTTGAATGCGGCCCAGCTTCCCAATTGACTTCTGCTCTCATTCACTTCTTAATTTGTGATGTTATGCCAGCTGACTAATCAATCAAAATATTAGATTTGATTTCTCACTGTGTTAAAGGTGCTGTTGTTTATTCACTAAAATCTTATTTAATTGGCATTTGTTGTTCACAAATCACATCAGGCGAATGGAATTTAAAGAACTGGGTGACTGAATTCCTGGACGCTCAAGGATGATTCTGCCAGGAGTTCATCAGATTTCTGGAGCCAATCCTCATGCTTTCTGATTGCTATGTGCCAGCGTTCGTGCCAGCGCTTGAATGATATCACTCAAAGATGCACATTGTGCTGAAATATCACATTATGGCCTCACATGGGTCAGCAGCATGGGTCCTATGACTGTGTCCCAGACTCCTTTGTGTCAGATGCCCATGTGACAGTGAGACACACTGTTATGGGTTAATGTAGGCATTGGCTACAATGCATGATATTGTAAAAGACAAGGAGCGTGACATTACTTCCTGTGAAGTATGACGTTTGAAGTAGCCTGAATGTAATAAAAGCAGATGATTATGCTTTAAACTCTTTTTTTTTCCCACATTATCTATGGAAATTTAGTATTTAAAATCTTTTGAATTTTGAACAAATGTTACTTTTTTTTTATTGGTCAATAACATGATGTAGCTGGTGACACTACTTCTCAAAAGTTTAAAATTAATAAAATGCTTTAATTAAATTGCATTAAATTGATAAAAATTGACAGTAAATACATTTATAATGTTACAAAAGATTTCCATTTCAAATAAATGCTGTTTTTAACTTTAGCTTTCAAGATCATGAAAAAGTATTAAGGTTTCCTCAAAAATATTATCATACATTATAACGGTTTTCAACATTAAATAATAAGAAATAAATAATATTTTTGACGTAATAAGAAATTAATATTGATGTTAAATTAATTAATTCAATTAAAGTAATATTTTTAATTTTTAATAATACTGAAATAATAAGAAATGTTTCTTGAGTTTTGTGGCAATGAAAACTGATGCTGAACAATCAATTTTGCCATCACAGGAATAAATTACATTTAAAAATATATTCAAATAGAATATATTCACAAGATTACATATATATATATATATATATATATATATATATATATATATATATATATATATATATATGTATATGTATATGTATATGTAAAAAAAAAAAAAAAAAAATGCAGCCTTGATGAGTATAACAGACTTCTTTCGTAAACATTAAAAATCTTACTGATCCCCAAATTTAACAGTAGTGTACTTATATTACATTAAATACCAAAAGTCTGGATACATAATCATTTGATATAGTTAGAAACTTAATTACCCAGTATTTGTGCATGTTGTTTTTGTTTTTAGGACAGTTCCAAAAAACATACTGATCGTAAGTGTAGCAGCATGCCAATGCCAAACGTATTTATGTGCCGTACATAGTTGATATGCTACCAATATGCTAAATACAAAACAATGTGGTAATACCTCAGCAACCCTATAACAACGCCTTCGCAACTACCCACTTCAAAATTATAGGAAGTACCAATCTTACTTTATTAAAAAATGTAAAGGTGCAATTTAAGTTGTAGATGTTGTAGCTGAAAGAAAAGCTCTTGTTATGATGTGTTACGGCTTTAGTCTGTCCATTTAGCGCTCCCACGCTGTTGGACACCATAGTGATTCTGCCGCAGACTAGCAGAACCCCAGCACGACTCCGTCCTGACAGCTAAATTATATTTGCCTTCACCTCTCATTCATATCTCCTGAGGTGATACAATGAATATTTCAGTTTTCCAGAGTGTATTTAAGTCTTCCTGGATGAACTTGATTCGTGCCTGCTGGGTGTTAAATGTTGGAATGGAGTTGTTTCTGTATTGGGGAAACAAAATGTTACTTGAACTTTCTGCATATGAACAGACATGTAACCCTCAGGACACAGGGATTGCCACACACACACACACACACACACACACACTGTCTCTATGTGAATTGCCTCATTTGACCTGTGCTTTCTGCTCTGAATCTCTTCCTCTAAAGTTAAATCTAGTTCTAGTTAGTTTGAGGCGACTCTGCATCTGCGCTCGTGAGAATAGGCTAACAGCTGGCCAGAGGCAGATTTTATTGCAGAGGTTGCTCCTCCAAAGCCCAGGAGGCTTAATTTAGTTCTTATTTATGTTTCTTTATTGATCAACGTATATGTTCACATTTGTTTCTCTTTTCCAAAATTAAAATTAATAAAGTAATAAACATGGTTTTTAGATGAACACGGGCCTTTTATGTTTATTTTATTTCTCATTTGAAATATGATTCCTGATTTTAATATTGATATACAGTACTGTTCAAAGGTTTGGGATCAGTACAATTCTTTGTTTTTAAAATAAGATTTTTATGTTCCAAGGTTGCATTTGGTCAAAAACAGTAATACTGTATATTAAATATTATTAGTTTAAACTGCTATAAAATATTTATTTTATGTATCCATTACTCCAGTTTTCAGTGTTACATGATCATTTTGTGAAAATGATCATGATCACTTTAATCATTTGATGAAAGTTTGAAATAGAATTCTTTTGTAACATTATAAAATGTATGCATGTATGTATATACTCAATGAATTTTATTCACCAAGGATACATTAAATGAATAAAAACATTAAGCAGCACTGCTTACAATTTTTCAACTGCGATTTAATAAGAAATATGTCTTCAGAAATCAGCATATTAGAATTATTTCTAAAGGATTGTGTGATATTGAAGATAATTCAGTTTTGCCATTGCAGAAATAAATTACCTTTTATAAATATATTAAAATATAAAACTTATTTTAATTTGTAATGATATTTCACAATATTAACTTTTACTGTATTTTTGATCAAATAAATTTATTGGTGAGAAAGAGACTTCTTTCCAAAACATTAAGAAAAATGTTCCGATCCCAAACTTTTGAACGGCATAGAGTCTTTATACTGTATATATAGACACAACATTGATGTTATCTGATTTTTTTTTCTGATTTGAGCAGATAGGAGCTGTACTTCCATGACTGGAAATAGCTGGAGTGGAAAGTGACATAAAACTTTGATGCTACATCCGAGTGAAAGATTTGATGTGAATGTGTTAAGAGAACTTGTCTCTGCTCACTTGCTGTAAGGCTGTGTGTGTAATGCAATCAAACATAAAACAGTGTGTAGTGTTTTGTCACGCTATACCACTAGGCTACTTGCTGAGAAAAGTAGCTTGTTTCTGGAAAGGCTACACTGTTACTGAAAAAAATGTATGCTAATGTTGAATGCTAGTTAAAAATGTAGTTACTTTAGCTTAAGCTAAAAGTCACTTAAAGAATTTTTGGCCCCACTTTATATTAGGTGGCCTTAACTACTATGTACTTGCATCAAAAAATAAGTACAATGTACTTATTGTGTTCATGTTGAACTGCAAAACACTTTTGCTGATATTGAGGTGGGATATGGGTAAAGTTAGGGACAGGTGATTCAAGATTCAAGAGTTTTATTTGTCACATACACAGTTATATACAGAATATACAACCGGCAGTGAAATGTAAACAGGTCCGCTCCATGGACAGTGCAAATTCACAGTTAAAAACACAAGGAAGAAATTATAATAGAAATAGGATATAAAAAAGTACTATCTATATATATATATATATATATATATATATGTATATATATATATATGTCTATATCTGTAGAATTATAAATAATCAAGTCAAGAGAAAAAAAAAGGTAACAAATAAGGATAAAGTGGAATAAAATAATTGAAGTAGACTTTGCAGTGAGTAAACTGTAGACTTATATGTGGTTAACAAATGTATAAGAGTATAATGTGCAAACAGGTTTATGACAGGTTGTTACACAGTAACAACGAGAACAGAAAGTGCAGTGCAATGTCAGTGTATCGATGTTTATCCTGGCGTGAAGTCACGTGATGTTAAGTTCAGGAGTCTGATGGCCTGGGGAAGAAGCTCCTCCTGAGTCTCTCAGTTTTGGCCATCAGGCTTCGAAGCGCTTACCAGATGGTAGCAGCGTGAAATGAGGTTTTGCAGGGTGATTAGAGTCCTTGATGATCTTGGTAGCTCTACCTTTGCAGCGTTTGGTGTAGGCGTCCTGCAGAGACGGGAGAGCTGACCCTGAGATACGCTCGGATAAGCGCACTACTCTTTGCAGGGCTTTGCGGTCATGACTGGTGCTGTTCCCATACCACGCTGTGATGCACTGAGTTAAAACACTTTCTATCGCCCCTAAATAGAAAGTTTTCAGGATAGCTGGTGAAACCCTGAATTTCCTCAGCTGGCGCAGGTGGTACAGTCTTTGCCTGGCTTTTTCACCTGTGTCTGAATGTGAGCAGTCCAGGTCAGGTCCTCAGAGATGTTTACTCCCAGGTACTTGAAGCTGCTCACTCTCTCTACTGGTGACCCGCTGATCATGAGGGGGAGTATGTCCGTTGCTGTCTCTTCCTGAAGTCCACAATCATTTCTTTGGTCTTGCCAACATTCAGAGAGAGACAGTTGTCCTGGCACCATGATGTTAGATGCTCCACCTCGTCCAAGTATGCCGTCTCATTGTTGTTGGAAATGAGGCCCAGGACAACAGTATCATCAGCAAATTTGATGATAGAGGTGGAGCTGTGTGTGGACAAACAGTCATGTGTGTAGAGAGAGTAGAGCAGGGGACTCAGGACACAGCCCTGTGGAGCTCCCACACTCAGGGTGATGGAGGTGGAGGTGGACTGGCCTATTCTCACCACCTGAGGCCTGCCAGTGAGGAAGTCCTCAATCCAGTGGCAGAGAGAAGGATTCAGGCCGAGATCCAGGAGTTTGGAGGTTAGCTTGGTGGGAACTATGGTGTTAAAGGCTGAGCTATAGTCAATAAATAGCAGCCTTACGTAGTTCCCACTTTTGCTGTCGATGTGAGTGAGGGAGGAGTGGAGGACATGAGAGATGGCATCTTCAGTCGATCTATTGGGACGATAGGCAAACTGAAGAGGGTCCAAAGTGTCAGGAATGAAGGCGCAAATGGTGTTTTTAATGAGTCTCTCAAAGACCTTCATGACTATAGACGTGAGAGCCACTGGACGATAGTCATTTAGGCAAGAGGGTTTACTGTTCTTAGGGACAGGGATGATGGTGGATTTTTTTGAAGGAGGTGGGGACCACAGATGTAGCGAGGGACTCATTAAAGATAGATGTAAACTATCTAGGTGTGGTGGTGTGGGTAAGTTTAAGGGTAAAGTTAGGGACAGGTGTGGTGGTGTGGGTAAGTTTAAGGGTAAAGTTAGGGACAGGTGTGGTGGTGTGGGTAAGTTTAAGGGTAAAGTTAGGGACAGGTGTGGTGGTGTGGGTAAGTTTAAGGGTAAAGTTAGGGACAGGTGTGGTGGTGTGGGTAAGTTTAAGGGTAAAGTTAGGGACAGGTGTGGTGGTGTGGGTAAGTTTAAGGGTAAAGTTAGGGACAGGTGTGGTGGTGTGGGTAAGTTTAAGGGTAAAGTTAGAGACAGGTGTGGTGGTGTGGGTAAGTTTAAGGGTAAAGTTAGGGACAGGTGTGGTGGTGTGGGTAAGTTTAAGGGTAAAGTTAGGGACAGGTGTGGTGGTGTGGGTAAGTTTAAGGGTAAAGTTAGGGACAGGTGTGGTGGTGTGGGTAAGTTTAAGGGGTAAAGTTAGGGACGTGTGGTGGTATGGGTAAGTTTAAGGGTAAAGTTAGAGACAGGTGTGGTGGTGTGGGTAAGTTTAAGGGTAAAGTTAGGGACAGGTGTGGTGGTATGGGTAAGTTTAAGGGTAAAGTTAGGGACAGGTGTGGTGGTATGGGTAAGTTTAAGGGTAAAGTTAGGGACAGGTGTGGTGGTATGGATAAGTTTAAGGGTAAAGTTAGAGACAGGTGTGGTGGTGTGGGTAAGTTTAAGGGTAAAGTTAGGGACAGGTGTGGTGGTGTGGGTAAGTTTAAGGGTAAAGTTAGGGACAGGTGTGGTGGTGTGGGTAAGTTTAAGGGTAAAGTTAGGGACAGGTGTGGTGGTGTGGGTAAGTTTAAGGGTAAAGTTAGGGACAGGTGTGGTGGTGTGGGTAAGTTTAAGGGTAAAGTTAGGGACAGGTGTGGTGGTGTGGGTAAGTTTAAGGGTAGGGTTAGGTGTAAGGGAAGTGTCAGCAGTGTAATTATAAAATGTAACTACAGTGGGTCTGAATTTTTTATCAGTAAAAATTCTGTTTCACAAATTATATTTAGTGAAATGCATCTGTTCATTCACATCGCGGTTTAAGAGAAATAGTTGAGAAATATTCTCATTCAAATTTTTCAATTTCATTTTCCTTTTGGGTCATCTCTGTGGGTGACAGATTTGAGTCAGTCGACCCTTTACTCGTTGCATTGCTTTTCTTCCACTAAAATCCCAGTCTATTTCCTAGTTCAAACACTCGTAGTCAAGCGAGCTGTCGGCGTTTGGGGCGACTGCGAATCTGCTCTCTTGAGAAAGAGCTGACAGATTTCAACAACGAGAGAGGGAGAGGGAGAGACAGACGCATAGAAAAAAAAAAAACTGCGTTAAACAAGAAGAGGTTTGCACTTGCTCTAATCCAGCCCGAGGTGCTGAGATATTCCAGACAAACAAAAATGTGTGCATGCATGTGATTCATCAGTCACTGGTGACTGATGTGGGTGTTGTGTTAAAAGAGTGAAGAACAGAAAGACAGCTGAATTGTGTTTTTGCCCTTACTTCAGGAAGGGACCACAGTGTCTGCTGATTCATGGACAGCTGCTTTAGGCTTTACAGAGTGTGCAGAAAGTTTTTTGACTAGTGCCATCTCATTTCAAACACACTTTGAAGCTAATTCACACTTCAGCGTGCTATATTTGAATATAAAAACCCTGTGTTTTATTCATATACAACCCACTGTTTATTCAATTGCAAAATGTGCTTGTATAGTACATATATGCATGTATAATATTTATATTTCAATCAAGTTGTTCTTACATGCTATGCAAATAAGTTTCATTATAGAACATGCTAGATTCAGAAACATTAGTACTTTTTATCCAGTTAGCCCCTACTGACAGATTTTGTACCTACACCGCCTGGAAAAGCATATTTTTCCGTAGATAGCCATTCCAAATTAGCTGCGTATTTTATAATTAATAATAATATATACATACTTTATGTATAACTTATATTGGAGAATTCAAAAATTACATCTATATATAGATTTTAAAATAGTCGTTAAGTCACCTTTATTTATATAGTGCTTTTTACAATGCCAATTGTTTCAAAGCAGCTTCACAGTGTTAACAGGAAAACAATTCAACAGAATTTGATTCGGCTGTATAGCCGCTCTGGTGAAAACAGTGATGTTATCCGCCTAATTTCAGTTATCATATAGTGTTAATGCGGGCAGATCGGCAATATAGATGAAATTTAGGTGTCCCCAACTGAGCAAGCCAAAAGCCAGAGGCAACGGTGGCAAGGAACCAAAACTCCTTCAGGGTCAGAATGGAGAAAAAAAAACCTTGGGAGAAACCAGGCTCAGTCGGGGTGCCAGTTCTCCTCTGGCCGACGAACAAACAGTGTATGATTATGATTCTGGCAACATTACAGGTCAGAAGTCACATTAGATCAATAGATATTTGTAAGATTACTCGAAAAAAAGTCGTCACACCAGAGACTGGTTTAATGAGGATGTCGTGTCGATGCAGCATTTACTGGGGAGAGTTTAATTGACATGCTCTCTGCAGACATTTCAGGGATGCGTTGGTCATGTCCAGGCGCAGGTCCACCATCTGGTCTGGATACGGCCCAGATCCGGTTGACTGCAATAAACCTTGGGTTTAAAAATATAAAGTATTTATTGATTTATACTTTTCATATAGAATTGTATTCTCTCTAATAACATTCCATATCTAGATAATGAATGTTTTATAATTATTATTATTTATTATTATTAATAATGTTTATTATATAGTATTGTGTGTATATACTTATTCACTTCACCTAATGTTATACCAGATCATAACACTGATTATCTCTTCATCACGGCACCTGTTAGTGGGTGGGATATATTAGGCAGCAAGTGAACATTTTACCCTCAAAGTTGATGTGTTAGAAACAAGAAAAATGGGCAAGTGTAAGGATTTGAGCGAGTTTGACAAGGGCTAAATTGTAAAGGCTAGACGACTGGGTCAGAACATCTCCAAAACTGCAGCTCTTGTGGGGTGTTCCCGGTCTGCAGTGGTCAGTATCTATCAAAAGTGGTCCAAGGAAGGAACAGTGTTGAACCGGCGACAGGGTCATCGGCGGCCAAGGCTCATTGATGCACGTGGGGAGCGAAGGTTGGCCCGTGTGGTACGACCAAACAGACGAGCTACTGTAGGTCAGATTGCTTAAGAAGTTAATGCTGGTTCTGATAGAAAGGTGTCAGAATACACAGTGCAATCGCAGTTTGTTCCATATGGGGCTGCACAGCTGTAGACAAGTCAGTGCTGAACAAACAAGTCCAACATAAAATATACATAATGTTAAATGATCTGCTGCTAACATCTTGGTGTCAGATACAACAACACACCTTCAGGGGTCTAGCGGAGTCCATGCTTCGACGGGTCAGGGCTGTTTTGGCAGCAAAAGGGGGACCAACACAATATTAGGAAGGTTCATAATGTTATACCGGATAGGTGTATATTGTATTTTAATAGTTACTGATAGTATGTCCGATTATGGTTATGGTAAGCTGCTGCATCCTCTTCAGCCTACCACCTAGAATTGCCTCACAAGATGGGCAGTTGCACCATGCAAATTAAGATAAACAGTAATTTTATGGGTGTGTTTGCACCATTACCCGATTTACATTTGTCTTTGATGAATACTTCCTTTGTATCTCAGCAACACGGTTCACTAAACAGTGGACTGTTCAGACTCTTACACACACACACACACACACAAATTACAAAAGTCCAAAACATCTCATGCTGTCAAAACACAAAGACACAGAGGGGATTGACTTTTCCAGTAGACTGTGTCCATAATTAATGTTAAAACAAAAGCAGAGGGAACGGATTAACCAAAGCCCATCTGTAAATCAGGTCAAGGACAGAGTCCTCTCTTGTACATTTTTTACTAAACAGCCATTTCACCTCTTTGTTCTGAAAACCGTCTATTTAATTCTATAGATCAGCAAGAGAGCTGAATTGAAAATCTTATTTGTGCAAGAAACCTTGACAACCCTATGAAAGTAGTCTAATAAAATGCAAGTAAAATTGTGCTGTGTAAACTTTATAGGCCATCTCCGGCGCGGGCACACCAGTTGCGCTGCAATTCTCCCAATGCATTTATGGCTCAATGCTTCATTCAGAAACTGGGACAACAGGTATGCGAAGCGAATCGATAGACTCAAAAGCAGGTTAGCGTGCAGATATAGGGCACTGATGCTCACCTGCATGGTGGCAGTCGGCCTGACAGCTGAGCAGATTAGACACTGATTTAGATCCATGTCAGTGTCCCTGAAGAACTCTCCCACAGGGAACAGAACGCACTGTACCACGGACCACAGAGCCCAGATGGTTTTTAGCTAATGTTCACTAATAATATCCTACCGCAGAAATGATAGCTTGTAAGATAGCTTTCCATCTGCTATAAGCAAGGAGTGCTCTACAGCATTGGTGGTAACGCTTTATAAGTAATGTGCATTACATAATCAGAATACCAGCCACTGTGGCTAGTGGTTTTCCAAAGTTACTAGCCACTCAGCACTTTCACTGGGCACAATTTTGTTGTCGGGATATTACGTTTTATTAGTGGTGTAACAATACACTTAGCTTACAATCACAAAACAATGCAGAAGCATTGTGACATTTTAACTAAATCAAGGCTGTCACTATAATGATGTTTTTGTTAATCAAGCAATTGCAAAATTTGGGAACAAAATTATTCAGACACTTTGACCTGACCATGTTTTTCTTAAGTATTTTTTTCTTTAATTGCTAATGTGACCTTTTACACCACAGACTGAACAAAATGAATTCATTTTGTAATTGGTTTACCTGTAATTAATGGTTTACCGGTAATTGGCATTATATAATTGTGTACTTAAATATAACCGCTGACAGCTGATTGGTTGATTGTAATCCATTACATGCCTTTCTATCGAAGTTATCTGACATTATCAAGATGATTTTGTTCTGACACAGTTTAACTCGGAGTTCTTGTCATATTTTATTACAATTTTCTAAACTAGCTTAATAAACTGTGATAATGTGAGAAAATGTTGAAGGTGTCTGAATTAAATTTGATAGAGATATAGATAGCTGTCAAACGATTAATCACATCCAAAATAAAAGTTTGTGTTTACATAATATATGTGTGTGTACTGTATAAATATTATCTATATTTGAATACACACATACATGTATATATTTAAGAAATATTTGCACATCTCATTAAATTTATTTTAATAAAACAAATTCTTGAATATATACACACATGCACATGTGTGTATTTATATATACGTAATTATACACAGTACACACATTTTATGTAAACTTATTTCAGATGCAATTAATACCAATTAATCGTTTGACAGCACTAATATTTATATGAAATGTAGGTAACTGATGTTCTGTTATGTTATCATTTAAAGTCTAAGAGTTTAATTATAGCTGATGAAAATCCTGGATGACTAACTGCAAGCTGGTTTTACTGTTATTAGGCTACTGTAACAAATCGATCCACTGAAGGCAAGTAGAGGAACCCAAGTGCAGGTCATTACAGTGTGAACAAATACAAAATGAAACCAAGACTTGACTATAATACAACCATTCACCAACAGCAGGTTTCAAGAGTTTTATTTGTCACATACACAGTTATATACAGAATATACAACCGGCAGTGAAATGTAAACAAAAGAGGCTCTTTCGCCCGAACAGGGACTTGAACCCTGGGCCCTCAGATTAAAAGTCTGATGCTCTACCGACTGAGCTATCCGGGCTGGTTACAATATCACATTCAATACTAGACAAGGGAACAAGGCAAACATGAGGGCTTAAATACACAATGGACTAATGACTGGACAAGGAACACCTGTGAACAATGATTAAACAATGAACCAATGACATGACACAAGAACACATGAGGGCATGGGAATCACATGACAACCAGGAAGCCTGACAGAGAACATGATAAACTGAGAAACTTGACAGTGAACATGAAATATGAACAAAACCTAAAAACACTGTGACCGCTGCCTATGCTGAAAAAACATAATCTAAGTCAGACTCTGTAGATATTTAATATTTTGTCTATAATACTGATTTCCAAGCACATGTAAAGTGATACAGTATTTTTTTGTGAAAATCCCTCAGTTTTTTTCTTTATAGGAAAATTTGTAAATGAAAGACTTTTGTATCATCATGCAGTGTTGAATTACGCCACTTCTGACAGTATTTTCCCCCCTCGTTTTCTCAACTTTCATATTTTTTGCACGGTTCGTTTCTCAAATCCCTCATTTACACCAATAAATGCCTGCTGATGAGGCTGCGTGTGAAAACTGTCCAGTCAGCTCTGCTACAGTGATTTTTGCTTGTGATTAAAGACAGGGGAGACAGATGCAGACGGGCGGATCAGAAATCCAGATTCCCCTCGGCAAAACTTGATCATCTGAATGTCATCTCAGCATTACCTGTCTGTTTAACAGGGCCTCCTGTCAGTGCCATGTTGTCCTGTTTTTTATTGAGCTGAAACAGCAAAAAGTGAAGGGAAAGAGTTTTTCCTTTTTCTTTTCAGCAGCGACTAACTGAACATGTTCCGCTCTGCCATTAGTCTTGAATGAAATATGGTGGCTACTGCACAGGTTGGATGTCAAGTGACATGAAATATTGATTAACTCAATATGTTTCATAGCCATCACTGCATATATTTGATTTGAGAGCAACAGCAGACGGGAAGATTTTCAGTGAATAAGGACAGTTGGTTCATCACATGCTTTGTGGTGTTAGCTATCAGGCTAATCGGGTATCTGTATGGTATGAATATAAGCTAACTAATATAGACATTAATTGTCATTATAACGTATGTCAAACAGCATTTATCATAACATAATTTTGTTGGAATTGTAATTAGGCGCTTAAGAGAGTAGCTATTAAAATAAATTGAGCCAATGGGGTCGCTTGGGGTTGTTTGTGTACAAGCTGTATGCATGGTCAAGCAGTACAAACCCGATTCCAAAAAAGTTGGGACACTGTACAAATTGTGAATAAAAAGAAATGCAATAATTTACAAATCTCATAAACTTATATTTTATTCACAATAGAATATAGATAACATATCAAATGTTGAAAGTGAGACATTTTGAAATGTCATGCCAAATATTGGCTCATTTTGGATTTCATGAGAGCTACACATTCCAGAAAAGTTGGGACAGGTAGCAATAAGAGGCCGGAAAAGTTAAATGTACATATAAGGAACAGCTGGAGGACCAATTTGCAACTTATTAGGTCAATTGGCAACATGATTGGGTATAAAAAGAGCCTCTCAGAGTGGCAGTGTCTCTCAGAAGTCAAGATGGGCAGAGGATCACCAATTCCCCAATGCTGCGCCAAAAATACTGGAGCAATATCAGAAAGGAGTTTCTCAGAGAAAACTGCAAAGAGTTTGAAGTTATCATCATCTACAGAGCATAATATCATCCAAAGATTCAGAGAATCTGGAACAATCTCTGTGCGTAAGGGTCAAGGCCGGAAAACCATACTGGATGCCCGTGATCTTCGGCCCTTAGACGGCACTGCATCACATACAGGAATGCTACTGTAATGGAAATCACAACATGGGCTCAGGAATACTTCCAGAATCCACCGTACCATTCACCGTTGCCGGCTAAAACTCTATAGGTCAAAAAAGAAGCCATATCTAAACATGATCCAGAAGCGCAGGCGTTTTCTCTGGGCCAAGGCTCATTTAAAATGGACTGTGGCAAAGTGGAAAACTGTTCTGTGGTCAGACGAATCAAAATTTGAAGTTCTTTTTGGAAAACTGGGACGCCATGTCATCCGGACTAAAGAGGACAAGGACAACCCAAGTTGTTATCAGCGCTCAGTTCAGAAGCCTGCATCTCTGATGGGATGGGGTTGCATGAGTGCGTGTGGCATGGGCAGCTTACACATCTGGAAAGGCACCATCAATGCTGAAAGGTATATCCAAGTTCTAGAACAACATATGCTCCCATCGAGACGTCGTCTCTTTCAGGGAAGACCTTGCATTTTCCAACATGACAATACCAGACCACATACTGCATCAATTACAACATCATGGCTGCGTAGAAGGAGGATCCGGGCACTGGAATGGCCAGCCTGCAGTCCAGATCTTTCACCCATAGAAAACATTTGACGCATCATAAAGAGGAAGATGCGACAAAGAAGACCTAAGACAGTTGAGCAACTAGAAGCCTGTATTAGACAAGAATGGGACAACATTCCTATTCCTAAACTTGAGCAACTTGTCTCCTCAGTCCCCAGACGTTTGCAGACTGTTATAAAAAGAAGAGGGGATGCCACACAGTGGGAAACATGGCCTTGTCCCAACTTTTTGAGCTGTGTTGATGCCATGAAATTTAAAATCAACTTATTTTTCCCTTAAAATGATACATTTTCTGTTTAAACATTTGATATGTCATCTATGTTGTATTCTGAATAAAATATTGACATTTTAAACTTCCACATCACTGCATTCTGTTTTTATTCACAATTTGTACAGAGTCCCAACTTTTTTGGAATCGGGTTTGTAATTTGGGTCTTTTTGCAACATGCTCTATTTGCACAATATATTTTTGTGACTTGGGTGCTAAAACACTGCAGACATTGCGTTCAAAAACCCCAGGACAACACTGGTTGAATTTGTAGGAAATAATCACAGTGAGATAAACACTGTGATCCAGCGGCAGACAGGAAGATGTTACAGTGATAATCCTGTGTTTAGTTTTACACACCGGATCATCTGTCCTGTCTCTCTGCCCACAATGCTATACAGCTCAGTGATACTGAACGCCACTGTGTGTGTGTCTCTGTTCAGGCTTCATTTCTAAAACACGCTGTAATCCATCATGTTCCTGATAACTCTCTCTCTGTGTGTGTGTGTGTGTGTGTGTGAAAGGAACGGTGTGTGGGTGGGATTTCTCTCTGGGATTTATTTAACGAGGCAGCTCACTAGAATGGGTCACATCTTTCAACTTCCTGTGATATCTCTACTTCCTCTCATCTGATGCATGTGGCATTAATAAAGCCAGAACACTATGATGTATTAATGAGCTCTGTTAAGATTTCATAATTTCTGAGATGCTTATTGAAGTCTGAGATTAGCTGATTGGAGAATTTTTTTGATGTATTGACAGCCATTGAGAAGAAGTTGTAAAACTGAATATGCTGTTTGAACTGTTGGGGTCAGTAAGATTTTATTAATTTAAAAAAATAAATGAATACATTTAATTTAGCCAGGATCCATTAAATTGATCAAAAGTTTTATAATGTCATAAAAGATTTCGATTTCAAAGAAATGCTTTTTATCTTTCTATTCATCAAATAGTAATGGTAAATAGTAAAAAAATTAAGCAGTGCAACTGTTTTCATCATTGATAATAATAAATAATACTTGAACAGCAAATCATCATATTAGAATGATTTTTGAAGAATCATGGATCAAAGGACACTAAAGACTGGAGTAATGATGCTGAAAATTCAGCTTTGCCATCACAGGAATAAATTGCAGTTTAAAATATATTAAAATTTAAAAACTCTTATTTTCAGTTGTAACCACCATTTTACCATGGTACAGCTTCTGTGTAAGGGTTTGTTACAGTGCCGATAGCTCCTACAATGTTTATATATGTGAATGAGTGATGCTATAATAGAATGCTTCCTATCTATCCCAGAATTCAAATGCTCTCATTAATGCAAGACACACCGCTTCACAATCTTAGTTGTTTGTGGTGGATCGTTAAGAGAAATGCACGTCACTGGTGAACTCGTTTATCAGATACCTCAGAAAAGAGATTGTGTTTTAGTATGAGGGCTCTTGTGTTGTATTGATTGGGTGGTGAAGAGCTAGCATGTTAAATGTTTCGTATCAAATCACTGCTGTCCCTGCTGCTACTCACACTCGTTTGTATATGAGGAACAAATGGGAAGTTTGACATTGTTAATGAATGTCATCTGCTTTTTCACACACACTTTTTCTTTTGCATGCAGTGACCTTAGCATTAATCATACTACTCCAGCAGTCTCAGCTAAATAATGTGCTGAAATTAAAAGTTGCTAACATGTCTCCCTTGTAGGTTGAAAACAACTCATTTTACATTTAGAAACAGTAAAGTGGACAATGCTTGCTTGTTTCTTTGCTTTGTAACTGCAGTAAGGAGCTTCCTCAGAATGCGTCAATAGGCTAATTGCTAAGCTAACTGTCTATGCAGTACACTTCTAGTAATACCGTTAAGGAAATGAAAGGTAATAACTGTTTACTATAAAATAAAAACTGTTTGGATGGCTGGTGAAGGTGAAAAGGATTACAGGAAGTCATGTGCTTAGTGGGTTCTAAAGATTTTACCATGTGTAGCAACCATGTTAAGAATAGGAGAGATGTGCATGTTTTGTACATAAAGAGTTATGTAAATTCCATCAGGGCCTGATTAAGGTTGCTAAAGGTTTCTTTTGAAGATCATTGACATAAAGCGACTTATTGTTTACTTTTGCGGTCTATAACAGTTTTCGGGTAACACTTTAGAATAATGGTCATTAGTTAACATTAGTTAATGTATTAACTAACATGAACTAACCATGAGCAGCACATTTGTTACTGCATTTGTTCATATTTGATAACATTAGTTAATAAAAATACAGCTGTTCATGGTTTTCTTCTCCCTAGTGCAATGATGAAATGCCTTGTGGTAACAATCTATAATGCTTTTAATGAGGTTAAACAGCTCAGCAGTGGGATTGATTTACATTCTACCATGACTATTGCCATAGCTTCACATGCTATTGTAATTATCATAAATACAAGTGTCCTAGTTGGAAATTGGGCATGAAGGATACTTTTGATCATTTTGATACCCAAGTTTCTGAGTTGGGCGTGCCATAAATTGTAACCCTTAAATGCATGAATGTTTCGCCAATCAGTATTACATATTCGGGTCTTTAGCGACCTGGATCTATATCTAACACAGATGGATCTCTACCTGTTGCGATAATGTTAAACTCTCCTGATATTAGAGTAACAATTGCAGAAGACTAAAATAAAGCATATTTTGTTACCTTTTGGAGCATCTGGTACATTCAGCATACATATCCGGCTCATATTCGCAATCTCAAACATATTCTCAAAACTATAATTCTCAACATCTTCAAAATCAATATTTTAATCGCTGACAGCTTCTTCACCAGATCCACTATCAAGTGACAGTGACATTTAATATTTGATTGCGTTCAGTTCTTGCTCTGCAGTAAATCACTGAGCCATTTCAAGTTTTGCTTTTGTTTTCTGCCTGCAGTAACTATGAGCGAAACATCACTTCATCATTGTGTAACAGACATTGTCACCTTGTGGAATAAAGGAGAATTGTACTTATTCAATGTCACATGTCACATGTCAGCATATGTACAAAAGTTTGGGGTCAGTATGATTTTCCCCCCAAAGAAATTAATAATTTATTCAGCAAGGATGCATTAAATTGATCAAAAGTGACAGCAAAGACATTTATAATGTTACAAAAGATACATTTGTCCAAAAATGCTGTTATTTTGAACTGAACTTTTTATTCATCAAAGAATCCTGAAAAAAGTACCATGGCTTCCACAACTGTTTTCAACATTGATAATAATAAATGTTTCTTGAGCAGCAAATCAGCATATTAGAATGATTTCTGAAGAATCACGTGACACTGGAGTAATGAGACACTGGAGTAATCACAGGAATAAATTACATTTTAAAATTGTTTTTACTGTATTTTTGATCAAATAAATGCAGCATTGGTGAAGAGACTTATTTCACATGCCAAAAAAGGCAAGGAGGAAATGCATTCTGGGAACCTCATGTTATAAATGTCCTCTTCCAAGGGATTTCTTTAGATAGACATCCATAATCACTTCCTTCTGAATGTGGTGATGCTATACTGCTATTCATACAGGCTGCAGACTGTGTGTGATAATTTGATGCTTTATCTGTGTAACTGCTTTTGAGCTGAACAGATTAAAGTGAACATTTCCTTCCTCTCCCTAGTAAAATAACATTAACTCATTCATCTCTCTCTCTCTCTCTCTCTCTCTCTCTCTCTCTCTCTCTCTCTCTCTCTCTCTCTCTCTCTCTCTCTCTCTCTCTCTCTCTCTCTCTCTCTCTCTCTCTCTAACACACACACACACACACACACACACACACACCAGACAGACAGACTTTTTTTGGATTCTCATTCTGTGGTCTAATTGGATCCTAATAGGAGTTTTCCTCCCTAGAGTTCTCTGATAAGTTAATGGTCTGTGAATTGGTCCTTCTTCAATCTCCAATCTTACTGTGTATGTGTGCGTTAGTGGGCCATGAGAGACCTTAGAGGGAAAAAAGCTGGCTTAACTTGCCATTTCAAATGCTTTTATTAGGGGTCACATAAGGCCTCTTTCTTTCTCGCTGTTTAGTTTGTACTAGGCAGAAACCAGAAGATGTCCACAAGATGTTTATATGTTTCCAGTTTTACCTACAGAATAATCTATTTTATATTAAGTCTAATTTATCGAGGCGGAATAGAACTCCAGCTCAGCTCATTTTACAGAGAGATGTGATTTATTGATCTCTGAGGGGTAATTTAGCAAGCAGACCATGAGTTAGAATCGAACGGGGTTGTTACGGCCAAAAACACTGAATATTAGCCACCAAAAGATACGAGCTGTGTGTGTGTGTCAGGCATAACATTATGACCTTCCTAATATCCCCCCTTTTGCTGACAAAACGGCCCTGACGCGTCGAGGCATGGACTCCACTAGACCCCTGAAGGTGTGCTGTGGTATCTGGCACCAAGATGTTAGCAGCAGATCCTTTAAGTCCTGTAAGTTGTGAGGTGGGGCCTCCGTGGATCGGACTTGTTTGTTCAGCACATCCCACAGATGCTCGATTGGATTGAGATCCGGGGAATTTGGAGGCCAAGTTCACTCGTTGTTGTGCTCCTCAAACCATTCCTGAACCATTTTTGCTTTGTGTCAGGCAGGCGCATTATCCTGCTGAAAGAGGCCACAACCAACAGGGAATACCGTTTCCATGAAAGGGTGTACATGGTCTGCAACAGTGCTTAGGTAGTTGGTACATGTCAAAGTAACATCCACATGGATGGCAGGACCCAAGGTTTCCCAGCAGAACATTGCCCAAAGCATCACACTGCCTTCACCGGCTTGCCTTCTTCCCATAGTGTATCCCGGTGCCATGTGTTCCCCAGATAAGTGACGCACACGCACCCGGCCATCCACGTGATGTAAAAGAAGACCGGGAACACCCCACAAGAGCTGCAGTTTTGGAGATGTTCTGACCCAGTCGTCTAGCCTTTACAATTTAGCCCTTGTCAAACTCGCTCAAATCCTTACGCTTGCCCATTTTTCTTGTTTCTAACACATCAACTTTGAGTAAAGTATTAAAGTATAAATTATAAATATATATAAATTAAAAAATAATAAAGTGTTAATTCATTCTTTCTTTCTTTCTTTCTTTCTTTCTTTCTTTCTTTCTTTCTTTCTTTCTTTCTTTCTTTCTTTCTTTCTTTCTTTCTTTCTTTCTTTCTTTCTTTCTTTCTTTCTTTCTTTCTTTCTTTCTTTCTTTTCTCTCTATCTTTGAGATCTGAATCCTCTGACTGCTGAACCCAGTGTCATCTGTCCACAGCCTCACACAATAAATGACAATGAATCACATCCCTATTAATCTCTTTTTATAAAATCTCTTTTTTTCCTTTTTTTTAACCAGCAATGTTCACAGCAACACATTTTGTCCGTTTCCTTGGTTTCCGTTTTCATTGTGCTGCACTGGATGTTGAAGGCCAAGCACATTAGTTGTGTGGGTTTAATCAAGTGTTATGCTGTTCAAGGGCCTGTAAACCTTCTTGAGCAGTAGCATTAAGCTCAGATAAGAGCACATTAAATTCCATCTGTTTGCAGTGTGCTTTTATATGTGAGAGTGGGAAATGAACTGTGCTGCTGGAGTCTCTCCCTCTCTCTTCCTCTGCCCTTGGATTGAAGAATAGGCTCAGGACAGAAATGGCTGACAGCCCAGCTCTTTAGAGAAAGAATCCTGTCTCTGACAGTGTGTACTCTCGCTTGCTGACAAACACATGTGTGCACAAGTCACAGGTACACGCTCAGAAAAAAGGTACAAAAGCTGTCATTTATTTAATAATTGATTTGAAAATTGAAAACTGGAAAGAGCAGATTGAGTTTTAACATTGACTGACCATGTCATCACTTCTATAGTATAGTACTTCTATCAAGCACAGGGATGAACACCAGTCGATTGTGTGGAAACTTTCAACTACTACCCCCATCATAAAAAGCATTTGTACTCCATTATATAACTGCTGTGATGTTCAGTTGTCAGTCGCATTTTTTTTGTCATACACATTTTGAAGTGTTTATTTCTCAAGAGATTTATTGTTTGTAACATGAAGTTTGAAAATATTCACTAGAAAAACACTATATATATAAAGCATCCATCAAAAGGTGCATACATTTTCGGTCAAGATCTTGTATTGACAATGCAAGAGTCAAGCACTCTGTAAAGGCTACTCCAGCACATCCCATAGAAGGGTGCATGAATGAATAAATGGATTGATGGAGAAAGTTAAGTGCATTTCTACTGACGGTCCTAATAATATTGTTAATTGTGTCTCTCTCAGGTGAGCACCTGCGGGTCTGTCCTCAGGGTTACACCTGCTGCACGTCTGAAATGGAGGAGAACCTGCTGAACCTGAGCAGGCGAGAGTTTGAGACACAGGTGAAGGAGTTTGGACGCACCTTACAGGCCTCTCTCAACGGCCAGTTCAAGAGCTTTGACGGTGAGTTACTGGATACTCAGTGATGTCACGTGACGCAGTCCTTTTATTTTTATATTAAAAATGTCTGTGTGCTGCTGTGTGTGTGTAATAAGCAGAGTGTATGCACATTGTGCACCAGCCTATAGACGCACATTACTAACGTGCCCTTACACAAAAAATATTGACTTTAGACCAGGTTTCAGTTGGTCAATGGCACAGTCGTTTTCACTTGCTTCAAAATAGCAAAGCGCCAACAATGTGCCTGAACACACCTCATTTTCAGACCATGGGTGCACAAATGGGGGCAAATGCATTTACTATTATAACAACATGGCGCAGGACGTGAAAATTATCTGCGTCGGACCACAACTGCGTCGGGCTGAAACTAGCAAAAACTAGCGCCGGGTGTATAGGGCCCTATATCACTAGAATTTTTTTAAAAGTATTATGCAGTAATTTAAGACATTACTCCTATAGAACCTTTTTGGTATAAAGGCATACTTTTTGGCATTATTCTTCTATAAAGAACCCCATTGAACGTTTTTTTTTGTAGAGTGTGGCTTGTTTGTCTAACAAACCTGTGCTTGATATCTCAGAGCAGCACTGATAAAACCTCCTAGTGGCATTAGACAGATGGCGTGTGTGTGTGTGTGTGTGTGTGTGTGTGTGTGTGTGTGTGTGTGTGTGTGTGAGTATTTCTCACTTACACACAAGCCTGCTGAATACTGTGAGTGTGGATGTTATTCACGCTGTTTACCTGAGTGATTGTGTTTGAGGAGATCAAGCTCTAAAACTAAATGTTTTGACAGCAACACACTCACACTTGTTTTACAATAATGTGCATAATGTCTGTATATATATCTATATATAATATGTATATAATTCTCTCTCTGTATCGTTCTCTAGCATCATGTGCCTTTCTTTCTCTCACTCTGAGTGTAGGCGTTTTAATCAGTGTTTTTACTTTTTGTGTAGATTGGTGTGTGTGGGTGTGTGATTTGTTTTGATTAGTTCTGTCTGTAAGAGACAAACATCATCTCAATCACATCAAAGCATGCTTTACACAATTACATGCTTTAAATGTGTGCGTTTTGCTGTTTTGGATGGGGCATTCTCACAAAAGAATAAAATGGACATTCTGAATGGGGATTAAGAAATCAAAGCCTATTTTTAGAACCATTTAGATTTTTTCTTTTTTTGCATTGTAAAATTATTTTCATTCAAGTGCATTTTTGCTCCTAAATTCCCATTGCTATAAAGAAATACAAATGTCATTCTTGTTATTGTGATAGAGTAATTAAAAAAAAAACCATTTAAAATAAAAGTAGAAAATAAAATTACAGGCAATGCAATAATATTACTGTGGTGTATATACTTCTATCTATATAAAGTCTATCCATTTATATTTAAAATAGTATTAAATAAATTAAAATAATGTCATAATGCAAAAAAATAATAATAAAAAAATACTTGATTTTCTTAATGCAAAATATAATTGAGTTATATTAATATTTAATATAAAAGTATTAATTAATTAATTAATTTAGAATATGTAAAACATGAGCATTTCTTGATATTGAGAGGTATAATAATAATACAGGTCAACAGAGGGGTTTGGGTAGGCCTGGCATCCTAATTATGTCAAATGTCTTTTTTTTATTGTTGCAAGCAGAACTAACTGTAGAATAGAAAACAGGCAACGCTTTTTAAAGAATCATTGTTGAATTTGTTAAAAGCTGAAGAAATATATATAGAATATCTTTGCTTTTCTTTGTCTGGGTTTTTGTGCAGTTGGTGACTTTGGTACTTAAAGCTGAAAAAATCTGTGTCTCTGTCGTTCATAAGGGCCAATTTTGAGGTTTAAAGCATGTCTCTGCCAGCTCACCTCCAGGAATCCAGTGTGTGTACAAACACTTTCTCACACACACATAATGTAGTGTGTTTGTGGTGAGAATGCTTGAACTGTGATTATTTCCCCAAGTGCTGTGGCACAGGGAGGAGATCTGGTCAGTGTGTGTTTCCCAGCATGAATTATGCTTGGCACAGTAAGCAGCGATGGTGGATTATACCCTGTGTGTGTGTGTGTGTGTGTGTGTGTGTGTGTGTGTGCGGCTATTTATGTAAGAGTTGAAAGACTAAAGGCATTAACAGCGCAAAATGTGACAATATTTATTATAAACAAAATAAAACAGCCTCTCTGAATCATGCGTGCTGTCAAAGACGCAAACATTTGTTTCCAGTTTTTGCCCCTTACTGACTAGAAATAAGATCAATTTACAGCAACCTGGAGCAGTCTCTCCAATCATAAATCTCAGGCCATGTCATTTCTACATTAATTTAATGTAGAAAATTAATTTATCCATCCATCCATCCATCTCAAAATTGCTTTGTCATAATACAATATTGTCAAAACTAGGAATATATGAACATAAATATTAATACATATGTGAACATAAATAATACATATAGGAACATAAATAATAATACATATAGGAACATAAATAATAATACATATAGGAACATAAATAATAATACATATAGGAACATAAATAATAATAATAATATTAAATAATAATAATAATAATAATACAAATAATAGAAGAAAATATTACAACATAACTTAAATTTCATACAAATACATTTCTAATAACTTTACAAAACTTCACTCTAAAAATGCTGGGTTAAAAACAACCCAAGTTGGGTTGAAAATGACTAACCCAGCAATTGGGTTGTTTTAATCCAGTGATTGGGTTGTTTTAAGAAAACATTTTTTAGAGTGTTTGAAGCTTATTATAGCTATTTTTGATGACAAAAATAATTCTAATTTTTACTTTACAGTAAACTGCCAGGTGTCTGCTTTCAAATGAGACCATGCTTATGCTTTTATTGCAAAGGATTCATGAACTGTATCGTTTTAGTCTGAGTATGCCATTTCTTAGGATTTTTTCAAAAGCGGGGTGCAGGCTAACAGGTTAAATAAACAGTGTAACAAATTAGAACATTTGAACATTTGATACCACTGTGTTTTAACATGTATATACACTCACACATACTGAGCGTCACTGTGGTGGACAGTAGGGAATAGGGAAACAGACTGAGGTCAGACGCAATACACACCGCACACACACATTCATCTGCTGTCTCTCAGGCTGTGGCACATCCACACGTTGCTGTCTGTCCCTCTCCTAATATTATCATTATTTGTTCTACTTCAGTCATGGCTGTAAAGTTCTTTATGAATGTATTGAATTTTTATTTAAGTAGAGGAAAAGTATTTGTGACCGTGAAGGAGGAAGTGCGTCTCTGTCTCGATCTCTTCTGTCCTACAGTGAACACACACCCTTTGCTCTCTGGGTAACCAGCTCTTTCTGTGTCTGCCGGTCTCGATGGCCAGACTGTGCTCACTGTACTTGGTCAGGATTCATCTCTGCTTTGTGTCTCTGACACTCTGTAGATATTCTTCTAATTGATTTTAGAGTTCGATAGAATTGTAATTTACTTTGTGTTTTAGTTTCCTATTCTATCCTATCCTATTTTAGATTATTTGATAATTTGGTTTATTTTGATGTGTGGGTGAGAATCAGTGCTGGTCTGAGACTGTTAGAGAGTTAGTAGAGTTAGTCGGGTTAGTAAGTCTCAGAACCAGCTGACTGAGGGGACTTTTTCCGGGGTTCAGTTCTTGGGTTTGTAATGCTTTAAAATGTAGCGATTCTGTGGGACCTGCTTTTAGGTGCATCCAGAATTTGAAGGATCTTTTTTGCATATTAATAATCAATGGAAATCGGCCTAATTCTGCCCTACATGCATTATTGGGTGTTTTCCTTTGTAGTTTTAGGATGAGTTTGCAGAATTCTGTGTGTAGGGCTTCTGTTGGATGTCTGTCCCATCTAGTGTAGTTCTGATCACTGAGTGGACCCCAGACCTCACTTCCATACAGCGCTATGAGCTGAATCACACTATCAAAGATTTTACACCAGATTGGAATCGGTAATTCAGTGGTTTGGATTTTTTTTTTATGGCATAGAGATCTTCCAGCTTTGTCTTTGAGAGCATTCACTGCCATACTGAAACTCCCCGATGCAGTGATGACCAGGCTGAGGTAAGTGTACTGCATTGTGTGCTCTAGGGCGGTGCAGCCTAGACTGAACTGGTGTCTGTGTTCTTGACATCTGGGCTTTTTCTGAAAGACCATAATGTTGGTCTTTGTGAGGTTCACTGCCAGGGCCCAGTTCTGGCAGTAGTTCTCCAGCAGGTCCAGGTGCTGCTGCAGTCCCTGTGCAGTGGGTAACAGCAGCACCAGGTCGTCTGCATACAGCAGGAGCTTGATGTTTTTGTCTTCTAGAGTCCAATGACTGTTCCAACTGCACTGCTAGTTCATTAATGTAAATGTTGAATAGCGTTGGATTCTGTTCAACTGTTCTCTTCTGGGTGGAGAATTACGTATGCTTGTTGCCAATTCGTATTGCACATTTGTTGTTCAAATACATTGATTTTATAATGTCATAAAATGTACCCCCTACACCGCTTTGTACAAGTTTGTAATATAATCCGTTGTGCCAAATAGAATCAAAAGCTTTTTTGAAATCGACAAAGCATACAAATATTTTTTTGGTCTGTTTTACGTGTTTATTGATTAGGGTGTGTAGGGTGTAAATGTGGTCAAAAGTTCTGTGCTTTGGAAGGAAGCCAATCTGACTCTGACTCAGGACATTGTGTTTAAGGAAGTTTACAATTCTATTGTTTAAAATACTGCTAAATAACTTCCCCGGTTACTGCTCACACAAAAGCCTCTGAAATTATTAGGGTCCAATTTATTTTCTACTTTTATGAATTGGGATTATAAATCCTTGGCTCCAGATATCTAGCCTGGATGCCAGCTGAATTTAGCCCCACCCACAACATTTGAGGTCGGGAAGTTGGGTATGGATCCGTTGTGGAGCAACTATGCTTGAACCAGAGCTGTTTGGACCAATCAAATTGTCAGGACGGGCTTTATACGACGATGGACAGATGATCAACAGTAACGTAATCATCCACGTCACCAAAGAGCGCTTGGGTTGAATTCGTTCTAATCCTAAACGGAGAACTTGTTCATATATGCATTCACCTTTACTATTTCTCTCAAAAATGATGATTGTGTTGGTAAGTACTCCATGTATCCTTAAATTCTTTTTACAACACTGGCAAAGATCATTTACACTCATCTTCTTCTTCTACTTCTTCCAGCGTGCGTGCAGTTGAGTTCTGTTGACAACTATACGTTAATGTGTCGTTCATGAACGATTCGTTCTTTGTGAACTAATCTTTAATGTGACTCGGGAACAACGAGTTGTCTCTGAGAGGTGAACTATTCAGTTCTGTTTTCGTGACTGCATGCATTGCATATGGGGCTGTCCCGGCCCGGATCAGACACTGATGACGGAGCTAACGACTCAAACCCAAAGACAGGAGAGGTGTACTAATCTTTCCAGGGAACAGACGTGATTAAATGTGAAGTGACAAAAGAAAGAACGACTCAGATTTGGAGGTGAGGTTAACTTAACAGACTGCATACCCTGAGACCCAGCTAAGCAATTCATGAATCATTTCTTTCTTAAAGTTAAGCCTTGTGACATTTTAATTATATTCTGCTGAAATTAACAAAATTACTTGGAAAAAAGATTTGTTCATTTTGCTGAACGAGATTCAAATATCAGAGTCCGTAAAATGACTTCCTGCTACTACTATGCGTCGCTCAATATTTGTCACTTACTCCATTGCTCTGATTGGTTGTAAGTCTATCCAATTGAGTGCAGAGGCATTTTCTTTTCTGGTTCGGTTGAAACGCCCCATAATCACAGCCCAATGGAGCAATATCAGACTCATATTCTGACTAGAATCTGAATATAACAACGTCAGGCTACCAGATGTCAGGAAAACAGCCTGAACTAAGTACAATGTTGAGTAATTTGAGCACAGCCGTCTGCAGCTCAGGTGTGCTGTTTCAACATTTCACCTAGAATGCTGTCAGGACCACACGATTTCTTAAGTTTTTGGCTTTTGAGTTTGTTTATCAATTCTTCATGTGTAATTGGGAAGTCAAGTGGATTTTGATCTGATAATAATTGTCATGGAGTTGTTTTGGTGGGATTTCACTTCTATCTTTCTGTCTTACATCCATCCATCCACCATCTTTCTTTCCTTAGGACATGTACATCTTAGAATCCTTTCACACACCCCTTCGTCCTCTTTTACTGTCTGTTTAGTTGTATCTGTCATCAGGTATGTGTATGATTAGATTGGTTTCTTTATGTGTTGAAAGGTTCGTCTCTAAGAGAGTTTGTTTTGTCTTCTTAGAATCACAGCTAAAAGTATGTTAGAGCATAATAAGCTGTTATGAGTCTGTTTTAGGAGGTTAAGTATGGCTCTCGATGTGTTTTAGGGTGTGTGTGTGTATGTTTGGTGCTGGATTCTCTGGAAGGGTGAGGAGATTCTTAGTAGTTTTTAGGATTCATAAGGAGTGGCTTTTCGCTGTAGGGGACAGTTTCTGAACATATATCAGACACAGACACACATACGTTGAAAACATTTGGCCACATGTAGATACAAAGCTAAACAGAAAAAGACGTTCAAAAGACAATCAAATTCATGTTGCAGGCCAGAAGGTTTACGTGTCTGTGTTAAAGACAACTACATTTTAACAAATCCCAGCACAGAAGATAATAATCTATTTTATCAGATCACATTGTTCAATGTATGACGTGAATCTTCTGCAGAATTAATACATTTCTTAGCTGAATACATTTATTAGTCCTGAGTGTGAATAGCAGTTCAATTCAAGCGCTGATATATTGAAAGAATATTTTCAATTACACAAAGTCATCCAGGAAAACAATTTCCTGTTGAAGGTCACCTCTGATGATGTCATCTGCGACAAGGACAGCTGCTCTGTCGTGCGTCCTTATTGCCCGCTTCGTGTTGACATGCAAATCATGTTGAGGAAGACCTGCAGTGACACAGACCTATGATCCCAGAGACGTTTCTCTCTATGTCTCTCTCCC
>CM031944.1:42251925-42496925 GCA_018749465.1 Paracanthobrama guichenoti
ATTTTATGTTATGTATTTTGCTTCAACTGTTTTTTTTTTTTTTTGTTGTTGTTGTTGTTGTTGTTGTTGATTTGCTGAAACATTCTATTCATATTCAAATGCCAGTGGTGGGCAAGGTGTTGTGTGTATGTTTCCTCAACCATATGATACAATGGTAACACTTCAGTTTGGGTTCCAATTCTCACTATTAACTAGTTGCTTGTTAGCATGCATATTACTATGATGTTGGCTGTTTATTAATACTTATAAAGCACATATTAATGCCTTGTTTTGCATGATCATATTCTGCATCCCATAATCCTACCAAATATAGGATGCAGAATATGGTCATGTGACACTGAACACCGGTGTAATGGCTGCTGAAAATTCAGCTTTGCCGTCACAGGGATATATTTAATTTTAAAACGTTACAATAGAAACTGTTATTTCAACACTATCTCGCGACCAATTCGTACGTATTTTACGAGGTGGCTAATTTGTACAAACCCCAGTGACCGGTAGGTTTAGGGGCGGAGTTTGAGGTAGGTCATTCGTATGAATTCATACAAATTTGGCAACTCATCAAATACGTATGATTTAGCAAAAATCATATGAATTTGTACGAGTGAGGTCGCACAAATTCATAAGAATTAGCCACCTCGTAAAATATGTACAAATTAATATTACTGTTTTTACTTAACTTCCTCACTAATTATTAATAGGCAGTTATAAGAGTTTGAGGCAAAAGTCATAGTTAATAGTTAGTTAACAGCGAGAATTCTAATCTAAACCCTAACGTATGACCGATACAATAATTGTTTAAATTAAATAAGTTGTTTAAAAAAACTCATTAACCTAATTGTTTCAAAATATTTAAATTAAATGAATCAATGTAGCTTTACACAATGTACTCCTTGTGGATAGCACATATATAAAAAAAAAAAAAATGTCCTCACAAATGCATTAAAACCTTTTAAAACACACTTTTGAGGACCTCAAACCAATCGATCAGTAAAAACTGAGACAAATAATGTATTGGGGTTTAAGATTAATGTAATTGTACTTGTGATTAACTTTAAATTTAATCAGAATAGTAGTCAATGGTCTGCTGTACAACAACTTTGTGTTTGTCACTATTCACTGTTTAACCATGTTTATGCTCTCCTAAACTTGACTGATTAGTTGTTGTTTTGGGGTCAGACTTCCTCATAATAAAATATATTTAAAAAAAAGAGCCAATGATGCTTGAGAATAAACCATATAAACATATTAAATTCTTAATGTAATGAGGGTTAAAATTAGGGTTAAGGGATAGACAGTATCATTAGCTCAATATAAGCACAGCAATGGAAAGTCCCCATTAAGATAAAAACAGATGTGTGTGAACCAATTGTGAAGGCCAAATTTTGTGAAAATGTCTTAACAAATTAACATGCAGAAAACTGACAATGCAGAATACTAATATGATCTGTAAATAATGGACATATGGACACTGCTCCTGATGAATAGAATGAACATCATACCTGCATGCAAATCCTTCCCAGCTGACACACGACATACCAGTTACAAAATGTATTGGTACTTTTGAAATTTCTCTTATTAATTGAAAACATAACTATGACATTGCATGCTTTTCCTTTTTCTTTTTATATAGTGAAGTGATATACAGCAATTGAAGAGTGTGCTCTACGAGCACAGTATACCATCTGAGAGGGCAAAGTTTGTTTTTCTGAGATGAGACTTTTTATTTCATAACAAGTTAATAATAATGTTAGAATATTGTACTGTACTAAAGCATAAAAATACCATATGTCTGCAGAGATTCAGGAAACAAGTTCTCCAAAAGACACTTTGAAATGTGAGTTCCATGTCGGGGTAGTCTTTTTTTGTTTTGGTCTGTGTGATCCCACTTGAGCTTGAGCATTTAAAGCGGTGGACCTGCAGAGTGCACTTACAATATGTTATCATCCTTTGGTGTGGGCAGTAATATAGTTATTGTTATAGTTATTGTTTTTGGCGTGAACTGGCCTTTAGTAGTAGTAGGATTTGCTGCTAAAATAAATATTGCTTATATGAAAGGTCCTCCCCAACACAGCTTCAAATGTCTCAGTGTGTGCATTAATTTAAAATATTGAATAAAATGAGGGAGGGCTGGTACTCCTTTAATTCAGCCATTCAGCACTTTGTCAGAATGCACAAATACAATTACATGTAATCACATTCAAATCCCTCTCTTCCTTTCATCCCTAACCCCTCTCTCTCTCCTCTCATTCCATCACTCTGTGGTCCCCAGCTGCTTGTCTCTCCATCACGGGCTCAGGCGCAAATTAACAGCCCGACGTGTTCTGTTACGATGCTACTGATATCATTACGCCCGCACGCCTGTCAGAGAGATAGATGGAGGAGTGGGAGAACGAGAGAGGGGTGTAGTGAGGGGGTGGAGGGTCAGACGAGTGTGACAGGAATATAAAGAATGGAGTATCTACCTTTCATGGCCTTTCTTTTTTATATTAGTTTATCTTTATACAAAGTCAGGATGTTTCCTCACCTCATACATTGACACCTAAAAATAATCCGACACTTAAAGGGATAATTCACCCTAAAATGTTTACAAAAGGGTACTCACCCTCATGTTTCTTCTGTGGAACACATACAATCTTTAAAATATCTTCATTTGTGTTAAATTTAAAACTGAAAATATATATACACCTATATGTATGTGTATATATATATACGTGTGTGTGTGTGTGTGTGTGTGTGTGTGTGTGTGTGTGTGTGTGTGTGTGTGTGTGTGTGTGTGTGTGTGTGTGTGTGTGTGTATATGTATATGTGTGTGTGTGTATGTATATATGTATGTGTAGCTTTCCTTTTTGTAATTTTGTTGTGTTTTTGTCATGTATAGTATAAAATTGTGTTTAAGCTTTATTTTAATAGTATGCATTAAAATATCACACTAATATATTTACATTTTAATTTATGATGCTAACATTGAAATGTCATTAAAATAATCAATTTTGATGTAATATTTGTGCATTTTAATGTTAATTAAATATATATTTTTAATAATTCATACAAAATTTTTAATGTAATACGTGTTTTTTTTTATTGTTATTTTTTTACAAAAATTAGTTTGAGATCAAAACTATTTTTATGCCTTTCATAAAAAAGAATGAACAAATATTAAAGGGCTGTAAGATTTCTGCCCTGCAGGCTGTCATGTTGTGAATCAGACTTTAAAAACCTGCGTTCGGAGTGTCGGGAGTGAAGATGGACCTGGATCAGTGGTAACACTTTCGAGAGGCTTTTAAATGAAAATATGAACGGTGAGAAAGGTGTCCATTGAAGCGTGAAGACAGATAATGAATATGGGATCCTCACAGTGCAGGGGGACGTGAATGTGATGGGATTTAGAGTCCAGTAACGGAGTCATTTCAACAAAAAAAGGCAGCTGGAAAAACCAAATGGTCAATGATCTGTTTAAAATGGATGTTTTGAAATGCTTGATCAAGTCAGTGTGCATTTGTTGAGCCATTTCAAAAGTATGATTAATGTGAACTTAATCAGATGTAGGGCGCACAATGCTCTTATTTAAAGCACACTGCTCTGTATTTCATCATGAAAGCATTTGTGCAGACATAATCCCATTGGTGCAATGTGTGGAAGATCTCTGAACACACACACATAAGATGTAAGAATAGAAATGGTATAGGATTTAGAAAGATTAATTTTGACCTTGTTTGGGTTCATCGTTATGAATTGTTGTGCATCTTGTGTGTGTGTGTGTGTACATGAATGTACAGACAAGCATGGCTGAATTTATACACTTATATCCAGTAGTGGCTCCTGAAAGTAAATGTAAGTAGATTCTGGTTATTTAGTCTATAAACATTTTGTAAGCTTTATATTCTAATTGCTGAACACATGCAGACACACTTTTAGCAAAGATGGTTAAGCGGAGCTTGTTGATAGATTCAACTTTTGCCATATTGTTCGGCAAAACTCAGAACACATCTTGCTTTTTTAAGCATGACTTCAGTGCTGTTCTTTGTTCTTTTCTCAAAGAAAAACTTTACTCCAAGTCTTCCAGAGTCACGGCCAAAGCCGTTTCGAAAGACCGCTGTTCGCCAGCTTCTTTGTTTTCAAGTAGCACGCGGAACCACCGCAACTCTGCCATCATTATATTAAGCCCACCCACCGATTCTATACACGACGTGATTGGCCTGACCAGAGTTTGGTTTTTCCAGCTCGCAAGCCAACAGAGAGTTGCTAGATGCCCTGGCTGCAAATTATATTTGCTGCTGCTAGGGTGTGGCTAGATTTCTAGGCTACATGGATGGGAGACCTCCTGGGAAAATCTAGGTAGCTGCTGGAAGAGGTGTTAGTGAGGCCAGCAGGGGGTGCTCACCCTGTGGTCTGTGTGGGTGCTAATGTCCCAGTATAGTGAGGGGGACACTATACTGTCAAAAAGCACCGTCCTTCGGATGAGACGTTAAACCGAGGTCCTGACTCTCTGTCGTCATTAAAAATCCCAGGATGTACCCAAAAAATGCTTTTCTTACTTAGTATTTTTGTCTTGTTTCCAGTCCAAATATCTAAAAAATCTTACATTTAAGAAGCATTTACTAGACAAGCAAAAGTTTTTGTCCTGTTTTAAAATAAGCAAAATAATCTGCCAATGGGGGTTTCTGTTTGAATTAAGATTGCTTATTTTAAGCAAAAACTCACTTAATTTTGAGTTATTTTCCCCCAAAACAAGACAATAATTTTTGCTTGTCTAGTAAATGCTTCTTGTTTAAAATTTTTTAGATATTTGGACTAGAAACTAGACAAAAATACTAAATAAGAAAAGCGTTTTTTGCAGTGTGTAACCCCAGCATTGGTGGTGGTTGAGGAGATTCCCCTCAATATGTAAAGCGCTTTGAGTACCCAGAAAAAGAAATTGCCTAAATGTATTATTTATTGCCTCCAAATGTTGTTTTAGAATGTTACAAGTTGTGGAGGAATTCCAGTGAGGAAAAAAAAGCAATGTCTATTCTCATGGTCAGTTTATAATCGCAATCTTACACATTATTCAAATTCAAACTTTCAGGGAAAAAGTTTAAACTGAAAGAGTTGTCGGAAGCTTAGTGGTGGCGACGTTGAAGTCGAGGGACCGTGATGTAGTTTGCTTATAGCCTACCTTTAGCTTTTTACTTCTGGCGACTGCATTTAGGCTTCAAATTAATAAAAGTTATGTTCATCTGTGAAAATTGTCTTGGACAAACCGTGTAAGTATCATAAACTTTTGATCACAGAGGTTATTTTTTTGCGATAATCCCAAAGCCTATGCTATTTTCCAGGGTTGTACTAAATGTACTTCACCACTCTATATTAATTTTCTATCCCTGCATATGAAACCACATTTTCTGAGTAGGTAATACATTTGAATTTAGATGTACTTCATGACACTCTATATGAATATGGGTAGTATAAATGAAATTCGGACGTACTACATCGCCATGTTGTTACTGTCACGTGACCTGCCAGTGTCAGTTGTGTTGTGTCATTCATAAATTCTCTCCCGTGGCCTCATGGGATAGTAAAGTGTTCATTAATGCGCACTTCAGAATCTCTGCGGAAGTACATTAGGTTACTTTTTGAGTATGTATTTGGACATACTACTCTTTTGATGTGCTGTTTTTCACATTCTATATAGTAGGAAAGTATTCGATTTGTGATGCAGAGTATCTTTCTCTCTGTACTTTAACACTCTCTCTTGGGTAATGTGGGATTGATTGATGTGTGACTGGGTTATTGTGAGCTTATTATATCACTGGGTTACATAACACAATTCATTCTTATTGACTTTCTCTCTGAACGTTTGTGTGTTTGTGTGTGTGTTTGTGTGTGTTTGTGTGTGTGTGTGTGTGTGTGTGGAAAAACTCATTCATATTCATCTCATTGCCTCTTGTTGTGTTGGTACACAAACTACACAACTGACTGTTGTCTAACTATTGACTAAGAATGTAATTTTACTATTTATTTTATTATGAGTACATGGTTATGTGATTTATTGCACTTAAATATAAATGTATCTATTAATTGACAACACATAAATATAATTTAACATATAAATATATATATATTTATGTGATATATAAAATATTGGTCATATTGCACTGTCTACTCACTTTATTGATTAAAAAAATAATTTTTAATTTTAAAACAGACAAGGCTTAATCCTATAATCTGAGACAAAAATGCATGTTTAAGTTGTTTTAACTGAAAGCAACTTGCATTTTAAAATATGTCAGTTGCATTGTTTTGACTCAAGATACACACCAGTAATGTTTTTTTTTTCTAGGGCACGTTTATAAAAGATACTTAAATGTCCTATTGAACTAAGGCCTAATCCTGGCTTAATCTAAACCCTGTCTGTGAAATGGCCAATGTTTTTTTAAAATTAGGAGTGTGGCCTTTGAGCTTTACAAAGCTGTGAATCACTGCTCTAATGTTATTCTTGTGTGTGTGTTTCCAGATTATTTCTTGGAGCTGTTGAATCGTTCTGAAGCATCACTCCAGACTTCCTTCCAGAGTGGGTTTGGATCTCTCTTCTCCCAAATCACAAAGGTGTTTCAGGATCTGTACTCAGACCTTCACCGCTACTACCGAGGGTCCAACCTCAATCTCGAGGAGGCGCTGAACGAATTCTGGGCCCGTCTGCTGGAAAGACTCTTTAAAGCATTAAACCCTCAGTACAGTATTGGAGAGGAGTATCTGGAGTGTGTAGCCAAGCATTCAGAAATGCTGAAGCCATTTGGAGACACTCCCAGAGAGCTCAAGACCAAAATCACACGCACGGTCATTGCAGCCAGAACATTTGCACAGGGTCTGGTGATCAGCGGCGAAGCGGTTCGGAAGGTTTCACAAGTAGGTAACTTTCACTCTTGGTATCATTAAATAACTTTTCCATGGTAATCTAATGTTTTGTCCCAACCAACTATGACCTTCATGTACATGAAGACATTTTGTCTGTCATTTGGCTGTTTTTTCAACATTCTATTTCTCTGTTGCTCAATAAGACTGCATTTATTTGATTAAAAAAATACAGTAAAACTGTTAACATTGGAAATACTGTATAGCCGTATTTCCACCGCAGGAACTTTCCCCAGGAACTAGGGACTTTGGGGTGGTACTCAATGTGTTTCGACCCCAGGAACCAGTGTCTAAATGAAGTTCTGGGTAAAAGAAATTGTGTTTGACCCCCTTTCGCCTTCAGAACTGCCTTAATTCTATGTGGCATTGATTTCAACAAGGTGCTGAAAGCATTCTTTAGAAATGTTGGCCCATACTGATAGGATAGCATCTTGCAGTTGATGGAGATTTGTGGGATGCACATCCAAGGCACGAAGCTCCCGTTCCACCACATCCCAAAGATGCTCTATTGGGTTGAGATCTGGAGACTGTGGGGGCCATTTTAGTACAGTGAACTCATTGTCATGTTCAAGAAACCAATTTGAAATGATTCGAGCTTTGTGACATGGTGCATTATCCTGCTGGAAGTAGCCATCAGAGAATGGGTACATGGTGGTCATAAAGGGATGGACATGGTCAGAAACAATGCTCAGGTAGACCGTGGCATTTAAACGATGCCCAATTGGCACTAAGATTCAAGATAAGGGGCCTAAAGTGTGCCAAGAAAACATCCCCCACACCATTACACCACCACCACCAGCCTGCACAGTGGTAACAAGGCATGATGGATCCATGTTCTCATTCAGTTTACGTCAAATTCTGACTCTACCATCTGAATGTCTCAACAGAAATCGAGACTCATCAGACCAGGCAACATTTTTCCAGTCTTCAACTGTCCAATTTTGGCGAGCTTGTGCAAATTGTAGCCTCTTTTTCCTATTTGTAGTGGAGATGAGTGGTACCCGGTGGGGTCTTCTGCTGTTGTAGCCCATCCGCCTCAAGGTTGTGCGTGTTGTGGCTTCACAAATGCTTTGCTGCATACCTCGGTTGTAACGAGTGGTTATTTCAGTCAAAGTTGCTCTTCTATCAGCTTCTATCTTCAATCAGTCAGTCCATTCTCCTCTGACCTCTAGTACCAACAAGGCATTTTCGCCCACAGGACTGCCACATACTGGATGTTTTTCCCTTTTCACACCATTCTTTGTAAACCCTAGAAATGATTGTGCGTGAAAATCCCAGTAACTGAGCAAATTGTGAAATACTCAGACCGGCCCGTCAACAACCATGCCACGCTCAAAATTGCTTAAATCACCTTTCTTTCCCATTCTGACATTCAGTTTGGAGTTCAGGAGATTGTCTTGACCAGGACCACACCCCTAAATGCATTGAAGCAACTGCCATGTGATTGGTTGATTAGATAATTGCATTAATGAGAAATTGAACAGGTGTTCCTAATAATCCTTTAGGTGAGTGTATTATCTATAGCGAACAAGTATGGAGAACATTTATGATACACTGATCATGGTGGTTTTTTTGTCATTTTCTTTAGGGCTTGACAGCCTCTGGTCACTTTTAAATTACAGCATGCAGGTTTGAAACGGCATGAGGTTGAGTAAATAATTATAAAATGTGCATTTTGTGGTTTCCTTCTCAGTATCCATTGTATTAATAATTTATACCTGTGGCAATGCACAAACTAATACCTCCTACTAGAATCGAGACACAAACAGTTAAATAAACGCAGGTGCATGTTGAGGCATTGTGGGAAACAGCGTAGGATCAATGCATCAGGAAAACAAGACAAAATGAATATCCCTTAGGCTCCGGCAATCAATGTACATATAAACACACCCACACACACAGATACATTGCAACAAAAGTATTGCATCTATTCAATTAATGCTGACATTAGACAGAGAGATGCTCTCAACTGCAACCTTTACAGCTTCGTCCTAACCATTATTGTTTGAAATTAAAACCCCATTTCCCTACCCAATGAAAGTATATTCCTTTATATTCTGACATGTGAAAGTTAGAAACCTAAAATGTACCGCAGACATAGCACGTGGCCCTGTTACATTGCAGGGAGACAGTAAGTGTAGTGATAGATCAAACCAACCTGACCTCATTCATTGATATTTTGGATGTTATTCACCAGTTGGGGAGAAAACCGCAAGCTACTTACATTTTTTTAAGTAGTTCAACAGCAGTTGGTGATTAAAAATATATGACTGATTTTCAAATATATGACTGAAGGTTATAGACCTATAGACAGATTATAGATTTTATTTTTCATCCATATTTATGAAACACAAAAAATCATGAGGATCAGCATTTGAACAGATTTATTAATAACATTGGTAACAGTTCATTTTACAGTGTCCTTGTTATATATATTGCATGTACTTACCATAGTAATAACAGTAAATTATGCATAATTACGTGCAACTAACCCTCAACCAAACCCTAACTCTATAGTAAGTACATGATGTTAATTAATATTACTCAGTACTTAAATATATAATTACACTGTAACAATGACACCTTAAAGTGTAACCATAACATTTATTGATAAAATTACAAAACATATTTTTATTCTATATTATGCAAAATAATAATATATTTTATCAGAATTTACTGTTGACTAACAGAACTACTGTTTCATATAATAATAATAAAAATGAATAATAATAATAATTATTATTATGTATTTTTATTACTATTATCACATCAACATAGTCACGATTAGCAGCATTTGATAAATATATTATTTTGTATATTTAATTATTAGGGCTGGGTATTGACACAAATTTCATGATTCAATTCACATAATCTTGCTATTCGATCTCAGTTCGATATCGACTTTTTGGGTTAAGTATCAGGTACAGTACATGAAAATATCTAATGCTATAAACTATACAGGAACTCCAGTTAGTACATATTAATGTTAAAGTTTAAAATTAACTGATTTGTATAGGCTACTAGGCTCCTTTTTTATAATAATAATGTTATAATAATAACTTTTTAATGACATAATTATGTTTCTACTGTTTTTTTAATATAAACATTTAAATGGTGTCTGTCATAACATTATGGATTTATTCAAATATAGGCTATATTAAATATTGAAGAACAGGTTTGGAAAAATACTATGAATATGCAATAGAGTGTATATTTAGAATTTCGTAATAAAATTGACAATTTGAAAGCTGAGACTTTCACATCAAAAGTAACAAAGCACAAAGCTGATCGCAGTTTACTGGATTTATTGTTCAAAGTTTTGCTCATTTTGTTCTTCAGACTAAAAGATTGATTCTTGGGATTTAAGAGATACGAGAAATCAATATTTTTAACCCCACCCTAATATTTATTATTGGAATATATGTACAACACTTAGGGCGTGTCCGAATCCACTTTTGCTAGTTCAACGGCGGGAAAAACTGTCAGCGCGCCAGGCACATGGTCCAAAAGGGTTACACCTAGTCTCTTAATGAGTCATGGGTGTGTTTTGGGTGTCACGTGCAAAAAAACAATCAGAGTCTCATCTCCCATTCCCTTTAAAAGCCAGTTGTGCTTGCACCATGGTGGATTCGTTATTTACATGGCAGAATTTGTGAGACTGAACACTTCTCCAGAGAGGAATTCCTTTAATTTTTTATATTTAAAAATATTTGTGTGCTGCTGTTCGTCCCTGTGTGTGTAATAAAGCAGAGTGTACGTATGTTGTGCGCCCGCCCATAGGCGCATATTTCTAACGTGCCCTTTAAATAACACAACAAATACTGCACTATTGACTTCAGACCAGGTTTTTGTTGGTCAATGGTGCAGTCATTTTCAGTTGCCTCAACATAGCAACGCCAACAATGCGCCTGAACACACCTCGTTTTCAGACCAGCACGCATTGGCGAACAGATGGGTCCATTTGCTATTTAAACAACATGGCTCTGAACATGAAAATGATAACTGCGTCTGGCTGAAACTTGCGTCGCGCCTGCCGTCACATTGTGCCGGGTGTCACTCAGCAAACATTAGTGATATATAGTATTTTCTTACATTAAGTGTTGAAAATGTGTAGAAATTGAATTCTGGGTAAGGCCTTCTCATTCTCTCAACTCTTGAAACTTCTATTAGCAAGGAATACTCCACCCAAAAATAAACAATCTGTCATTATTTACTCACTCTCATGTAGTTCCAAACCTGAGGTAAACGTCCCAAACCGAGTTGAACCATGTTGCTTGTTTCCATACTAGGAAAACTGACAGTGATTCAGATAGTTCCACAAAGGGTTAAATGCGTGTTACATTATCACTGATGAAGGATAGAAAGATCTTTGATTTCTTTTTACTGTTGTTGTCCATTTCGGTTCATCTGTTGTTTACTTCTCATTCTTTCCCTCCGCTTTTCTTTTCCCCTTCTCAATTCTCTTCTCTCCTGAAATCTAAATGAGTAGTGAAGGGAACCTAACTCGGTGCCTGACCTCTTCAAAGTAAGTCAAGGTTGACAACACAGAGAAACTGCCAGCGCTGCATATTGAAAAGGGCAGTGTGTGTGTGTGTGTGTGTGTGTGTGTGTGTGTGTGTGTGTGTGTGTGTGTGTGTGTGTGTGTGTGTGTGTGTACTAAGGTGGGAAAATGATTGATTTGGCAGTTCCAGTCTGTTTTATATGACCAAGAGATGTTTTTTAACCGCAGTATATAAGAGGGAAACTACACAGTGAAGAAAATCCCAGAATGCACTGCACAACCTTTTACAGTAAATCACTCAGATATGCAATTATATTCAGCATTACTAAATAATGTATGTTGTTAGCCATAATGCACAAACAACAATCCCATTGGCTGGTGCTTACCGGTCACACTTCACGTTTTGATTGCAGCAAATCAGTTCCAACAACATGATTAATATTCATGAGCCCAGCAGCCTGTCCTTAGCATATTTTATATTGTAATATTTGTTTTTATTGTTAGTCATTTTTACAGAAACATTAAATGACCAATAATGTCTCAAGCACCACCAGCAGCCCCAAATTTTCTAATTTCTTGTTAATGTAACAAATAAGCATTCATACATTTTCATTTATGCAATTACTAAAGGTTTATCATAAAAATGCTAGATTGACTAAAGTTTCTTAAAAGTTGTTATTCTTTCAAATAACATATATATATATATATATATATATATATATATATATATATATATATATATATATATATATATATATATATATATATATATATATATATATATATATATATATATATATATATATAAATAAATAAAAAAAAAAAAAAAGCTAATTTGGAAGGGATTTGTTTGATTTTGAATGTATGCATGTTTCAAAAGTCTGGCAAGTTCTAAAAATGTACTATATTTAAAAATGTACTTACTATAAATTATTTTACCCAATATTTGTATGTGCTATTTTTATGTTTATTAGAGTGTTATGTTGTTAGTTTAGCAACATGTTAATGTTAACTTGAGCTTCCACTATTTGTGTGGAATGCAGTGTTGCTGCTGGTGTAGCGTTTTTCCAAATCTAGGCAGTATACAGCAAGAAAACTAACTAGGTTTTGAAACTATTTTGTGTTGTTGCACCAAAGGGAGTTGAGCGTTCTACTTTTATCTTTGTTCTCTTCTTCTGATGGTTTGGTTAAACATACTGTCTTATCTCTTGCTCTCTGTCTGTCTCATCCAACTCAATCTGGAAGTGATTGTTTTGCAATGAGACTGACGTCCCTGTTTCTTTTATATTAGATTGTTAAAAGATTGATACAATCAATAGATCTCCAGCTGTGCCCTCTTTCCCTTATATATGCCTCCATGCCATTTTTGATGAATAATCCTTCATTTTATTCTGTTACTCATTCATAATTTTCATCTCATTAATTATGTTCACCAATTCTCTTAATGGATTGTTCTGGCTTCAATATAAGTTAAGCTCTATCAACAGCATTTGTGGCATAATGTCGATTACCACAGAAATGAATGTAGACTCATCCTCTGGTTTTCTTTTAAGCACTAATCGCAGTTATAGTGACACATTTACAATGGAAGTAAACCAGGCCAACATTCCAAAGGGTTTAAAAGAAGAGATGTGAAGCACATGAATTATTCATTAAAACCCTTATTAATTAAGCTGTAAAGTCATCTAAATCATGCTTCTTGAGTACTACTTACTTTATTAAGGTAGATGAATCTCTGGTTAATGACATAAACCTAGATTGGGTTTACTTCAAAGATATACTGTACATGAACTAAAGTACAGCTTATTATATATATATATATATATATATATATATATATATATATATATATATATATATATATATATATATATATATATATATATATATATATATATTGATAAATATTTTTATTATTTGTTTTGTAAAGCTATAAATAATTAGTTTGTATTATTTTTATTTTTATTGTTTATTTTTCATTTTGTTATGATCTTTTGTATTGTTTAATTTTATTTATTTATTAAATATTAATATTTAGATTTAATTTATTTTCATTTTAGTTTTCATTTGAGTTTAATTTCAGTTTTAGTTTTTATTTAGTTCCAGATAGTAATTTTGGTGCTTCAACTTAAATGTATTTCAGTTATAGCCAAGGCAATATTTCTATATTTCAATCATTTTTTGCAATTGTGAGAAATCATACACCTGACACAATGCGACGGCAGGTGGGACACAAGTGTTTATTTAAAGGGCGCGTTAGTAATATGCGCCTATTTGGCGGGTGCACTACGCACATACACTCTGCTTGTTACACACACAGGGACACGAAGCAGCACACAAACATGCCAAATATTAAAAATAAAAGGATTCCTCTCTGGAGAAGCATTCGGTCTTTCGCACTTACAAATTCCGCCATAATGGTGCAAGTGCAGCTGGCTTTTAAAGGGAATGGGAGATGAGACTCTGATTGGTTTATTGTACGTTACGCCCAAAACACACCCATGACTCATTAAGAGTCGCGGTACAACCCTTTTGGACCATGTGGCTGGCACTGCGACTGTTTTTTCCGTTGTTAATCTAGCAAAAGTGGATCCGGACATGCCCTAAGTGCACCTGCGCCATGCGCTTCAGACCATGCACTCAGATCGTTAAAACAGGGCCCAAAAAGTCACAGTTTTCTCTTTTATTTGGTTATTCAGTGGCATAAATAAGCTTCCATAGAATCTATATTTCTATATACTTGCACTTTTAAAGGATGCACTAGCTAGTATGTGTGTATATTAATTCCTATCAGTGTAAATGTATCATGCAAAATCAATAGATTTTGGTCACCAAAGCCGTAGTAGAAATGCTCTATTAGCAGCCAGCCATTTTTACATTTACATTTATGCATTTGGCAGACGCTTTTATCCAAAGCGACTTACATTGTATTCATTTTTTTTTATTTTTTATTTGTCAGTTCTTGCTTTCACTGGGAATTGAACCCATGACCTTGGCATTGCTAGCACCCCACTCTTATTGTTTGAGCTACAGGAAAGCTTTTTAACTTTATTCAGTGAGCGAAAGTGTTCTGTATAATAATGTGAGTTTCATTTACTTGGTCATGTGATCTAAGCATGTCTGCCGCCATGAGGCGACCCACTCCATGTAGAATAAGATTCTTATTCAAGGCTGGATTCTTTATCGCATGAATGATTTTAAATATTTTTTTAAATCATTCATTCATATTATTGAAAAAAATTTTCTTTCAATTCCGCCAACTATTTCCGCCGATTATTACATATGCATCTGCTGATTGATATGATATCGCTTGTTTCATGCGTTTTGATCAGGAGATAGCGCCTACCGTATAACTGAAGACACAGAAAGCTGGGAAATTCTGTCAGTGGTGATGAAGTGTTTTCTCACAGGCAGGGAAAGAGTTAAAACTGAGAGACGAGTCAAAATTATTATATTAGATATTGAACATTATGGCTCACAAACTTGTAACTTTGGGGTCATTCAAGTTGAATATACAGAGATAAAAGAGTTTCATAGGAAAGTATTAGGGGAGTATTAGCCTGAAATAAAGAAAGGAAATGAAAGAATAAAAGAGCGATGAGCACAGCTGGCCTTCCCTTCTTTCCTCTTTAGTCATTCCTGTGTTTTATTCATTTTTATTAAGGACGACATGTGCTCTCCGTGACTTCAGAAGTAGGCCAGTTGCTGCACATCTTTCTCCGCACACTGGGAGGAGTGCAATCATATTTCTTTCTAATTACTTAAGAGAAGATAGTCTATAAAGAGAACACATCTAGACCCCGACCACATACACATATCCCTTATCAGACGTGCCATTTAAGGACAGAAGAACAAGTAGTGCCTTATAAAACAAAGAGAGACAGGAAAACATCGGCAAGAACTTTAAGCATATGTTAATTAAGGAATAAAACAGGACTACTTTAAAAAAAAAAAAGGACCTATTATGCTTTTATACATTTTCAGCTTTCTTTAGTGTGTAGTGTTGCTGATTGAGCATGAAAAAGGTCTGCAAAGCTACAAAGTCACTCAAATGTAGATATTCTCTATATCAGTAAGCACTGTTTCTGAATTCCCTGAAACACCTCGATTGTAGTCTTGCACTTCTTTGAATGTACCCGTCACAATATGTCACAAAGCGGTTGACCAATCACAACACACTGGGGCTTCATAGAGACAGGAACTAAACAGAGCATTACTGACAGACTGGAAAGAGAGGTGCTGCAATAATGTAAAATGTGAAAAATATGTTTTATGAACATTCATGCATCATTTGAAGAAGCATTAAAACATGCCACCCTAAAAAAAAACACAGAAAGTGATCAGTTGGCAACTTAAAAAATGTGAGGAAATCATTTGCCTTAAAATTATCAAGTAAATAAACTTTGTGTAATTGGAAAAATTAAGTTATGTGAACTTGACAATTCCACATTAACTTAATTTTTTCGGTTATACATGAAGTTTATTTGCTTGATAATTTTAACTTCAGTTAACTGATCACTTTTACAATGTGTTTTTAGTGGTGATACTATGGTATTCTTTGAAATACATTACACTACAATATTTAACCTTGCAAAAAACATATCATGGTACAGTGATGGTATCAGATGGTAATACTATGGTATTCTGAACTAGACCATGGTACTAAAATTCATGTATGGTCATTAATGGTATTAGCATGCACTTTTGTGCATTGTTTTAACCCAGTGGTTGGGTTAAGTGTTAAGTCGCTGGGTTAAAACAATCCAATTGCTGGGTTTGTCCATTTTCAACCCAACTTGGGTTGTTTTTAGCCCAGCATTTTACTGGGTACTCCACAGTATAAAAACCCCCACAAAAAAACATGGTGTATATAACATTGCATAAGTAAAATTGGTTGTGAATGTTATTGTGAAGTACTGTAGCACTTGAATATGGTAATCAAACAGCAATATTTTGCAAATATTATGTCTGTGAAATTGATTATACAGCTGTAGTTGAATAAATAGCTTGAGAATCCTCTGAAACTGGGCTTTTGTGGGCTAGGATGAGCCCAGGCTAAAGAGCTAACAATCTAGAGCAGACAAACACAGTGGACCTCACAGGACCAGGCCTTCTGCTTTCGAACACAGATCCATCACAGCTGGGAATGTGGAAACAAGGCATCATGACGTAATTGTTTTGGCTTTTAGGGTTTATTGAATGCAGCAAGCTATGAGAGAGTGGCTCGATGTCAGTTGTGATGTGTGGGAAAAAATTATCTAAACATCATTAAATAAGATACATTTTATTTGAGAAATTGCATTAGATTTTAAATACTTTTCTGAGAAATGACACCACCATTCAAAAGTTATGGGTCCATTTTTTTATTTTGGGAAGAAATGTATACTCTTATTCAGCAAGTGCTCATTAAAATGATCAAAAGTGACAGTAAAGTAAATATATATATTTTTTTAATCTATCAAGACTTCCACAAAATATTAAGTAGCAGAATTGTTTTCAGCATTGATAATGATAAGAAATGTTTCTTGAGCAACAAATCATGATATTAGAGTGATTTCTGAAGGATCATGTGACACTGAAGACTGGAGGAATAATGATGAAAATTCAGCTTTGCCATCATAAGTATAAAGTTACATTTTATACAATATATTCAAATGTAAAACAGTTATTTTAAATTGTAATAATGTTTCACAATATTGCTGTTTTTACTATATTTTTAATCAAATAATGCAGCCTTGGTGAGCATAAGAGACTTATTTTAATGTATTTAAAATCTTACAGACCACAAAGTTTTGAACAGTATTGAATTTTGTAATACATTTCACATCATTAATGTCACTAATTTGTGTATTTGATTCAAGTATTGTAAAAAAACAAAACAAAAAACTGCAGAATCATAAATATTTCTTTCTTGTATGCTACATTTTTACGGTCATCAACCAGATTTTAAATGTGATTTCAGACTTTTGGACTGATTATTACCTTGCACACTTTTTATTGACTAATAAGTGTATCTCTGAATCTGTTCTTCTGTTTCGTGTGGATTTTTGAAGTTCCCAAAGGCAGAATATAACTGGATTTTTCAGAAATAAGCTCCGTTGATATTTTTAACCATAGTCTGAGCTCTCAAGAGAGCAAGTTATCTTCTCTGAAATTGTCACCCAGTGTTGTGAAATAGCTCAGTGGCACTAAATGTATATGCCCATGTAGATATTGCTAAATACTAAATAATACTAAAAAAATACTTTTTTTTTTTTAACAGACAAGGTGTCCATTTCATGTAAAAAATGTGATCTCATGGGAAACATATATACATAAACATATATATACATACACACTCACCTAAAGGATTATTAGGAACACCTGTTCAATTTCTCATTAATGCAATTATCTAATCAACCAATCACATGGCAGTTGCTTCAATGCATTTAGGGGTGTGGTCCTGGTCAAGACAATCTCCTGAACTCCAAACTGAATGTCAGAATGGGAAAGAAAGGTGATTTAAGCAATTTTGAGCGTGGCATGGTTGTTGGTGCCAGACGGGCCGGTCTGAGTATTTCACAATCTGCTCAGTTACTGGGATTTTCACGCACAACCATTTCTAGGGTTTACAAAGAATGGTGTGAAAAGGGAAAAACATCCAGTATGCGGCAGTCCTGTGGGGCGAAAATGCCTTGTTGATGCTAGAGGTCAGAGGAGAATGGGCCGACTGATTCAAGCTGATAGAAGAGCAACTTTGACTGAAATAACCACTCATTACAACCGAGGTATGCAGCAAAGCATTTGTGAAGCCACAACACGCACAACCTTGAGGCGGATGGGCTACAACAGCAGAAGACCCCACCGGGTACCACTCATCTCCACTACAAATAGGAAAAAGAGGCTACAATTTGCACAAGCTCACCAAAATTGGACAGTTGAAGACTGGAAAAATGTTGCCTGGTCTGATGAGTCTCGATTTCTGTTGAGACATTCAGATGGTAGAGTCAGAATTTGGCGTAAACAGAATGAGAACATGGATCCATCATGCCTTGTTACCACTGTGCAGGCTGGTGGTGGTGGTGTAATGGTGTGGGGATGTTTTCTTGGCACACTTTAGGCCCCTTAGTGCCAATTGGGCATCGTTTAAATGCCACGGCCTACCTGAGCATTGTTTCTGACCATGTCCATCCCTTTATGACCACCATGTACCCATTCTCTGATGGCTACTTCCAGCAGGATAATGCACCATGTCACAAAGCTCGAATCATTTCAAATTGGTTTCTTGAACATGACAATAAGTTCACTGTACTAAAATGGCCCCCACAGTCACCAGATCTCAACCCAATAGAGCATCTTTGGGATGTGGTGGAACGGGAGCTTCGTGCCCTGGATGTGCATCCCACAAATCTCCATCAACTGCAAGATGCTATCCTATCAATATGGGCCAACATTTCTAAAGAATGCTTTCAGCACCTTGTTGAATCAATGCCACGTAGAATTAAGGCAGTTCTGAAGGCGAAAGGGGGTCAAACACAGTATTAGTATGGTGTTCCTAATAATCCTTTAGGTGAGTGTATGTATATATTTATATTTATATACACACTATATTGCCAAAAGTATTGGGACACCCCTCCAAATCATTGAATTCAGGTGTTCCAATCACTTCCATGGCCACAGGTGTATAAAATCAAGCACTTAGGCATGCAGACTGATCCTACAAACATTTGTGAAAGAATGGGTCGCTCTCAGGAGCTCAGTGAATTCAAGCGTGGTACCGTGATAGGTTGCCCCCTGTGCAATAAGTCCATTCGGGAAATTTCCTCACTACTAAACCTTCCACGGTCAACTGTTAGTGGTATTATAACAAAGTGGAAGCAATTGGGAACAACAGCAACTCGGCCACAAAGTGGTAGGCCACGTAAAATCACAGAGCGGAATCAGTGCATGCTGAGGTGCACAGCATATTTCCTCAACCACTTAAACATATATGACAGTAGCCAATTTAAGCTTAATTTAAGTCTAATTAAGTCTGGACTATTCTGAACTACTTTTGGTGAGGGAGGTTTGGTCCAAGAATTTTTCATTTCTATCCAAGAAAAATGTCCCAAAAATATTTCAGTTGATTTCTGTTTTGTTACTCCAAAACTCTTGATTTGCTGTGGTTTGTTTTCCTGACACATATTCCAGCAGTTGCTTCTAATTATCAGGAATCAGGGATTCGCGTGTAATCTGGCCCCTGGGGTGTCTGATTCAGAGCTGAAATTAATAACGTGAGGCGATAAGATGGGAACAGATAAAAGGATTACATTAGATACTGTTGCCGACATTAACCTCTAGCTATTGTAGCATTAGCTAAACTGCTAATTCTATTAAGCCCTTTGTTTTGGGATTTGGGTGCCAAATAGATTCTGGCATATGTGCATGGAGCCCTCATTAGGATGCAAAGGCTGGATGGCAAGTAAATGCAGGCCTAGAGATTCTGTGGGTGCTTGGTTTTGAGAGACATGGATATTTAACTCAAATTTATCTGTACATGATGGATGAGCTCGTCTCACACCATTCTTTCCTCCATCTGCTGTCATGTTTTAAATCGCTATATAGTAGGAAACTCAGTCATTCTGAAAGTTTCAAAACTAAAATGTTCAGAATCTCTGGGCACAAATTAGTAGTGTTTGTATGTTTGAAAGTATGATTCATTTCTGCGAATTTGGTTCCTTCAGACAGTTCCACAAATGATCCAGTTATTCTCATGTGTTCCAGTTCAGTCTAATTGAGATTAATATGTCACATAAGGTCACACTGTTGCCTAAAGCACTTTTCTTACACATTAAATATGTATATTACATATGAGACTCTGCTCAAGCACTTAGATTACCCTTGAACTAAAGCAAAATATAATAGATAAAGAATTTAGTAATAATAAGAAATATAGGAGGTACAAAAATAAAGAAGTATCCCTACTTCTCCTTTATTTTTGTACCTCCTGTATTTCTTATTATTACTAAATTCTTTATCTATTATATTTTTGCTTTAGTTCAAAAAATAGCTGGAAGAATTTTAAAAAGTGAGGTAAACAGGCACTTATATATCCTTGAAATATGATTGGCATGATTATATGAACAAGCTCGTTCACTTTACGTTTTTAAGCATTAAGCATAGAATGTAGTTCACTGTTATACAACTGATGTTGCCCATTAATAATGATTTGCATGAACAATAAACAATACTAAAAGCCATCTCTTGACTAAAAAGTATTTTAATAATTGTTCATATCAAGTATCGAGTACACAATCAGAAAAAAGGTACAAAAACTGGGGCTGTACTTTTCAAAAGGTAGTGATATGCACCCTTAAAAGAATAGTTCACCCCAAAATGAAAATTATCCCATAACTGAGCCTCAAGCCATGTATATGACTTTCTTCTTTCAACTGAACACAATCGGAGTTATATTAAATGATATCCCAGCTCTTCTCAGCTTTGTAATGGGATTGAATAATGAGTTTATGAAGCTCCCTAAAGTCCATCCATCCATCATAAAGGTAATTCATACAACTCCAGTGGGTTAATAAAGGCCTTCTGAAGCAAAGCGGTGGGTTTTTGTAAGAAAAATATATTTAAAACTTTATAAACTACAATCCCCAACTTCCGGCAACGGCTGTATACGCGGAAGGGTGACCTCTGATCCAACGTAGGACATAGAAGCTCCTCTTCTCTTATATTGAAACCTTTCAATATTTTTCTTTAAAACTTCTCATTTTAGACTTCTAATTCGTGACTGCCGCTTTGTTTTGCTCTATCCTCTGCACTTCTCAGTTCTCACCTAAGCTTACACTACGCCTACACCTTAAGTATGGATTACTTTTAAGATGGATGCGTTTTTTAGCTTCAAAATCTCAGACAATATTCAATGCCATTATAAAGCTTGGAAGAGCCAGGATATTATTTAATATAATTCCAAATGTGTTCGGCTGAAAGAAGAAAGCCATACACCTGGCTTGAGGGTGAGTAAATTATGGGATACGTTTCAGTTTTGGGTGAACTATTCCTTTTAAGGTGACAGCTTTTTTTTTCCTGAGAGTGTATAAAATGTCCAGGCCAATTTAATGAGCAAATGACACATTTGCAAATTGGTTCAATCAATTAATTTGATTCATGAAAATTATAAATATTTTTTGAATCACTAGCTTGAGATTGCTGAATGTCCAGCCTGGCACTCCACTGAAGTCCTCAAAGCTGAAGTCCAAATCTAGGTCCGGTGTCAGAAGTGAATCCGAGCCATATATTGGGCAACAAACTCTCTCTATTCTGCTCTGAATCACAGATGCTCAGAGGCTTTAATGTGCTGTATTATCCTCCCTCAACTTGTTCTATCTTTTTCCTCTCTCACACTCTCTTCTCCTGTCCTCACTTTCCATCCTCCCCGGAGCTTCCTGTGCATCTTCACACATCCTTCTCACATTCACTCCATTTGTCTATTCTCTGTATTACTCTTTCATCTTATTCTCTCTTGTTCTTCTCTTCTCTCCTCATTAAAGAGTGTGTGCTTGAGTAATCCTTCATCTATCAAGCTCTGCCAGGTATCCCTGATGTGTGTGTGTGTGTGTGTGTGTAAGGTATGTAGGAGTCTGAAAGTCTTTTTACCTCGGTCCAGTCCAGTTATTTATGTCTCAACGTGTGACAAAAATGTCTTCCTCCCTTGGTGCTGCTGGATTTAACTTTAAAGTGAAGTATATGTGCATATTAATATCTAGAGCAAAGTGAATCTGCTACCCATGTGATGCCTTTCCCAGTCATATTATTACAGTTCAACAAACAAAAAGTTAATATTGAGTAACTTAGATTTCAGACACAATATTGCCATTTACACGGTCTATTTTTGCTCCACCGACGAAGCTGCAGAATTAACTGTTGCTCATCTTTCTCATCTCCTAGCAACACAACGAAGTATGCAATTCGGTTGCAGCCATGGTTTTGTTTCTCATTGAATTGGTATGATTGAATGACTCGTTTGAGTGGTTAATTCAATTACTCGTTTATAAAGTAAGTCTGGTGTTTTGTTCCTCAGTGAATCCGTGTTCTTGAAAGAATTGTTTGAGTGAATGATTCAGTGACTCACTTTTTCAATGATTCATGACAGTGTTTTGTTTCTGGATTAATCATTGGGTTTGAATCAGTTGAGTGATTCAGTCACCTAAAAACAGTCACTTGTTGCCATCTACTAGGAAAGATACCAATATATGCATATTAATCCTCATCCAGAATTCAGACTTTTTTGTGTTAAAGGGGTTTTCATAGGGGTGGGCAATATGACCAAAATCTTATATCACGATTTTATTTCACGATATACAAGTGAGATATTTTCTCTTTTTGTTGTTTTATTAGCATTAATAATGACTGCAGTTAAATTTGTATGCTGTCACTTTAAGACCGACTGTATGGATCCTCTCAACTGTTAATGTTCATTTAAGACATAACTGAACTTGCAAATACATGGTCACTTTGACACATATGTATATTTAACCGTTCAAGCCTAATTAGTTGTCAAAAAGCACTCAGTTCCGTTCTCACACGCTCTATTAGCAGCGGTTTCATGTTGCGGGTCTCTCAGACAGCTCTGAGAAACAGTCTCTTAGAGAGTACGCGCATTTACTGAAACGAGTTCTCTTTCGCTGCTAATTGTGTTTTAACAGTTTAAAATCACCTGTTTTTAAACTGCAATGCTTAAAAACGCATGCAAACAACACGCTTTTGTGACCGCGCCACACAGCACTGACACATGAGTGCAATACCGCGATAGAAAAGATTCTACCGGTTGACAAATTTCTACCAGTATATCTCCCACCCTTAAGGTTTAATATAGTGGACAATGGAGCCTACTTTTATCAGGCTGAACACATAATGTATGACAGAACTACAGCTCAGCATTAACGGCACTAATGTCATCTGGGGTTACTTGTCTGTTTTGATTTGAATTTAAAAGTATCATTTCCAGTGTAATACAAATTTATTTGCATCACTTTCTGAATGACTCCCAGTTGATAATAAAGGAATGCATGTGATCATCTGATCGCATTGAATGTTTCGATTGAAGATTGTTCAGGACCGGTCATTGCAATATACAGTTACTGACATTCAGCTTTGTGAAACTGTATCAAAGTTGCATGACGCAGATGTGACAATGTTTCATGCAACCTAATGCAGTTAGGACAGAAAGAAGTTACATTCACAGAAATCAAATGTCATGCTGGCTGTATTTACATTTACACCTAAACAAAAACTAGTTTTGCCTAAAATTAGAATTCATTTTAATCTATACAAGCAAATGTCAGGGTTTTTTTTTTTTTTGCTTTCTGAATTGCATTACTTTCCCCCAAGGGGCCCTAAATAAATCCCATGCTTTGACATCAGAGGGGTGAAGGTTTCTGATAAAAAGTGGGAATATTGTGAAAGATGTCTTCGACCTCGTGGTTACTCTCAGAGACTGTCTGTAGAGAAGCATGATGGGTATTATGCAATAATCATACCACAATGTATCATCCCACATCCTTGGACCTCATGGGAAACTGTAGGAACTGACAAAGACTTATTTGTAATGATCTTTTTTTTATCATTATTATGTGTGACAAAACAATTTAGGGCATGTTCTTTGGGTACATGAGTCATAGATATGCTTCAGCTGTTCTTTCATTTCTTTGTCTCTGTCTTACAGGTGTCTCTGAGCACTGAATGTGTTCGTGCCGTCATGAGGCTGACGTACTGTCCTCACTGTAGCGGCATGACCTTTGCCAAGCCCTGCTCAAACTACTGTAAGAATGTCATGAAGGGCTGCCTTGCTAATCAAGCGGATCTGGACTCTGAGTGGAGGAACCTGGCAGGTAGTTGGTCACTTGCAGTCTTTCTACAAGGCCTCACTTTCGTGATGTAACATCACTTTGACTGTCGGGTAGAAGTCTGCTGTGGATCTCGCTGCAGAACCTGATTTCACCAAGTACAACATGTTCCTGGATCAGCATCTTTGTTGATCCTGGAACAACATTCCAATCAACCAATCAGAAATGAAAGACAAGTTTACAGTTTATGTCAAGTTTAGTCTTTCAACCAGGGTTAGGTGCTTCTACATCAGTGTTATTCACCATCATTTCCCTCTGATTTTAGAGATAACTTATGGTAGGGTTAGGCTTAGGGGTATGGTTAGGATTCAATTTTCAGACAGGAATGTTGTTCCAAGATCAACAAAATATGTATACCCAGGAACTCGGCAAAATCAGGATGTACAAGCTTGCTTTTGTGCAGGCTGGGCAAAAGTGCACATCGAGGCCGCATATCAACCACAAATTGGGGTGCTCGCACCCTAAAATGACTACTATCCTGTAGACTTAACGAACATGTGCACGTGGCGGCCATTGCAAGACTGTAAGTGCATATAAAGTGTGCCATTAGGGATAGGGCCATAAAATACAACAGTAGGTTTCCGGAAGTAAAAATTCCATACATTTTCTTCAGGGGGATTGATTTGAACTTTTACATTTTGAAGACAGACCTGTGCCGAGCTCCAAGGTTGGTAGTCGATGGACTATTCTTTTGTTGAAGCCATCAGTTCTCATTCAACTTTTTTTTTTTTAAATTCGTGTTTAACAGTGGAATTCCTAGTGAAAAACCGCTGTGAAGAAAATGCCACCAATCCCAATCAGAGAGTCGCTGCGAGCAAATTGCACCAAACGAGCATGGCATGGAACACTCTCTCCCATGAAGCATGAAAACGAGTCGGTCTCAATAGAGCAAATTTAAAGGTAGGGTAGGCAGTTTTCGGATAGGCTAGCAATAGCAAGTTGGCTTTGAAAGCATAAGATCCCACCCTCCCTTCAGAGCGTCTCTAAAGCCACACCTCCTTCAAAACGCATGATTGTGTATAGTTTGCAAAGTGTCATGAGACAAGAGATGGCATTAAACTATACCTCATGTCTAAAAACACATAGCATTACAATAATAATAAACATAAACAACTTAAAGAGCACTGACCTGTACCACATGACTGCTGCAGATTCATTTCGGGGGTTGATCATGTTGCCATTGAAAAGCATAAATTCATAAGAGTCACAAACCGCTCTGAGTAACGTCACAGGTTTCCATCTCTTTCAAATCACAGTAGTTATGGCGTGAACGCATTATAAGCTCATAGTTTTGTTCAATGATTGGACGAACATTTTATGGTCCTACACCTTCCACAGATTATTTATATATATATATATATATATATATATATATATATATATATATATATATATATATATATATATATATATATATATATATATATATATATATATATATATATATATAAAAACTTAATTATAGTGATTGCTATCAGGATGTGAAGAAACTTTCAACCTAGCCTTTTCTACCCTGCCTTTAAACTAATAATTTTCTTAGTTACTTTAAACTGACATTCACTGCCATTATAAAGCTTGGATTAGTCAGGACATTTTTTTAATATAACTCAGATTGTTTTTGTCTTAAAGAAGAATATCATATACACCTATGGCTTGAGGGTGAGTAAATTATGGGGTCATTTTAGGTGAACTATCCCTTTAACAAATTGAAAAATGAATGGGAAAAAAAACTTCTGTAACCGATGAAAAAAAAAGTGTGCGGGTGTAACGACGTTCACGTGTATAGGGAAGAAGGAGGCGGGAACCGGCGAACATTTTAAAACTTTAATCCAAAAATAAACCATAACGTCGGTGGCAGCCCCTCACGGACGACTGCCGCCTAAAAACAAAACAAAACAAAACCAAACACAATAATGGCGGCAGCCCCTCCCGGCCGACTGCCGCCTACATACAAAACAAAACAAAACACAACATAAATTCCAGGCCTGGTCCTCTCTCGTCTTGCCATGTCGTCGCTCCTCCTTTTATACTCCCGTCACTCCTCCATGAGGCGAGGCCGGTGTGGCGCACAGCTGACGCTCATTAACATTCGCCACCGGCCCGCTCTCACGGTCCCCCGCCTCGCCACAGCGGGCAAAGGACATGATATTGATTGTCACACATGAGCTGAAAGTCATCTGACAGCATGTCAACAGGATATAAAGACTCTGTGTTTGTGTGTAGATGCTATGCTGGAGGTAGTTGACAAACTGAGTCGGCCTTACAGTGTGGATTCGGTGGTTCTGTCTCTACCAAAACGCATTGCTGAAGCTATTCTCTACATGCAAGACAACCTTAACACATTCAACATTAAGGTCAGTGCTGAACTGTAAACCTTTCTGTAAAGACTTAACCTTAACCAAAGTTAACCAGAACCCTGTGCTGAAACCCATGCCATGATTTCTTGTTCTTCAGGTGTTTCAGGCATGTGGATCTCCTGTTCAGAGCGCCGTCATTGAGGACGAGATCAGGCGAGGGAGAAACACAGCAGAAGAAGTCAGCAGCACCCCAGGAGCCCAGCTGGAGAAACTGGTAAGTGTGATTACATGGTGTAATGTAGCAGGACCCAGATTTTTACAAAAGTTTGCATATGTGTTTTTTGTTGAGTACCATATTCGATGGGTCTTTTATAGTTCATATAGTATGATATAGGAGAATATGAAGCTCATAATAAAAGTTTAAAAAGTTTTTTTAATATTTATTTATCAAAAGCCGTTTGTATATTTGATACAAACAAAATGTACATGGATAATCAAGTAAAGTTGCTTCAGTCTAGTAAGTGTTAATATTGAAATATTACTAACAATATAAAAGTTATTTTTATGTTTACTTTATAAAAATCAGTAAAGATTTCACAGTAAAAGACGCATATACCACAGCCTGAATGTGGACCCTTTAAGAATTAAGGCCTTATACTGCTAAAAAAGAATGAACTATAAATCAGATGACAGAAAGCATATAGTAGGTTACATTCAACAGGTTTTTCTGCAACGTTATGATGATGTTGATCATTTACAGGCCTTAATGTATCAAATATGATACAGTAGCAAGCTCAATAATATGCTAAATGTTAATGTTAGCATAAGCTGAATTATAATAATTTAGTAAATGCATAAACAATTGTAGAAGTGTCATTTAATTTATTACTTGTAATTGTAATTATTTTTTGTTGCCACATGCCATATTTGTGAGATCACATTTTCTTTCTCTCAGTTATCCGATGTGTCCAGAATGTTGAGAGATATGATGCAATACTGGGTCCATTTGCCCAGAAAACTGTGTGTGGATCGTGAGTCTGGACCGAGTGATGTAGACAGATGTTGGAATGGAATGAATGTGGACAGGTAAATACACATGAACAGCTCACTCATCCTCACTTATAATAGAAACACAACTGTGTTGTACTGTCTTGTACAGTGACTATACAAGATGGCTCTCTGTAGATTATTTTAGCATTTTATAGTACAAAATATGCAGCTTTTTAAAAGCCGGGGAGCGCAGATATTATCATCAATGGCAAAATATGCACTCAGGTTTTAGCTTGTCTGTGATGTCGCCTCTCAAACAGATTTGTAGACATGCTTCTTTCTCATTGCGTTGTGCTCTGTCAGGTATCTGCCGGAAGTGATGGGAGACGGGTTGGCCAGTCAGATCAATAATCCTGAGGTGGAGATCGACATCACTAAACCAGACATGACTGTACGCAAGCAGATCATGCAGCTTAAGATAATGATCAACCGACTGAAGTACGCTGTCAATGGAAATGATGTGGACTTCCAGGACACCAGTAAGTACTGTGTACACTTACAATACCGTTCAAATGTTTGCGGTCAGTAAGAGAGACTTTTACTTTTATTTAGCAAGTAACAGAAAATACATTTAGAATGTTACAATAAGTTCTTTTTCAAATAAATGCTATTCCTTCCATCAAAGAATCCTGGAAAAAATGGTATACAAGTATATTATACAGTCATTTGCCTCTATATTACTTGCCATTGGTTTCTAAAAATGTTTGTTCACAAATCAACCATTTTGAGAAACATCAAGTTAAATGACCATACAGCAAGTACAGTCAAAACTAGACTGACCTATTTTATATATAATATTTATATGAACAATTATTAGTATTATCTAGTACAAAACTAGGATGACAGCATTAATGTTGAAGACAATATTGATAATATAAACCACTAATAAACCAAAAAATGAACAGAACTGAAAACTACTTATTTTGCTATATATGAAGGGATACTAATTGATTGACGAATGGTGATTGATTATGTGATTTGTTTTTTTAAATGCCCTTACAAAAACTGATTCACTGAAATGAATCAAATTCAAAACTAATTAAAAAAACATCCAAAAGTGTAGCTTCGTCATTACTGTGGAATGTTCCTGAACTCTGTCTCACTTTAGTTTTCTCACCTTTAGGTGATGATAACAGCGGTTCAGGAAGTGGAATGTGTGTCGATGATCAGTGTTCCCGTGGTCCACGTTTAATGGCCCCAAACACGGACAAACCCAAAGTGTACGTCTATCCGTCGGAGAACAAGAAGGTGGTGACTGGAAGAAGCAGCCAGAACCTTCCTTGCGTCAGCCTCTACCTTCTCTCATTGGTCACAGTCCTGCTTAGGCGATAATTTACAGGCGTTTCCACCAACTGGGACTGAGTACAGGACTGGGTTGGATTGTGGAGGGGCGGGGTTAGTCACATTGCCAAAACAAAAATGCAAACATCAACGGAAACCGGCGAATGCATCACTTTTTTGTCTTGAATAAGAACACCATGGAATAATATTCTTAGATCTGTGTACTTTTTTGTCTCTTATTTGATATATGACACCCCTAGAGCTGGTCTTTTGCTTGTATTTATGTCTGTGGTGAAAAAGGTCTCTGAGAATGCTTCAATGATATCTATAACAATAGCTAAGAAAATCCACCCCAACAAACAAAACATGCTGGTTTTTCCTTATTCAAAAATAATTTTAGATTATATTTATTTATAAATTAAGACCCACAAAGATAAGACGTCTCAGCTTGAGAATGTCCTTCAACACTCGATCAAAGCAAATTAAAGAACCGTGTGTTCTCCTTTGTTTTAAAGCTTTTCTAATCACGAAAACAAGCTCTACTGAGTCTTGTTTTGTGAAGACCAGCTGTCTCACTCTTTCTCTGTCTCTATCTTTCGTTTATTGTAACAGTTTCCGCACTCCGCTTCACAAATGGGTTTCGGGGGCCATCCTAAAGAAAACCCAACATGTATTTACTCTGGATGTAAATAAACGTCTACTAACCACAGTCACATTTTCAGTATATCCTTGAAGACCCTCAACGGCACTAGAGCAATATATGGGATGAAACGTTAATGCACCAGCAATGAGAAAGAGATGGGCACCTTTTTACAAAGCGATGTGCTCTAATCCGTGGGACAGATATATAATGAATCATCTCAGAAAGGGATTTTACACACGGGAAAGGACAAGCCGGAGAATGAAAGACTCGAAACCATAGGGATGCGGAGGGGTTTCTGGACATTGTTAATTTGATATTGATTCAAACCTCATAGAGATATGTGTGTTATGTGTGAGTGTACTTCAGAGAAAGCATTGTACGAACTCACTATACGAATATACACGTGTACTCGACACATGCTGCATCCACGTCAGATCAGATTAGCTCAGTGAGTCACGAATGTGTGTCTCAAATATTTCCCAGCCCCACACCCTGCCCTTCATTAGTGGACAAGTTGGATTGTTTATGGTACGCACAATGTTGATGTGAAAAAACGGTGTTGCGCAACATTTTATCAATGAAAGTCTGTCAGTTGTAGGCAAGAATCATACTCTATGCAAGTATGTAAACGCAGATAACATGCCATCATGCATACTAATGTGTGTTTTTTGCATTGCGATGTAGTGATAACACACCTTAGTACTCAAGGGGGCGATAGTGTTACCTTCAAATATTTTCAGTCCAGGTAGCTATAAACATGTTGAGAGTTTGATTAACTTCAACTAGCTTGCTCAGCTAAATCCACTTCTAACTGTTTCTCCGCCATTATAGTAGCAAAGTTTGCTTCTGTTACTTTAAATTCATTGAGACTCTCTTTGTGAAACTGAGCAAAGCTAGAAGCATTTGCGTTATCGTACTTGCATAGAGTTTCAGGCCTGACCAAACCTGAGAAGAGCGTATTTTTTCGCTCTATGAATGAACTTTGCGTTTGTAGAGGTTACAGGAAGTGATGTAACTGTCCTGAATGAGGATTAAGGTTGCCATTGGCTCTGCAGAGAAAGTGCTGCAGTTTCAGTCACTATATACAGTGACATGCAGATCTGATTGGGTCATTAAGATGGAGAACACCCTTACCCTTACCATTAAAAATGCTGCACTTTGCATGACGCACGAGGCCATGTCCGCATGACTACATCACGGTCAGGGGTCGATAACAAAGAAATATCCCACAGGCAGTTTTGCTGATCGATTGGATCAGATGCGGTTGAAGAAATGGACCCGTGCCATGGCACATTTCACTATCTGTTGAGTGATCTGACTTGAAATCAGTCTCCACTGTCCTTAGCACCTTTGTTTAATCATTGACAGTTAGTGGTCCGACTCCAGGTCAGGAAAACAGTCCCACCTCTAGGTGCAATGGCGTAATGGTGGCACTGCCACTCTCTCCTTACTGATGAATGTGGCTGATATTGTCAAAATGTGCTGAGATTTAAAAAAATGCATTCTGGTATATAGTTTATTATTTTTGTTAGTTTGTTTTTAAGTAAACAATTATGGGGAGTTTGTGTTTAAGGTTGCAAGTAGAACATTTTGAAGAGACTGAAGAAATGATCTGTCCATTGTTGTATGTTCTTTAAAAAGAAAGAGAAAAAAACCTTGTGTCAATTATATAGATCAAAAGATTTTGAAAACAACTGTTGTGTTTATTTTGTTCACACACACACACACACACACACACACACACACACACACACACACACACACACACACACACACACACACACAACGAGATGTGTGTGTGCTTTGAATCTTTCTCTAAAAATATTTTTCTTAAATTGGCCTGATTTCAGAAAAACAAAATTCAAACCACGTAATATTAGTGCAATTATATAACCAAAACATCTTGGGTCAGTTTACTGTTTAAAGGGATAGTTCACCCACAAATGAAAATTCTGTCATTAATTACTCCATTATATTGTTCCAAACCCGTAAGACTTTTGTTCATCTTCAGAACACAATTGAAGATCTTTTTGATTAAATCTGAGAGCTTTCTGTCCCTCCGTTGACAGCTATGCAAAGTTCATAAAGAGATCATAAAAGTAATCCATATGAATTGAGCGGTTTAGTCAAAATTTTCTGAAGAGACATGGTCGCTTTATATGATGAACAGACTGAATTTAGGCTTTTATTCACATATAAACATTCATCAACTCACACATCAGTTGTGGTAAACGGAAGCTCAAGAATGTTTGCTTGATGTGCAAGAACCAATGAGGTTCATTCTTGTGTTACGCAGCACGTTTGAGCTTCCTCAAGAACCAATGAGGTTCATTCTCGTGTTACGCAGCACGTTTGAGCTTCCTCAAGAACCAATGAGGTTCATTCTCATGTTACGCAGCACGTTTTAGCTTCCTCAAGAACCAATGAGGTTCATTCTTGTGTTACGCAGCACGTTTGAGCTTCCTCAAGAACCAATGAGGTTCATTCTCGTGTTACGCAGCACGTTTTAGCTTCCTCAAGAACCAATGAGGCTCATTCTCGTGTTACGCAGCACGTTTTAGCTTCCTCAAGAACCAGTGAGGTTCATTCTCGTGTTACGCAGCACGTTTGAGCTTCCTCAAGAACCAATGAGGTTCATTCTCATGTTACGCAGCACGTTTGAGCTTCCTCAAGAACCAATGAGGTTCATTCTCGTGTTACGCAGCACGCTTTGAGCTTCCTCAAGAACCAATGAGGTTCATTCTCGTGTTCACGCAGCACGTTTGAGCTTCCTCAAGAACCAATGAGGCTCATTCTGCGTTACGCAGCACGTTTTAGCTTCCTCAAGAACCAATGAGGTTCATTCTCGTGTTACGCAGCACGTTTTAGCTTCCTCAAGAACCAATGAGGTTCATTCTCGTGTTACGCAGCACGTTTTAGCTTCCTCAAGAACCAATGAGGTTCATTCTCATGTGTTACGCAGCACGTTTGAGCTTCCTCAAGAACCAGTGAGGTTCATTCTCGTGTTACACCAGCACGTTTTAGCTTCTTCAAGAACCAATGAGGTTCATTCTCGTGTTATGCAGCATCGTGTTATGCAGGATTCGTTTTTAGCTACCTGGACAAGCAAATATTTGAGTACTAAGGTGTGCTATCGTTACATCACAATGCAAAAACACACATCAGTATGCATGATGGCATGTTATTTGCAAAGTTGTAGTTGCGTAGCTGTCAATGGAGGGACAGAAACCTCTCAGATTTCATCAAAAAGATCTTCATTTGCATTCCGAAGATGAACAAAAGTCTTACGGGTTTGGAGCGACATGAGGGAGAGTAACTAATGACAGAATTTTCATTTTTTTGGGTGAACTATCTCTTTAACTGCATAAACTATAGTAATACCATAGTGCTTTCATAAACATTGGGGTCCAAATATCTTGAGACCAGTGAAGTGAAGATATTTCTCTTGGCTATGTAGGCTATATTATTATCAACATAATTTAAGTGAAAAAGTTAATTTAAGTTAAATGTAGAAAGCAATGTCTTTTGATTACAACATGCATACACAACTGATATTTTTTGGCCTTTAGTTTTTCTGATAACTTTGAGGTCATGTTCAGTATATAGACTTCTAGAAGTTGACAACAATTAACGTTGAGAAATTTTACTTTTCAGAAGAAAATGTTAAAAATATAAACAAAGTTTCGTCCTATAAAATGCTCTCTAGATTTAAAATGTCCCTCTCCTTAATTATACATATCACCTGCCACCAATCTAACAGTAAGCAGAATGGATCAGAGATACAACATTGCAAGCAAATAATTAGAACGCCTGATGAGCGACCCCTCAGATAATTGAAATCGGCCCCATAAATCTATACCCGTAAATATGGGACTGTTTGAGGGGACAGCCATTTGTAGTGGTGTCCGAAAACATAGTGGACATTATCGAGTGCACTTATTCAATCCCACAATGCACAGCAATACCAAATGTATGAATGACGTATCCTCAATGGCTAGAGAAGACCCATAATGCATTGTGAGGGTTGTGCCAAATTAATGACCAGAAGTTGGCGCCCGCAGCTGAATCATCCATCCGTCCATACATTTTCCAAACCACTGGTCAAATGTGGCTACAGCGTAATATCATACAGGTATAAATTCCTTTTTAATTGATTATTCAATTGTCAAAATAAGGTTTATACATAGTTTCCATGACAGAGTCCAAAATAAATCTTTTCATCTTACTACTGGAGCTGCCAGTTTGATAAGTTTCAAATAATTATTAAACAGCAAGCACAAACTATGCAAAAGCAGCAGCCCTTCAGGCACATTCATGCTGTGTCCAAAATTACGTACCAAGTAGGTACTACAAATGAATTTGAATTTACTTTGTGACCGTTAAAAACATACACATATAGTATGAATATTGGTAGTATGAATGAAATTCGGATGTACTATATCTGCCATGTTGTCACATGGCCTACCAGTGTCAGTTGTGCCGCTTCACTTTAATTTATAAATCCCTCCCATGGCCTCATGGGATAGTAAAGTGTCCATCATATGCACACTTCAAAACCTCACCAGTAGTAGTAGTATTCGGGGACTTTTTGCCTATATTGTTTTCTGCATACTAGGGAAGTATTCAATTCCGGATGCAGTTCCAGTGTCTGAATTCACTCACTCGTTTTCATTCACTCCCTCAGGTGAACTATATTAGTGGACTAATGTAGGGAATAGTGAATGAGGGTATGGGGGAGATTTCGGACAGCTAAAGTTAAAGATTAGCATGACACAGGCAGTTGACAGAGATTCTCTGCTCAGTAATCACTCCGCTGTGGATCCACTCCGGGATTTCACGCTCACCTCTTTCTGGTCAGAATCATTTTCACTTGTCCAGGCCTCCTGACAATTGTAACACATAATATTTTTTAATAATAAATAAACTAATCCATAACCATTTTTTAAATGGCCCACAGCTCTGGCAAGATATTCCCACAGCAATATGTTGTGATGTCGATAAGTGCATCCTGTGGATGTCATACTATGAAGTACACACTATGAACAATCCTGACTGAAATTTAAGACTAAACTACCCTATTCAATACACTAAGAGATGTGAGAACCAATTAGATTGATATTTCAGTGTTGTGACACTGTTTTCACTTTGTGTTTTAATGCTGAAAGCCATAAACTAACACACATCAACCTTTTTAAAAAGCTTTCATCTCAGCTATGAGGGCCTGTTCCAATGTTTTCTTCCCTCTCACCTTCTTGTCTCCTGGGTAGAGCCCATCTGTGCCCTCTACAAAACTTATGATGTCAACAGCCATTTCCTGTCTAATTGTGCCAATCTGTTCATGCCAGTGAATCTGCTCAGGGATCAGTATCGGTGTCTCATTGATTATTCTGCCTAATCTCATTTGTTCTCTCTCTACATGTTTGGCTCATGCTGTTTTTCTAGCTCTTTCTCTGATGATCAGGTGTGTTAATTCCACCCAATTGTGGAGGTTGATTACTAAAACAGACATAATTTATGTTATGAGCTCCTCAGTATGGCTCTGCAGAGAGAGAGAGAGAGAGAGAGAGAGAGAGAGAGAGAGAGAGAGAGAGAGAGAGAGAGAGAGAGAGAGAGAGAGAGAGAATCTTATCTCTCATTCTGGAGCTAAAATAGCATCTAATCCCATCCCAAAACACATGCACCCCACGCTCGGTACAGCAGATGGGCAATTTCTACATTAAGAAACATAGGGTTTTATATCTATTCATTCTGTTCCATGAAACACAGCCTGGTCCAAATTAAACTAGCAAATACTCAAATAGGGACTGAATATAGAAAATTACATTTGTTTTTGCTTTATTTTTTCTTCAGTTTCAGTTTGAGTTTTCTGATTTTTAGGTACATAAATAGTCACTTCCATGATTATTTTGGACATCCACTATGGTAAAGCAGTATTTTAGATGTGGTACCACAATGGCATTTTAAATGTGCACAATGGAAGTACCATGATATTCTTAGAAGTGGTAGGCCTACATGAATTTCAGTATCATCATATAATTAAATATTATTTCAAATAGTGCTGTCAGATTGACAAATCACGATAAATTACATCTAACATAAAAGTTTGTGTTTATATAATATATTTCTATATACACTATATTGCCAAAAGTATTGGGACACTCCTCCAAATCATTGGATTCAGGTGTTATAATCACTTCCATGGTCACAGACTGCTTCTACAAACATTTGTGAAAGAATGGGTCGCTCTCAGGAGCTCAGTGAATTCAAGTGTGGTACATTGACAATAAGTGCATTCGTGAAATTTCCTCACTACTAAATTTTTCACAGTCTACTGTTAGTGGTATTAAACAAAGTGGAAGCAATTGGGAACAACAGCAACTCAGCCACGAAGTGGTAGGCCACGTAAAATCACAGAGCGGGGTCAGCGCATGCTGAGGCACACAGTGTGCAGAAGTCACCAACTTTCTGCAGAGTCAATAGCTACAGACCTCCCAACTTCGTGTAGCCTTCAGATTAGTTCAAGATCAGTGCATAGAGAGCTTCATGGAATGGGTTTCCATGGCAGAGCAGCTGCTTCCAAGCCTTACATCACCAAGTGCAATGCAAAGTGTTGGATGCAGTGGTGTAAAGTATGCCGCCACTGGACTCTAGAACAGTGGAGACGTGTTCTCTGGAGTGACAAATCACACTTCTCTGTGTGGCAATCCAATGGACAAGTCTGGGTTTGGCGGTTACCAGGAAAACAGTACTTGCCTGACTGCATTGTGCCAAGTGTAAAGTTTGGTGGAGAGGGGATTATGGTGTGGGTTGTTTTTGGACAATTTTATGCTCCCAACTTTGTGGGAACAGTTTGGGGATGGCCCTTTCCTGTTCCAACATGATTGCGCACCAGTGCTGTCATGATCCCAGCCTGTGTTTCCTTGTCTTGTGAGGACTTTTGTTATTTCCTGTCTTGTGTCATGTTTTGTAGTTCTTTGTAGTCTTTATGGATGATTAGTTTTCCCCAGGTGTTGCCTAGTAGCCACTCCATCTTGTTAACCTTGTTTCCCTTTGTGTATATATTCCCCAGTGCTTCAGTTGTCATTTGTCGGTCATTGTTCTTGCATGTGTGTTCCCTGTAAATCGCTGTTGGTGAGTTCTTTGTTCAAGTCAAGTCAAGTCAACTCAAGTCATTGTTTATTTTGCATCGGTTCATGTTTTGGAATAAACTGCACTTGGGTTTACCTTTAAACTTGCAATCAGTGGAATTCGTTACAAGTGCACAAAGCAAGGTCCATAAAGACAAGATGAGCAAGTTTGGAGTGGAGGAACTTGACTGAGCTTGACTGCACAAAGTTCTGACCTCAACCCGATAAGAATGCCTTTGGGATGAATAAGAGCGGAGACTGCAAGCCAGGTCTTCTCGTCCAGCATCAGTACCTGACCTCACAAATGGTCTTCTAGAAGTATGGTCAAAAATTCCCATAAACACACTCCTAAACCTTGGAAAACCGTGGAAAGCCTTCCCAGAAGAGTTGAAGCTGTTTTAGCTGCAAAGGGTGTGCCAACTCCATATTAAGAATGGGATGTCATTAAAGTTCTGTAAAGGCAGACGTCACAAAACTTTTGGCAATATAGTATATAATATATCAATATATATGTGTGTGTGTGTGTGTGTGTGTGTGTGTGTGTGTGTGTGTGTGTATACAACGATCAGGCATAGCATTATGACCACCTTTCTAATATTGTGTTGGTCCCCCTTTTGCTGCCAAAACAGCCCTGACCCATCGAGGCATGGACTCACTAGACCCCTGAAGGTGTGCTGTGGTATCTGGCACCAAGATGTTAGCAACAGATCCTTTAAGTCCTGTAAGTTGTCCATGGAGTCCTGGGGGCTTCATGGATCAGACATCCCACATCCCACAGATGCTCGATTGGACTGAGATCTGGGGAATTTGGAGGCCAAGTCAACACCTCCTCAAACCATTCCTAAACCATTTTTGCTTTGTGGCAGGGCACATTATCCTGCTGAAAGAGCCACAGCCACCAGGGAATACCGTTTTCCATGAAAGTGTACATGATCTGCAACAATGCTTAGGTAGGTGGTACTTGTCAAAGTAACATCCACATGGATGGCAGGACCCAAGGTTTTCCAACAGAACATTGTCCAAAGCGTCACACTGCCTCCGCCGGCTTGCCTTCTTCCCATAGTGCATGGTGCCTCGTGTTCCCCAGTTAAGTGACACACACGCACCCGGCCAGCTACATGATATATTAGAAAAAGTGATTCATCAGACCAGGCAACCTTCTTCCATTGCTCCGTGGTCCACTTCTGATGCTAATGTACCCACTGTTGGTGCTTTCAGCAGTGGACAGGGGTCATCATGGGCACCCTGACTGGTCTGCAGCTATGCAGCCCAGACTGCGATGCACTGTGTATTCTGACACCTTTCTATTAGAACCAGCATTAACGTCTTGAGCAATTTGACCTACAGTAGCTCGTCTGTAGCTCACGTGCATCACTGAGCCTTGGCCGCCCATGACCCTGTCGCAGGTTCACCACTGTTCCTTCCTTGGATCACATCAAAAATCACAAAAAAAAAAAAAAATCACATCTAGAATCTGACATCTAGAATGATGCCAGTTATATATACTATACTTCATTTCTTTCTTATATGAGATCTCATTGGTATTCTCTTTTCGATTTGTTTTTGCTTCAATTAACCATTGTTTAAACATGTTATTCCTTTATCAACAAATATAAATGTCAACTTTTATTGTCCACTTGCATCACATAATGGATTTGAACACTACCATAGTATTTTTTGAAGTAATACCATAGCATATGAATAATACTCATGCAGTATCAAGCTTTATGTCAAAGTGTTCCCTGTCTGATTCCATCACAGTAATGTTCAAACTTTACCCATCACTGTATATTGAGCTCTGCAGTGAACTATACGCCTGCTTCATCGTTTGAACCTGACGTTCCACACCCCACATGGAGGCCTGCAGCCCAGCTTCAGATTGGTCTGTTTGAAGCGTATCTCTTTTATGTGACATAAAGGACCCTGCAGCACATCTCTCACTTTGATGAAATCTGGTCAGCAGGCAATGTGCCGCGCATCCTCTTTGTCCTGTGTTCTCAGAACACCCCGCATCCTCTTCCGCTGTTTTCCCCCAACAGATTGATACCAGGCAGATTCCCCATAAAACAAAAACTTCAATGCGACAATGTGTCGTCCTGTGTATTTATTTGTTAGAGCAATGATAGCTGTAGGAAGATCTGAAGCGTATATCTTCGCTCCTCCAGATGGATGGTGGTTAATAGTGTGACAATCCGATCGTCCAACATCAACAGCACTATATTCCACATCTGAGATTCCTCTCGTATTTGTGGAGCCACCAGCCAGAAATAAAATGTCATACTGTTCTTATTTGGGTTCTTAAGAGCGACTCCAAGCGTTATTTTATTGTATTTGTGGTTCAGGCACTGCTTGTCTTTCAGACATTCTTCTGTCTCTGTTAAACATTCCTTTCTCGCTAGACTAAATTGACCATTGCTGTTATTTATCCGCATCAGCGAACTCTCATTAAGAGGGCCTTGACCCTGCTGACAGAATGAAAATCCCTCAAAATATTTTGTGCAGTGTCTTCAGGAACACTGTAAAAAAAAACCTAAGTTTCTTGCTTACTTTGACTGTTCCACCTTCCAGTAATATGTCACTGAGACAAACTGAGTGGTGCTTGTGTTTCCCACAATGATATAGCCTACTGTTTTGTATAGCTGAGGTCTTTGCTGCTGCTAAGTGTTTTTTAGCATGTTTCTGTGTGTTGCTATGGCGTCTGGGTGGTAGGTAGCCACCAATAGCTAAGTGGTCACCAAAGTCTAAAAGTCATCCCCAATTATCTATGCTATTCTGGTCCATATGCCTTCTTCAATGTTAATGTATGGGATTTGTTTTTTTGGTTTTTTTTCGCTAGACAAAAACTTGGATCATTTAGCACCTCCTCAACAAGCCGATTTTGAGGTATCATGATGCCCGTGGCAAAAATATTTTTTGGCATAAGCTATATGCCAAAGTTTAATACTTAGGCAATAATAATCAATTATTTTAACATGCCTCCCTTGTGAATCTTGTTTGTAAACTGACTGAACAAAATTGTCGATCGCACAATTCGGCACAAGTCTTTGTCATTTGTTTGTATGGCTTTATAAAGTTAGCAGTTCACACAATGGATGCAATATTATAGACTGCCTACAGATTTTACAGGCATTTTACAGATACTACAGGCACATTTTTAAAGAGATTTATTTCGGTCTTCAATGGCACCTCCCTCATAAAAGCCCATTCACACAACCATAACTATAAAGATAACTATATACAGTGGTGCATGTATGACGTCACTTCGTAGGCCAACCGGCAGTTAGCATCACACGGTTCCCTCGACAAGAACCCAATAGGATTTTTCCATAGGCTTTTGGATTTTTGCAAAAATCAAGCTCTGTGATCAACAAAAGTGTATCCCTTACGAAAAATAACCATGGTTTTATTGTAGTAAAAGTGTAGTAACCATGTTTTTTTGGCTAATTGATTACCATTTATATAACCACAGTTTTACCACAAATACCATGGTTAAACTACGGTTAGAGTAGCAAAACCATAATTTGTGGTTACCATGGTTTAACTACAATACTACAATACAACTACAATAACCATGGTTTTTTGGTTTTATTTGTAGTAAAACCATGGTTCGTTTTCGTAAGGGATGATACTTACATGTTTTGTCTTTCAAGATAATTTTCACAGATTAGCACAACTTCTATGATTTTTGAAGGCTAAATGCAGTCACCAGAAGTAAAAGTAGAAAGTTTGAGTTAGATTAGTTTATAAGAGCACAATTATAAGCATAACGAGGTTGTAAAAGCGGACTGACCTTACCTGTTCAGCGTGATGACGTTTAATCTCCCCGACAGACTCTGTAGTCCCATTTAGCCAATTGTTAGCAACCTCCTTTTTCAAGACAAGTACCATCTTAAAAGAATCATGAGTGGGGTAATACTGATGTATTTTAATTTGCAGACTAAAACGTGAAAAAGTCTTGAGCTTGTTTTCACCACAAACCTTATTTCAGCCGTTTAACCAAAATCTCATTAAAAAAAAACACTGACTTCAGGATAATGGAACTGGAAGTGCTAAAATGCTAACTCGTTTCTGCATTGCAGTGGACGATATAATTATGTTTATTGTACGCGAGTGCTTGTTTGTCACTTTAAATGCTCGAGCTCGTTACAGAAGGATGGATTCTGATTGGCTGTCAATGTTTTTAATCAGCTGGATAAAACAACGATATTGTTTCTCTGTGCCGTTATCGTTATAGCTGTGGCGTGAACTCTGCTATTCTTTTATACCGAGAACGATTTTAAGAACTATATCTTTATTGTTGAAGTCTATGTAACGGGCCTTAACACGAGAAAAAACGATCGTTTGCTGCCACCTGCTGGCAAAATATGCAACTAACTAATCTATAAATGAATCTTTTTGATGAACAGTTAAACTCGAGTCACTGGGATGAATCCCAAGTGAGCAATAATAGTTCTACTTAAATGGGTTATTTAGTACTAGGCTAACTCTATCTAGAGGTTGTTAGAATTTACTTCAGACATAAATGTATTAACCCTATTTATTAACTTTTTTTTTTTTTTTTTTCTGAGAATATTTCCAGCTACCCACACATAGTTTGTTCTTACTGTCATCTATTCCTTAATGCCTCTCTCTCAGCAGGACTTTTCAATACTTGTTGCATCATTTGCTTGTATTCATAATAAACCTGTCCTGTTTAAACAAAGGTTTAGCTGATTTTGATCCCAGTAACATCTGATGTAGGCCTATTTCAAGCCTCAAAGCTGACTGTTTGCAATGACTTTACGTATGACAATGTGTGGAAAACCACTGGAACATTTTAGTAATTATTTTGCAGTGTTCTATGCCATACTAACTTTGACTGTAAATACAAAATGGTCAAATATCTGCTTTTCTAGTTACAAAAATAAAATGCGGCGTCTAATTATGTGCTGTTGATTTTATAGAAACAAAATGCAGATGTGACGCTGTTAGATATTCTGATGGAAATGTTTCATTATTAGCCAAGCCTTTGCTGCCATCTGGTGGTTGTTTATAATTCATTTTCTGGGCTCGGTATTATCTAAGGTCTGCTGACAGTATCTATGGCATTCTGTTCATTTGCCACATAATAAATAATAATAATAATAATAATAATAGACCTCCATGAGTCTAAATGATTTACTGTGGTATTCAACAGTAGCCACAGATGCTGTTCATAGTGCTATCCTTTCAGGGAACATTCTAGTTTACATGCAACTTGAGTACGGTCAACAGTAGCCTATTAAAGTGCCTTTTAGAAAACATCTTTACAGTAAGGCTTTTAAGAGAGTGTTTTGAAATCATTCTACCACTCTCTCCCACAATTTTCTCAGAACCGAGCCTCTCCTGTCTTTAAAATCCCACTTCTTAAAGACATCTGGAGGAGAATATACCCAAAATGACAGAGAGAAAGCCGGACAAGAAGAGAGAGAATCTGAACTTCTCAGATAATTGCCATGTTGGCCTACATACCTGTTCACTTGCTTGGTTGGTCTGGTACTGGGTCAGTTCACACAAAGATAATCAATTCCACCGGCTCTGATGGAGTGGGGCCGAGTGGGGCAGGTTATAGTCTAGTATATATTTTAACACCAGACAGAAAAGCCTGAAAACTGAAGGTTTTCTTTTCTTTCTTTTTTTTTCTCCTGTGGCCCATATAGGCTAGAGAAACAAAAATGTCTCAATGTTGCAATGACCAACTTTTTTAGAGAGTTTTAAAAAGACTCATACATAAAATGCATAATTTCAGTCTAGATCAATTAACTGGTTCATTCAAAAGATTAAGTTCATAAGAATAATTTACATATCATTACTCTTGTAAACAAGCCATGGAGATATAGGGCCCTATATTTTAACGTTCTAAACGCATGGTCTAAAGCACACTGTGCAAGTGCACTTAGGGCATGTCTGAATCCACTTTTGTTAGTTTAACGGTGGGAAAAATGGTCTGTGCGCCAGGCGCATGGTCCAAAATGGATGTAGCTCGTCTCTTAATGAGTCGTGGGTGTGTTTTGGTCGTAACGTGCAATAAACCAATCAGTCTCATCTCCCATTCCCTTTAAAAGCCAGTTGCACTTGCATCATGGTGGATTCGCTATTTACAAGGCGGAATTTGCGAGCGGAAAGACTGAACGCTTCTCCAGAGGAATCGGTTATGTTTGGTAAGGATCACACTAACACAGAGCGTTGCATCAACTTATCGAATCTTTTACTTTTTTCTTACTTTATCTTTTACTCTTTCATTTTTCCAGACCGAATTAAATGAACCCATACATTGGTCAGGCATAACAGAATTCTTCCAGCACAAGCAAACTCTATGCATCAACTGAACACTAACTAAGTGCATTATGAAATAACACTTGAGAGAACACAACATTCCTCCCCGCCCACGGGGTTTCAAACATGAAATGTTTTCATAAAGTACTGTAGGTACCCCGGCCAAGAACGAGTGTGAGCAGGCCGCGGAGAAACATGAGGATGAGGCTGGGTAGCCTGTGATGGGCAGGTACAAATCTTAGCTGGCTGGTTGATAGGCATGTCTGGAGCCTGTGCGGGAGCTATCTGAGGTGTCAGCTGAAGCCCTGGGGTGTCCTGCCAAGCTGGGGGTGTGGCTTGAGATCTGACACCCGTTGTATGTGCCGGGGCGGCACTTTGCGGAGGCAGCTTGCATGCCACCGCGTGCCGTCACTGAGCAGGAAGGTGACTGGGCCCAGCTGATGGGTAACTTGGAGAGGGGAAGACCAATATGATGCGAATTTGCTGTCTCTGTGGGGCCTGCGAACCCAATCTGTGGCCTATATGTCAGGGACCTTAGCATGTGCTGAGAGACCGAATTTCTGCTTCATCCGCCGCTGCTGGCAAGCAACAGAGGCCCTAACTCGCAGTGTTAGGTGCCTGAGGCAGTGAGGGGCTCAGCCTGTCGAAGGGAAGGTGGAGCTCACAGCCAAGCATGAGGGAAGCTGGATAGACCCCCGTCGTAGAGTGTTGGGTGACCCTGTAGTGCAGCAGTGTGATGGATGGCCTGTGAGACGGTCCATCCCTGGAACAAGTGTGGTCTGAGACTGTTTTTCAGTGACTGGTGAAAGCGTTCAACGCCACCGTTAGCTTGAGGGTGATAGTATGCTGTGTGGATGTGGCAAATACCCTTTTTGAGATATGTGGTGAACTCAGCCGAGATTAGCTGTAGGCCATTGTCAGCAGTGATAGTATTTGGAAGGCCCCAGCAGGAAAACAGAGAGTCCAGAAAGTGAATTATGACCTGAGAGGTCACAGAGCTGGTGACAATGAGCTCGGGCCATTTCGAGTGCAGGTCATAGACAACCACTAGGAAGCATTGGCGACGAGGATGGCTGATATTGCACTACCACCTCCTGCTCCTTTCCTTGCTCTACCTGGTGAGCCTCCGATTCCCTGGACTCGCTGGTTACAGTCATCTTGGCAGTGGGGCTGACTGACATGAGTGCAGCCCGCAAAAAGGCGCTGTTACTGCATTGCTTGGGAGCCGAGGGTCAGTCTGTGCTGGGAACACTTGACTCACCATAAGCGATTATGACACAGCCGTGGAATTACTAACCGCACACTTTTCGGCCCCACAGAGTGCCCTCTTGCGCCGTTTTCTGTTCCACCAAAGACACCAGCTGCCCGGTGAATCAGTGCAACAGTGCGTAGCCAACTTGCGGGGACAAAATTATTCACGACCAGTTAATTGAACATACCAACAATGCAAAAGTATGTGAAACTGGTAGTAGAACCGGATGATTTATCACTGTCCCGAGCAATCATAATTTGCATTACAAATAGAGAGTGCAGCTGCATGTGCATCGGCTCTGACTAAACGGCAAACAATCACGGACTGCCCAGCCCCTCCCCCATGCCCCCATCGATATTACACCACATCCTCGTCGCCAAATGTTATATGTTATTATGGTACATGCACTAGTGTTCAAAGGTTTGGTGTCCCTAAGGGTTTTTTAAATGTTAAGTCTATTATGCTCATCAAGGCTGCATTTATTTGACAAAAATAGTCAAAACCATAAAATTGTGAAATATTATAAAGTTTTATTTATTTGTTTATTTCAGCATCATTAGTCCAGTCTTCATGTCACATGATCCTTCAACAATCATTCCAATATGCTGAATATTTTTTGTAGAAACCATGATACATTTTGAGGATTTTGATGAATAGAAAGTTCAAAAGTACAGCATAAAATCTTTTGTAACATTATAAATGTCTTTGCTGTCACTTTTTATCAATTGATTACTTTTTATTTAGTATTTATTTGTATATCAAAGTATTAGCAGTATGTTCCATTACAGAACTTAGTTCATCTAATTCAGAAAAAGAAATCATGCCATAATTGTATATATTATTAGATAAAAATTCCAAATCCAATTATATGTGAGAGTTTGAGGCCACTGGGGCACACAATTACAATTTCCATATGAATAAGATTCCTGATGTAATTCTCAGCAATCCTGGATAATTTCCTGAGCTTCCAGAACGTTTGTGTTTGTGTTTTTGTGTGTGTGTGTGTGTGTGTGTGTGTGTGTGTGTGTGTGTGTGTGTGTGTGTGTGTGTGTGTGTGTGTGTGTGTGTGCGTGCGTGCATGCGTGCATGCGTGTGTGCGCTCATGTTTTTCTATCCCGGAGGGGACTGAATGCACACTGACTCATGGGGACTCGTGTTACCGTGGGGACCTAAATTGAGGTCCCTGTGAGGAAACAAGCTTATAAATCAAAGTGTGTTTTTTTTTTGTTTAGTTTTTTTGAAAATGTAAAAATGCAAAATGGCGCCGCTGTGTTTGGTCGCCGTTCAGGTCGCTCCGCGAAGACTGTGCTTTTATTTACTATTTTACTTTATTTTACTCTCAGTTTTTACAAACTTATCATCTGCATTGATCTACTACGACAGCAAAACTCTTTTGGACATTGGTTACCTCTACACTGGACTGTTTCAGGACACTTTCGCCGATCCTCTGTGGCCATCTGAGATTCTTCGGAACGCCGAGTTGAACAATGGACAGAGCCAGCGGCGTAGAACAAAGAAACACCGTGGGAAACGTGCTGGTATCCGTAACAGACTGAGGAAAAGGGCATTCAGCCCTCCCCTCCCGAGCATTCTTCTAGCAAATGTTCAATCCTTGGATAATAAGATGGACGATCTTAGAGCCAGGATAAGTTTTCAACGGGACATGAGAGACTGTAATATCTATTGTTTGTCTGAAACATGGCTCACGCCCGCGGTCCCGGACACAGCTGTGACGCCGTCGGAGAACTTCTCTGTTTTTCGGATGGACAGAACAGCCGAGGCCGTAAAATCCAAAGGCGGTGGAGTGTGTTTCATGATCAACAAGAAATGGTGCGATCCCAGGAACATCACCATTCTCTCGCGGTCCTGCTCGCCTCATCTGGAACATTTAACAATCATCTGCCGCCCATTCTATCTGCCTAGGGAGTTTTCTGCGGTTGTCGCGACCGCCCGTTTACATCCCACCGCAGGCAGACACAGCGCTGGCTTTATCTGGCCTTCATGATGTTGCCAGCGGCGTCATAAACCAACATCCCGGCGCGGCATTCATTGTCGCTGGGCGATTTTAACAAAGCAAACCTAAAGAAAGTCCTGCCAAACTTTCACCAGCACGCCTCCTGCCCCACACGAGGAGCAAACACACTGGATCACTGCTACTCTCCGTTTAAGAACGCCTATAAAGCGCGGTCACTTCCAGCGTTGACAAATCGGATCATGCCGCCATTTTCCTCACTCCCGAATACAAACAAAAGCTCCTCCAGGAACCCCGGTGAGGCGGGGAAGTTAAGCGTTGGTCACCCCACTCAGAGACCGCGCTACAGGCAGCTCTGGGCGATGTGGATTGGGACATGTTCGGCGAGTTCAGCTGACGTAAGCGAGTTCACAGACGTGGCGCTTTGCTTCATCAACACGCTTACAGAGCAAGCCACGCAAACAATAACAATAACGTCCTTCTCAAATCAGAAACCGTGGGTGGACAATTCAATCCATGCGGCAGTGAACGCATGCGCACTGCTGCTTACAACGCCGGTCTCCATTCAGGGAATATGAATGAATACAGATCGTCCTGCTATGCTCTCAGACGAGCAGTTAAAGCCGCAAAACTCCGTTATAAAGACCGAGTGGAGTCTCATTTCCAACTCAACGACTCGCGGCGCATGTGGCAAGGTCTGAGGTCCATCTGCTCCTTTGGATCTAAATCCTCTGCAGAGGTGAACGCTGATCCGTTGCTCGTGAACGAGTTAAACTCTTTCTATGCTCGCTTTGACTGTAACGCGTAACGCGACTCCGCCAAGTGGCGCGTTAGAGGAAATTACTCAGAGCAGCAACAATCACGTGATCTCTGTCTCGGAGGATGAAGTTCGGAGAGCACTCAAGCGTGTGGATGTCAGGAAAGCTGCCGGGCCGGATGGTATTTCAGGTCGTGTTCTGCGGTCCTGTGCTGATCAGCTCACCGGGTTGTTTACATCTATCTTTAATGAGTCCCTCGCTACATCTGTGGTCCCCACCTCCTTCAAAAAATCCACCATCATCCCTGTCCCTAAGAACAGTAAACCCTCTTGCCTAAATGACTATCGTCCAGTGGCTCTCACGTCTATAGTCATGAAGGTCTTTGAGAGACTCATTAAAAACACCATTTGCGCCTTCATTCCTGACACTTTGGACCCTCTTCAGTTTGCCTATCGTCCCAATAGATCGACTGAAGATGCCATCTCTCATGTCCTCCACTCCTCCCTCACTCACATCGACAGCAAAAGTGGGAACTACGTAAGACTGCTATTTATTGACTATAGCTCAGCCTTTAACACCATAGTTCCCACCAAGCTAACCTCCAAACTCCTGGATCTCGGCCTGAATCCTTCTCTCTGCCACTGGATTGAGGACTTCCTCACTGGCAGGCCTCAGGTGGTGAGAATAGGCCAGTCCACCTCCACCTCCATCACCCTGAGTGTGGGAGCTCCCACAGGGCTGTGTCCTGAGCCCCCTGCTCTACTCTCTCTACACGCATGACTGTTTGTCCACACACAGCTCCACCTCTATCATCAAATTTGCTGATGATACTGTTGTCCTGGGCCTCATTTCCAACAACAATGAGACGGCATACTTGGGCGAGGTGGAGCATCTAACATCATGGTGCCAGGACAACTGTCTCTCTCTGAATGTTGGCAAGACCAAAGAAATGATTGTGGACTTCAGGAAGAGACAGCAACGGACATACTCCCCCCCTCATGATCAGCGGGTCACCAGTAGAGAGAGTAGCAGCTTCAAGTACCTGGGAGTAAACATCTCCGAGGACCTGACCTGGACTGCTCACATTCAGACACAGGTGAAAAAGCCAGGCAAAGACTGTACCACCTGCGCCAGCTGAGGAAATTCAGGGTTTCACCAGCTATCCTGAAAACTTTCTATTTAGGGGCGATAGAAAGTGTTTTAACTCAGTGCATCACAGCGTGGTATGGGAACAACACCAGTCATGACCGCAAAGCCCTGCAAAGAGTAGTGCGCTTATCCGGCGTATCTCAGGGTCAGCTCTCCGTCTCTGCAGGACGTCTACACCAAACGCTGCAAAGGTAGAGCTACCAAGATCATCAAGGACTCTAATCACCCTGCAAACCCTCATTTCACGCTGCTACCATCTGGTAGCGCTTCCGAAGCCTGATGGCCAAAACTGAGAGACTCAGGAGGAGCTTCTTCCCCAGGCCATCAGACTCCTGAACTCAGTCACTTAACATCACGTGACTTCACTTCAGGATAAACATCGATACACTGACATTGCACTGCACTTTCTGTTCTCGTTGTTACTGTGTAACAACCTGTCATAAACCTGTTTGCACATTATACTCTTTATACATTTGTTAACCACATATTTATAAGTCTACAGTTTACTCACTGCAAAGTCTACTTCAATTATTTTATTCCACTTTATCCTTATTTGTTACCTTTTTTTCTCTTGACTTGATTATTTATAATTCTACAGATATAGACATATATATATATATATATATATATATATATATATATATATATATATATATATATATATATATATATATATATATATATATATATATATATATATATATAGAGAGAGTACTTTTTTATATCCTATTTCTATTATAATTTCTTCCTTGTGTTTTCGGTTGTATATTCTGTATATAACTGTGTATGTGACAAATACAACTCTTGAATCTTGAATCTTGAATCAGAAAGTTGTGTGTGATGGGTAGGGTTAGTGTACGGGGATAGAATATAGAGATACAGTTTGTACAGTATAAAAACCATTACGCCTATGGAGAGTCCCCACAAAGATAGTGAACCAGACACACACGTGTGTTTTCATGTTTTTCTATCCCGGTGGGGACTTCAACCTGAATGCATACTGACTCATGGGGACTCGTGTCACTGTGGGGACCTAAATTGAGGTCCCCATGAGGAAACAAGCTTATAAATCATACAGAATTAGTTTTTGTTTTTTTGTTTTTTTTAAATGTAAAAATGCAGAAAGTTTTGTGTGATGGGTAGGTTTAGGGGTAGGGTTAGTGTACGGGGATAGAATATACAGTTTGTACAGTATAAAAACCATTACATCTATAGAGAGTCCTCACAAAGATAGTGAACTAGATGTGTGTGTGTGTGTGTGAGAGAGAGAGAGAGAGAGAGAGAGAGAGAGAGAGAGAGAGAGAGAGAGAGAGAGAGAGAGAGAGAGGGGTATAAACAGTGCTGAGACCAGCTGAGAAAAGTTGAAACTTAATCTGAAATAAATAAATAAAAAACAAGCCCTGGTGGCTTCCCTTAAGCCACATTTTATATCCCAAAATGCTGCCCAGGTGTAAACAAACTGACAGATTCATTACCATTCTGCTGATACGGGGTCAGTTTTTTCAAATGTTTATGACTCCTTAAAACTAAATCTCAACAAAAAACATTCTCTTATTCGCTTCTCTCACTTTCTATATCATTAGAAGTTCTCCAAGAAGAGCTACTAGAAAGCATCAAGGACATAGAAGAGGGCAACTTTCTCCAAAAATATGACTTTGCATCTCACAGCGGAGACAGCTTCAGCAGGCTTATTATCATAGTTACTGAAGAGCAGAGCCTATTTCCACTGCAGATTGAAAATGGCTAGTCATTATAATCTGTGCCATGTTGAAATAAAATCATTACAGAGGAACATTGTTAAATATGCTCATAAAATTGTTTTTCATTAGCAACCTGCAGGAATTGTTTTGAAATGAAGCAAAACATTACCAAATTTTTAATGCTGCTTAAATCTTCACCGGCAAACAATAAACTGCAAGAATTAAAACATTCAGTCTAAACTAGGAATAATAACTCTTGGGGGTGTGATCAATTAGTTAATATGTTCCTTGAGGTTCACTTATATACTGTGTGTGTGTGTGTGTGTGTGTGTGTGTGTGTGTGTGTGTGTGTGTGTGTGTGTGTGTGTGTGTGTAAAAATGTTTTTTCAACCCTCATTCTGACCCTCTGTCGGAAATGATACATTTTTAAGGGGCGGATCCTTTAAGGCTTGTCAGTAAATGGGCACTTTTACGATTGTATAACATTGTTGCATAGGAAATGTTATCAATGCCTACATACTATTGCACGTGAGTAAAGGCTGATTTATACTTCTGCATCGGACCTGCGCCGTAGCCACTACGCCGTGGGCTACGCATCGATTTTCATTTATACTTATGCATTCTTGTCCGCGTTGACGTGCAGTTACACATGCAGAGGGAGCATCTATATCCCTGAGGGAGGGGTTCTGACAGACCAATCACAGTGCTTGCGGTCTGTGTAGAATCGACGTGTTGTTACATTTTTGGAGAGGTGCGCATCAGTGTACGTCGTAGGCTACGGGTGCAACACACAGCCTACGATGTAGCTATTGCATGCACTCGACGCAGAAGTATACATTAGGCTTGTTCGACTTCATACAGCGCCGCACAGACTGATCGGCGGCTGACTTGAAACACTAGCTGTGTCTCATTTCGGAAGGCTGCGTCCTCCAGAGGTCGCATTCGAAGGCTGCATGCGTCATCAAGTCTCATTTTAAAAAAGTAAGTAGGACACTCCGAATGCGACCTTCGAATGCGGAGTGTGCATGAGGTGTAGATTTCACTGCTGCAGATTGCTTTGCGTCGCCGTTAACAACCGTAATTTTTTTATATTATTTGAAAAACGGCACCGCTGATATACATGCAAGCGAAGGTGGTGTTTAAATGCAAGTAATTTCAACTTTTGTTTTTAAGCTGTATTACCTCAAACAGATAGCTGTGGTAAACAGGATTACAAGTGTTTAGTGATTTTGAAATGTTTAGAACAGTACTTTGCTGTCAAGGCAATAAACATTTCATAGTCATTTTCACATTATAAATATAATTTTTATAGTTATAATTCATATAACTGGTGTGAGAGCGCAACAAGGCTGTGAACGTGTTGGCATAGCAATGTGATACTTCCTGCTTGTGTGTCCTACGAAGGACGTCTCGTTTAATTCTGATTAAGGACACTCTGTATACCGCATTCTTCACAGGATGTGTCCTCCGGAGGACGCAGCCTTCGAAATGAAATGAGACACAGCTAATGCATTCTGGTTAGACTTGAGACCATACCTGTCAACATTTGAGTATCAAAATCCGGGAGAGTTTTGGGGCGGGGGCAGGGGCAGGGGGGTGTTCGATTTTTTTAAAATCTAAAATTAATACATAATTTTTTTATATAAATTAATACGTTTCTTCATTTTTTTATTACTGCTGTCAATCAATTAAAATAATTAACTAGATTAATATTTTTGTGATTACTCTTAATTAATTGCCAATGAAAACACTTTTTAATATATATTTTATCTCCAAATTAATGTAGAAACAACATAAATATTTGTTTAATGGCATCTTTTTATGAATGAAGACCAGTATTAGTAATACAGCTGATGTCTGATGTCTCTATGAAATAATATTTAATTGACACTTCAATGAAATAACACATTAATATTTATTAAGCTTCAAAAAATCTAACAACATTTAATTTAAGTGAATTTAAAAACAATCCTCACATAAACCCATAATAATAATTATGTAATAATAACCTGTGCTCTTCCTACCTGTATAACCTAACAAGTAGGAAATATACAGAAATTGTTATCAGTTTGCATTAGTTATAAAATATATATAGATTAATCCTTATTAAAGGTACTTAAGTTATTTAGTCAAGAGCAGCGCGTATTTAGTGAGCAATTACTTTTGTTCTTTACATTGTCATTATAAGAGGTTACTGTCACTTTAAGATCTGTTGCACATGAAGCGGATCTCACAGCCGTCTCATTTTCTCACACCTCTTTAAGCTCATTTAAGACGTTATTTAACTTTAAGGCTGCTCTTACCGTATATACCCGAATATAAGACGACCCTGAATATAAGACGATATTCTTATCCCCCCACCCCGCCGTTACTGTTTATTTAATTCATAACACTGTCACTAATTACATAGCCTATCGTGTCGGCGCCCTCTACTGTTTCCCCCTGCTTTCTCCCTTTCCCCCCGAGATTTTGTCTATACCGCGAATATAAGACGACCCCCCATTTTTCAACCTATTTTTAGGACACAAACCTAGTCTTATATTCGGGTATATACGGTATTTAGAAACTCAACAAAACTGGCATTTTGGCGTAATTGTGTGTGTTATTGCTCGTTCAAGCGCGAAAGAGAACTCGAATCTGGCGTGTCGTGTGAGTTTCACATACAGCACGTTCTCTTTGCCTTGTCGCCTTATATTTACCAGCTGAGTCTTCTCTCATTCTCCTCCCGTTTCTACCAATGATGCTTGTTGATTGAATTTCCCGAGCCCTGCGCAGATAGCGCAACTAGGTTGTAGTTCAGCAGCGCAACTAGGTTGTAGGTTGCCAGGTCGAGGTCACAAATGGGATGAACATGTATGTATGATGTACCCTTTTCTGTGGATGTGTCGATGGTACGAGTAGGCGTTTCATATAAGATCTGGCAACTGAACAACCTTGGAATAACATATTGATGTGATTATTCAAAGAACGAGGTTTGGGCCATACAAATTACGGGTCATTTCCGGGAGAAGTTACAAAATGGGAGGGGGGCAGGAGATGGGTGTGAAATACGGGAGACTCCCGGCAAAAACGGTAGTGTTGACAGGTATGCTTGAGACAGCACCGACGCCACGTGACTGTGACGCATGCCATAGTGCCGGCGAGAGCGGTTAGTTCATTCTGCGCAGCTTCTCTAGAGCGGCTTCCCGAGCTGTTCCACGATTGGCCGGATTGACTGCATGACAGTGATCACGTGTGTTTTGTGTTTATTCTAAAACCTTCAGTTCCACTAATGCTCACAAATCTGTATTGTATAACAGTAAAACCTCTTTTCATGTAGTTGCAATGTTATATTGTGTCATGTTTGTCAAAATAAAACTGATAAAAAAAAAACGTAGACCTCACTTCATAGTTCACTTATGCGGAGCTTTATTCTTGTACAAACACACACTGTATTATGCAGTACATAACGTATTACATGACAATGTCTCTGAAACATATGTTCATTATATTACATTATTTCGCTTCGGATGTGATAAAGTATGCAGACACAGCGCGTACATCACTATGGGAATCAGAAAGTGTCTCCATTAGCAACTCCTCTCCGACTGCACGCAGCAACTCTTGCAGATCGGTTACATACAGCTACAGCTGATGTTGAACACACCTAGAGTTTTGAAAACTTAAAACTATTCACAGACAGAACATTATGAAATCATTTACTTGCAGTTTGCGATGTAGCTGCTATCAGATCCAATACAGCTGGCTGCTTCATCTTTCAACAAAGGTTTATTTGAGAACTCTCCTTTACACTGTGCCTTGTTTGCAAAACAAAATGCAGTCAAATTCTATGGACAAACATATTCCTCCGACAGTTTCAATGATAAGTTTTATGTTGTTGCTATGATGTAAACAAAGGGCAGAGCTTTGCCTCCACTTGCCTGCTAGTCACCATTAATGTTGATATAATGTTTACTGTAACGTTTGTAATCTTTCGCTTTGTTAGGCTGTTCACCACCCCTTAAGAAAACAATCAGAATCACATGGTTTTGTGATTGATTACTGTTTGTATTACCAGTTTTCCAACAAATATCATGATTAAATGGCGTATAACTTTAACATTGTATCTAATATGTACACTGTAAAAAAAAAAAAAAAGAAAGAAAAAGTAATGTAAAAAACGTATAATGTACTGGCAGAACATTACCAGGACATTTCCGTTAATCCTACAATACAATGAAGCTCAATTTAAAATACAGGTAAAACACCTATAAAAAATAAATATTGAAAATTATGTCACGTTAATACATTACATAGTGCACTATTTTTACAGATTTTTTAGAGTGTATAAGAAAATTATAAAACAAAAAACTGTGAAATCTGTGCTCGCAAAGTCTGTGGAAGAAATCCGTTCTGCACGATCCTCTTGTTTTTAACATTCTAAAGTCTGAATCAGTTTTGAAATTTGAAATTTACGCCATGCTTAATATTTACACCTGAGCAGATGAAATTCATGGCTATCATAAGGGGCATGACATTTCCCGTACACACGCTAAGTGGTACCCATCAAACACCCAGCTAACCAATCACAGCACATTTCGTATTTCGGAAGGAGGGGCTTCATCAAAACAACACAGATTGTTTTTTTGAACAATCAAGCATGAAGGCATATTCTAGAAACTTGACAAGAGCCAAATTGTGATGGGTAGACGACTGGGTCAGAGCATCTCCAAAACTGCAGCTCTTGTGGGGTGTTCCCGGTCTGCAGTGGTCAGTATCTATCAAAAGTGGTCCAAGGAAGAAACAGTGATGAACCAGCCACAGGGTCATGGGCGGCCAAGGCTCAACGATACACGTGGGGAGCGAAGGCTGGCCCGTGTGGTCTGATCAAACAGATGAGCTATTGTAGCTCAAATTGCTCAAGAAGTTAATGCTGGTTCTGATAGAAAGGTGTCAGAATACACAGTACATTGCAGTTTGTTGCGTATGGGGCTACACAGCCGCAGACCAGTCAGGGTGCCCATGATGACCCCTGTCCACCACCGAAAGTGTCAACAGTGGGCACGTGAACATCAGAACTGGACCATGGAGTAATGGAAGAAAGTGGCCTGGTCTGACGAATCACGTTTTCTTTTACCATTATCTGGGGAACACATGGTACCAAGATGCACTACGGGAAGGCAAACTGGCAGAGGCACTGTGATGCTTTGGGTAATGTTCTACTGGGAAACCTTGGGTCCTGCCATCCATGTGGATGTTACTTTGACACGTACCACCTACCTAAGCATTGCTTAAGACCATGTACACCTTTTCAAGGAAATGATATTGCCTGGTGCCTCTTTCAGCAGGATAATGTGCCCTGTCATAAAGCAAAAATGGTTCAGGAATGGTTTGAGGAGCACAACAATGAGTTTGAGGTGTTGACTTGGCCTCCAAATTCCCCAGATCTCAATTGAATCGAGCATCTGTGGGATGTGCTGAACAAACAAGTCTGATCCATGGAGGCTCCACCTCGCAACTTTCAGGACTTAAAGGATCTGCTGCTAACATCTTGGTGCTCGATACCACAGCACACCTTCAGGGGTCTAGTGGAGTCCATGCCTCAATGTGTCAGGGCTGTTTTGGCAGCAAAAGGGGTACCAACACAATATTAGTATGCCTGATCATTCTATATATCAACCAGTCATGTGTTGACTTCATTGCTCCAGACAATATTTGTGGCCAACTGAAGGCAAGATGTGAAAATGAGAGGCAAATGCTGTATTTACATTTGATTGACATAAACAAATTGCACTCCGAAGGCTATGAGCTCAGCAACAGGTAATATATCTGCAGTCACTCACAGGAGCGAATTGTGTTTTCGCTGAATATTCACTGGCACTGATATGGATTATGCCACGCAGGTTATTCGTAATGCTAAACATCCCTTAGGGCAAAGTGTTCACTGATATATTTCAATATAGAGACAAGGATGTGCTACATTTCCGTCTGATGGAGCCTTTCCAGCTTGTCTGCTGTTTCAATTTGCATTCCCTAATGCTGTTGTTTGCTTTCCAGATGCCTGGAGCGCTCACCCGCCCCCTCCCACTATTGTCATCCGACAGGCCACGGATCACTCCCTCTCCTAGACTGAACCTCCCTGTCCCCACCACACACATACATACATTCTGATTGGCCCATCCATCAGCTCTCCAACAAGCACTGAATCCAGGGACTTTGGGGAAAATGAAAAATCATTGACTGAGAAATTGGCAAGTAACAGGACCTCACTGCAGTTTAACAGGATCTCAACACAATTTGATAGCGAGTCAGAGTCTATGGGATGGAAAATGGAAATATGGGAAGAGAGAGAGAGAGTTTAATCATGTCTGCCCTCTGTGGCCCTGTTTTGAATATCAGATTAAGTATGAAAATGAGCAGCTGTCTTTTTAAATATTTCGCAGATGACAAAGAGAGCAATGACTGACCAAGAGCTGACTCTGTGGGCAGGTGTGCACAATGCACCGACATGCAAAATGGCAAGCGTAAAAGCTTAAAAAAAAATAAAAAAAGCTTTGGGTTAGTTTTTTTTATTTGACATGTTGTACTAAAAACTGGTCGAGCAATGAGCTTGGCACTTTTGTTCACATGCCTGAAGCTGCTGAAGTTACAGTAAAACACGACTTGGTGGCGCTCAAGCACAAAACGGTCTTTCCGAGAACACACTGATACCTAAGAAGTCTTCTTCTGTGTGAAGCGAGTGTCAGAAGCGTAAAGTTGCGCAGCGCTTTGTGTACCACGGTATTTCTGTTTTTCAATAAGCGCCATCTACTGTCAGGGAGTGAATTTGCACCTTCACTTGGTGCATCGGCTGTGAAAATCGCTTGGGTATGAACACACCGAAAAACGTCTTGAAAAACTCTGGCGATAAGTGCGTGTGATAATCACCCAGGTGTGCACGAGACTTAAAGCTTTCAGCGGCAATGTGGATTTATGTAATTGGCAGACGTGGTGAGCATCAAATTCAAACAAGAGAACCAATCAAAAGCATCAGAATAGCATCGCTTTACTAAACAGGAGGCATCGTGCACATCAAAAACAGGCAATGCAACAAGTGAATATTATTCAACATATCTTTGTAATTGTTAACATTTTCATAAGTAACTAATTTAATTACACATTTTTCTCTCTAACTGTAACAGATTAAAGTTACATTTATTTTGTAATTAAATTACGTAACTGTTACATGCAACTAGTTACTCCAAATACTTAGTGCACATGTAGGAATAGTCGTTTAGGTTTGTTGAAATCTCTGTATACAAAGTATGAGCAATAGTAAAAGTGTGCCTTAGCTAGCAAACCGGGACAAACTTATTACGGACATTTTATGAAGACGGAATATTTTGGCAAGGATTTGCAAATGGCCAATTACTGTATCTCTCTAGACCCAGCAGTGCAAAATCTTAAGAGACCCAACTCTGGCTTGACTGAACAACATTCATGAAGCCAACAGAATTTTCTTTGCATTGCTAATCAGAAACCCCGGCTTGGACAGTGTCCCAGTTCTTTGTTCTCGTCTGATTGGTGGACCCACAGGGTCATATGCAGCGGGTGACATATTCTGTATCTGAGAAATAGGAAAATTTTTATGAGCAAAGCGTTTAATATCAGGCTGCTCCAGAGGGACCGTCAATGCAATTAGTTTCTGGTGTCAAAAAGTCTCTTTTGCTGCGAAATGACATGTAACCAAGATATTAAAAGTAATCTATGTATTTTAGTGAAGCCTGAAATGTCTAGGTCAAAGAGACAACATTTGAATTTTAGAATATTATCCTTTTAACACAGTGTAATTGACGATGATTGCATATTTAGTTGTTTATGGACTTCAGACTGTTAAGGCTAATTTATACTTATTATTGAATTGAATAATCTTTACATAATTTAATTGAATAATTGATTAAGGATTGTTCAATTATTCATTTAAAATATGTAAGGATTGTTCAATTTAATTTGATGGAATTTACTATTAATTGAAATGTGAAAAAAAAAAAAAATGCTTTACCTACTGGGTGAGCAAGCTTCGTTTAGTATGTAAAAAAAAAAAAAAATAGACAATTAAAAATATCAAATCGTCATTTATTTTTGGTAAGATCTTTGCACTTTCTGTTTTTCTTAAAGGCACAATATGTAGTTTTTTTGCCACTAGAGGTCATATATTCAAAACAAAGGCGTAGCTTGATGACTACGATTGAGATTGAGCGCAGAATCTTGGGAATCACAGCCCGTGGAAAATAATCGTGATGGGATGCAGGCACCAATCAGGTTCATGAATTAGATTATTAACGTTACTGTAGTATGAAGCAGAGCAGGGCCGAGGCTGTGGGAGCTGAATGAGGTCGCTGAAGCGTTTGCTAATGAGAGACAAGCGTGACAGCAGCGGAACTTTTATTATGCTGCAGACGACCGCTTCTGCTTCTTCCGGTTAAGCGTATGGGTAACGCAGCTCTATTTTATCACATACATTTGAGTGTGTTGAAAATTATGTTATAATGTTGCTCTGTGCATTCACTTCGCGGCTGCTATGAGACACTTGTTGCAGTGAGCTAGAGATATTAGAATATCATATTAATAAATGCTGGATGGCTTGTGTTGCTATATGGCATGCAATTAATATATTGTATGATGGAGAAAATGGGGTATTACTGTACAATAATTCATTTAAAAGCATCTATAAATGTATCCAAACAGTTGTTCCCTTGTATAATAAAACATAATATATCAAATCACCTTTGGTGTTTCCATGGTTTCTACAAAATAAAACTAAGGGTAAGGCAGGTATGACGTCACTGATAGGCGACGCACGGACTCGGCCTGTGTCCTGGTTAAAATTGCTTATTTCTTTGGATTTAAACATTCTTGGAAACATCTGGGATAATGTAAGTCAACAAAATATATAACACTGTTCTAGTGTTTTTTGGATATTTTAATTTAAAATTCTTATATATTGTGCCTTTAACCCCCTGGAGTTGGCCGTCATGTGGCCAACTATGCGTCATAGTCCTGACATTTCATCCTACCCGTCAGATTTTTTCTTATCAGTGCCAAAGAGACTCAAATAACTCTGTCGATTTTTAGCATTCAGACAAGTGTTATACATCATTATAATCTGTTAAGATTCTATTATTTTTGTGTACAGTCACAATAACAACAAATTGTTGTGCTTCTTGCAAAAAAAGAAAAAAAAACATGATGCGCGATCTGCAGCCTCTCTGTCAAAGACGTTCATTCAGATAGTCTTCAGAAAAGGAACTCTAACTTGTAAATACTTGTCTCACAAACATGAGAAATATGTCTAAAGAAACGTTGAAATGTCAGGTTTTAAATAATGTAAATCAAATCAAAAACAAATATTCTGTGTTTATGTAATCTGTTTGAAAAGAGAGATTTGTCAGTTGTTCGCGAGTGTCTCATTATCATCTCATTATCCGCTAATGCGACCACGCCCATGGAGCGCGTGTTCTTTTGAGATTCAAATCTGACACGATCCATGCGAGATCAGAGTCGACGCCCACATCAACACTTTACATCGTTTTGAGACGCGGTGAGGAATAATCCTGGAATAATTTACCTCAGAAAAAGCTGTTTATTTCTAAGAGCAACGGATCCAGGCGAGGATTGTGAGGTGAGTTTATTCTGTTAGTGTCTGTGAATATTAAACAAAAACACCGTTTAAATATGAATCCTGCTGCAACATAAAATGTCATCGATGCAAGACTTTTTAGACAAGATTTATTTGGCCTGTTTTGGACAGATTATGAAGTGTTTATTGTAAAATAGCCTAGTGTCGCATGTCTGCTAAGATGCTATAAATATAGTACCAGTAAAACATATTTTGTTTCATATTGATGTTTAAATATTATAGCCTAATTGTATTTTTTTTATTTAATATATGTTGATTGCAGTGGCGTAGGCAGAATTTTATTTTTGGTTGGGCCTGGGCAAAAGTGAGCGGTCACTTTCAAGATGCCTATTGTGCAGTGGTGGGGGCATACATGTGCACCCGCAAATCACGCCTATGCTTTCATGTAAAATAACAGACGGCCTCAATATTCAGGTCATTTCAATCTTATTTTCTTTGATCCTATTGAAAAAAATAAATCGTAGAACACACCTTGTAAAACTACCATGTCTCAGCCACGAACGTGCCCAGTCAGTGTCACTGTCAACAAACCAAAACTGTAACTGCAGAACTGTCCACATACAAAACACGAGCAGCGGTTAACACGTTAGACACTTTATTTCCACTTTTCAAATATATTCTTCATTTTTTATTGAAAATAAACACCTTTCCGATCTGATATGTGATGGGAAAAGGAAGTAGAGCGAGTTCGGCAGAAGGCAGATTCGGACCTTGGGTCGATTTTGCGTCAAAATGTAGTACCACGCACCTTACCCCTACACTATCTCTACTGACAGTTACAGATGGTGTGTTACCGGCTTTACAGAATGAAACTGCGCTTGGAATCGAAAAGTCTTACTATTATTTGCGGGCTGATGGATGGGTTCTCTCCCGCGTCAATGCGAGTTTTTAAAAGTCCTTTTTATAGAATTTTGCATGGCTGCTGTTTATCTATCACACAACTGCAAATTATAGGCTAAGTGATTAGGCCAACTCATTTCATGAACTCGCAGGCGCGACATGCATGAGACAGACTGACACCTAATTGCCTAACACAGCTGTCAATCAAACTTATCAATTATTATGCAAAAACATGACTTTTTTTTTTTTTTGGAGGGGGCGCTGGCGATCATGCATTGAATATTAATTAATAAATTAACCGAGTAATTTAAACAGGATAATTTTGAAGCTTTTCTCTCAGAGGTTGTTCAAAAGTACACTTTTATTATATATATATATATATATATATATATATATGACTGATGATGATGTGTCATCCACTAGAGTTCTAGAGTTGACAATCTTCTGTGGCATCACCATCTGCGACGTTAAATGAGAGTGCTCTAGTATGTTGGAGTGGCTGCTCACTGCAGAGCCAATGGGTGGAGCTTGACGTCCATACACACCCTAACTCTACCTGTAACTCCCTATATTAGGGTTCCTCAAACTCCATCCTGAGTTGCGTTCCACTCCACTTTTAGGCATGCACTTGTGAACTTCCCTAAGCACTTCTCCTTGGGGGAATCCCTGCCACCATTTTGAAGTGCGCTCCACTTCATGAAGTGGACAAGGGAAGATTATATGCACAGACCCTCGCTCCCTCGATTTTGACAGAGGGAGCGAGTCTACATCATGTGTACACTTCAGGCAGTTTCATATACCACAATGCAACACGAATGTGACGTCACAGCATATCACGTTTAATTTACCCCACCACAAAAAAACTATGATATTTGAATTATTTTTTAAAGCATTTAAAACAAACAAAACACACCTATATACATATAGAATACTGCATTAAACAATTTCACAAAAAAAAAAAAACTCAACTCCATAGTGGATTCCAAGTGATCAAGGGCGTTCCAGTTCAGTCCATAGCAAAGGTTCCGCCAGTAGTGGGCACTCATGCAATGTAAGCAATGACGCACATCCGAGTGAACGAGACGGAGGGAAGTTAGCAAGTGAAGGGCATAATAAAACTGAACTGGACCGCAGCACAAGAGGGCCGCTGTCCTGCAGAGTTTAGCTCCAACCCTGATCAAATTTACATACCTGTGATTTTATAGTGATCCTAAATACCTTGATTAGATTGCTCAGGTGTGTTTGATCAGGGTTGGAGCTAAACTCTGCAGGACAGTGGCCCTGCCCTAAACCTAATTAGATGAATCTCCACCCATTAGGTCTAGAGGGGGTGCTGGACCAGGTCAAGTTCCACCCATTACATCCAGAGAGGGGAGCTGGATATCATGTGCAGTGGTGCCAAGTCTGGGGTTTTCCCGTGGGCTATTTTTACACTGTTGTTTGAATAGCAATGGGGCTGGTTTTGTTACGCAGACCTGATCATTTGGCTCTGCATTGAGCACCACTTGGTTTGTTCAAGAGAAAAGAGTTCAGCTTATTCCACTTGAATAAATGACCCTTTACTGTGCAGAATTTGTTAAATGCAGCCCGGGCTATATGAGCACACTGTTTCAGGCTTACAGTAGGCTAGGATAAAGATAAAAAGCAACATTTCTATAGAAGTAAGAATGAAACAGTCTGTTGTATTTCTGAAATCCCTCAGAATCTGTCACTGGTGTCTTCACAGATCAATATTTAATTTCACAACAACAGTATCAAATCTAATCCCTAAGCTCACTGAGGAATATTTCAGCTGTTTGCAAAATGACGTCTGGTTTCAAGCTCTGACATTTAGTGGTGCGTTCCTATCCTTGAGCCCTTTTGCATGCTGTCATGGAGATAACAGGAAGATTATGGGATGGCCGAGTGGGTGAGCGTAGTGATGTGAATCTAGTGCTGTGTTTCTGTACTGTGTGAGCCAGTCACCAGTCATCAGTAAAGGTCTCAGCTCAAATCAGAAGGTCAATGTGCTAGCTATCAGCCTGCCTGTCTATTCTGTGTATATCACTGGCTAATTTAGTAGCTACTCCACTAGACCCCTGAAGGTGTGCTGTGGTATCTGGCACCAAGATGTTAGCAGCAGATCCTTTAAGCCCTGTAAATTGTGAGGTGGGGCCTCCATGGATCGGGCTTGTTTGTTCAGCACATCACCTCAAACTCGTTGTGCTCCGCAAACCATTCCTGAACCATTTTTGCTTTGCTGAAACCAATCCTGCTGAAAGAGGCCACAGCCACCAGGGAATACCGTTCCATGAAAGGGTGTACATGGTCTGCAGCAATGCTTAGGTAGGTGGTACACGTACGTGTACATGTAAGAAAATTATATAAAAAACTGGTTTCCAAAACACTTAACCAATAGTTAGACACTAGTTTAAACTGCCCATGGGTTAATCAACATTAAGTCATAAATAAATAATTTCACCTATGATTTTGGTCTAGCTTTATCTTATCAATTCAAAATTCACCTGCAGTTCTTGTTTTAAAGAATCAGTACAGTACATCAGTATAGAAAGTTTATTTTCAGCTGTGCAGTATACAGTACATAGCCTGAGACTACAGGTTTTAGAAAATTTGCTTACTTGTATTTAAAATGTAATGCTTTAGCAAAGCCTGGCCTTACTGAGTAAAACCCGATTCTTTAAATCTATTCTAGTATCTTCTTTGTTCAGTGTATGCCTCAATCTCTCTTTCGTCAGCCCCTCATTTCCCAGTTCTGGCAGCTCCACTCTTCAGCCTAATGACACTGTAATTGAGCGTTACCCAGATAGCCGTGGCGTGATAATGGAACAGCTCTGTGCTGCCGGGGCAATCTTGGGCTGAAATGATTTGTTTGTCTAAATGCTCATCCTTCTTCTTGAGCCATACGAATGAGACCGCCTGCTCCTGTGGCACGGCAGCGCTAGGCCTCTTCTCTCTAGATCACAGCTATCTTTACATGCTACAGGAGATGGACTGTTACCTATTGTACTGCATAGGCAAAGAGAGCATGGATCATCTTAGATGTGGTTTTTGAGAAGTATACTATTCTGCTGGAAAATTCTGGTTTAACTTGAATAGATGGTCATTTATGCTCCAAGCCTGGTCCAAAATGTCCATCAATCTGTCATTGGGGCCTTAAAGGGATAGTTTACCCAAAAATTCAAAATCATTTACTTGGCCTCAAGTTATTCCAAACCTGCATGATTTTTTTCTTCTTCTTCTGAACACAAAAGAAGATTTTGAAGCATGTCGGTAACCAAACAGTTGATGAACGACATTGATGTCCATAGTATGGAGGAAAATAAAATGCTATGGAAGTCAGTGGGGTCCATCAACTGTTTGGTTACTGACATTCTTCAAAATATCTTCTTCATATTTCAAGGGACTTTGTCTAGATTACACTGTCAGACTGCAGAAATGTCACAGAAAAGGTTTGTCTTTGTACCACCTGGAAGCCGACTGATTGGTATGACAGGGGTATTGTAATACTTTCATGATAAGTCCTAGGAATTGATATGGATAATGCCACATATACCAGTCAAGGCACTAGAGAAAGTCAACATGAAATTCAAATTTTGTTTTCTGGACTTGTCCATGATTAATAATTGGTGCATGTTTCAAAAAAAAGAAAAAAAGTCATTATTTATGCATTTGGCAGACATTTATAACTAAACTTTGGATAAGTTTTTATAGTTTAAAGCTTTATTTATAAAATCAAGCCAAGCATTTTGCCCATATGCATGTTCCTGAGAATCAGGGAATCAATCAACAGATAAACTTTTCTTAATGAATATCCTGTTTCATTACATAATTAAAAAAATACCATTTAATGTTGATAATATTATTATATAGATTATATTATATATTATATTGAATGCTTTCATCGTTAATGCAGAGAGACGCACACCAGAATCAAGTTCTCTTTTTCTCTTGAACAAACAATAGCACACATAATTATGCCAAAATGTCTGTTTTGTCGAGTAAAATGACTACCTGCTCTTGACTAAAGAACTTTTGTAGTTTTAATAATTATTAATCTATATTTAATTTAGAATTTATGCAGTGCAGACTGTTTGATACCTTTATTCAATTTCTGCATTTTTCCTACCTGTTAGACAAGTAGGAAGGGCACAGGTAAATATTTATTATGGGTCTATGTGAAGATTGTTTAAAGTTAACTTAAATTAAATATATTTTTGAAGCCTAATGTTGAAAAAATTGATAGCTTTAATTACACTGTAATGTTTAATGGCTATAATTAATGTTTACAATTGGGGGAATAAAGATAATGTTAGTTAATGTTTTAACTAACATGAAAAAACCATGAGCAATACATTTGTTTCTTTGTTAATGTTAGTTAATACACTCACCTAAAGGATTATTAGGAACACCTGTTCAATTTCTCATTAATACAATTATCTAATCAACCAATCACATGGCAGTTGCTTCAATGCATTTAGGGGTGTGGTCCTGGTCAAGACAATCTCCTGAACTCCAAACTGAATGTCAGAATGGGAAAGAAAGGTGATTTAAGCAATTTTGAGCGTGGCATAGTTGTTGATACCAGACGGGCCGGTCTGAGTATTTCACAATCTGCTCAGTTACTGGGATTTTCACGCACAACCATTTCTAGGGTTTACAAAGAATGGTGTGAAAAGGGAAAAACATCCAGTATGCGGCAGTCCTGTGGGTGAAAATGCCTTGTTGATGCTAGAGGTCAGAGGAGAATGGGCCGACTGATTCAAGCTGATAGAAGAGCAACTTTGACTGAAATAACCACTCGTTACAACCGAGGTATGCAGCAAAGCATTTGTGAAGCCACAACACGCACAACCTTGAGGCGGATGGGCTACAACAGCAGAAGACCCCACCGGGTACCACTCATCTCCACTACAAATAGGAAAAAGAGGCTACAATTTGCACAAGCTCACCAAAATTGAACAGTTGAAGACTGGAAAAATGTTGCCTGGTCTGATGAGTCTCAATTTCTGTTGAGACATTCAGATGGTAGAGTCAGAATTTAGTGTAAACTGAATGAGAACATGGATCCATCATGCCTTGTTACCACTGTGCAGGCTGGTAGTGGTGGTGTAATGGTGTGGGGAATGTTTTCTTGGCACACTTTAGGCCCCTTAGTGCCAATTGGGCATCGTTTAAATGCCATGGCCTACCTGAGCATTGTTTCTGACCATGTCCATCCCTTTATGACCACCATGTACCCATTCTCTGATGGCTACTTCCAGCAGGATAATGCACCATGTCACAAAGCTCGAATCATTTCAAATTGGTTTCTTGAACATGACAATAAGTTCACTGTACTAAAATGGCCCCCACAGTCACCAGATCTCAAGCCAATAGAGCATCTTTGGGATGTGGTGGAACGGGAGCTTTGTGCCCTGGATGTGCATCCCACAAATCTCCATCAACTGCAAGATGCTATCCTATCAATATGGGCCAACATTTCTAAAGAATGCTTTCAGCACCTTGTTGAATCAATGCCATGTAGAATTAAGGCAGTTCTGAAGGCGAAAGGGGGTCAAACACAGTATTAGTATGGTGTTCCTAATAATCCTCTAGGTGAGCGTATAAATGCAGTCATTGTTTGTTCATGTTAGTTCACAGTGCATTAACTAAGATGCAAAAGCCTCTAAAAGCCACTTCGGTCAAAAATTAGATAACAATACTGAGTGAATGCTCTCCACATATAGTATAATAGTAAGCGTTCATAAAATATTTTCACTTAAAACCCGCTAAATCCCAGCCTCAGTCCATTCAGAAGTACCGGTTCTTAGGTAGAAACCTATACATAGGAGCCTGACAAAAATGCTTATTTTAAAGAAAAAACGGGTTTAGAGGCTTTTGCATCTGAACTCTTCAAATACAACTGTGTGGCGAGGCGAGGGACCGTGAGAGCGGGCCGGTGGCGAATGTTAATGAGCGTCAGCTGTGCGCCACACCGGTCTCGTCTCATGGAGGAGTGACGGGAGCATAAAAGGAGGAGCGACGACAGTGTAAGACGAGAGAGGACCAGGCCTGGACTTTATGTTGCGTTTTTGTTTTGTATGTAGGCGGCAGTCGGCCGTGAGGGGCTGCCGCCGGCATTGTATTTTGTTTATTTTTGATTAAAGTTTTTAAATGTTCGCCGGTTCCCGCCTCCTTCTTCCCTGAACCTTTCATTGCGTTACAAACTGATTTTAATAATGTTGAAATTAACATTAACAAAGATTAATAAATGCTGTAGAAGTGCAGTTCATTATTAGTTCACGTTAACTAATGATACCTTATTGTAAAATGTTGCCATATTATATTATACTATATTATATTTATTATATTATTTTATATTTATATTTATATTAAAAAATATCTGACTTTAATATATTGAAATCCCAAAGTCAAAGGTATTTGTTGAGTTTCTGATGGTTCAGATCTCAGATTTTTTTTAAATAAAAGAAATGGAGGTACTTTCATTGTGTCGGCAGATAGGAGTGTGATTTAATGGCTTGACCCTTACCCTCAGACATATGCTGTGCTGCTCCATCTTTCTACTCCATCGTTATCAGTCAGAGCTCAGCTGCTCTCACAAGACCGCCAGCTCAGAGAGGTAAAGTTCAAAACGCTTTCCAGGAAGAGATTAGGGAAACGTCTTTATGTGTCATGGAGATGTGATAAAGCCTTCTGTCAGGGTGAGTTCTCGCTTTGCTCTTCAGCGGCCGTAGGTAGACTCCTGTGATGGAGGAGTGGGTGAGTCTGGAGACTTTAAGGGGATCTAAAAAATAAGTGAATCAAGCTTTTCTCTGTGTTTTCATTGGGGAAAGTGTTTATCGAAGGAGCTTTGTGTGTCATCACAACTGTCAGAAGAAAAGAAAGAATGTTGTATTGATGCTACTGTTTATCTCCAGAACATCAGTCTCCCTTAAGGGGAAAACTTTGAAAAGTTTCACTAGAAAGTAGTCAGAAATGGTTTTGAGAGTGTTTCTATTTCAATTTAATCCAACAGAACAGACATTTAGGTGCATTTGCGTTATAATAGATTAATAAGTAAGTTAATAAGTAATTGTAACCAAAGTTAAAATGCATTATAATATATGTTTAATGCATTATTTTTATTTCTAAAGGTGAGTTCAATGAATAGATACGTTCTATAATGCATCATAGCTGTGGTTACAATTACTCATGAGGCCATACAATGCATTATAAGGCATAATTAATGCATTAACATACTTTTATAATGCATTATATAATGCATATAATATATATGTAAAGTGTTACCAAATTATTAAATGGTGTTTTTAAAGATTAACTTTAAATGAGTGCTATAGTGAACATATTTCCCCTGTTTTTATGTGTGAATTTAAAGCTTTTAACACCAAATGGAAAATGAGGAAAATGAGCATGCTGTTAGGGATCATCTGGGTTTGTATCTGTTTTGGCTGGGTTTGAGCATGTTTAGTTCTGTGACCTAGTTTTCAGTTGGTTTCCATGTTTTTTCATTAGTTGATTATCTGTTACACCTGTTTTTAATTTCAGTGTTTGGTCCGTCTGTCTATTTAAACTCTGTATTTCCACCCACGATAGCACTGGCTCTAGTCTTTTGAGCCGAATAGCCTATCGTCTCGGAGCAAGTCTGACCAGGTTTGAGGGCATAACGTGGAGGCCTACCCCCTCAACAGTGGCCATTCATTAATTTTATCTCGTATGACCCTGTTAACCCCTTATGTTCACCCCCACCTGCACTGCCCAGACTGCACTGCCTCTCCTCAGCCCTTCGGCTCCCACCCTGGTCACCAGTGATTTGCCTCGACCTCAGTCAAGCCCAGCCTTGGATTGTTGACCACATAGCTCTTCCCAGACCCTCCAGGCCTGTAACTACAACTCGGCCTGTTGAGCAGTAAGCTCCAAATTGGCTTCCTCGTCCCTCTGGCACTGCCTTGGTTAGTCATCACTCTGCCTGTGCCACTGACTACCAGGCCTTCAGCTGCGCTTCATCCCTCCACCCCTTCTGATCTGGTGACCTCCTCCTTCCCTCCAGCTCTGCCATGGTCCTCGGTCGCTTCGCTTCTGCTGGCCAAGCCTTCACTGTGGCTCCTCCCTCCCTCAACTCCGCCTTGGGCTTTCGTCCTGGGATTATGGTTGGGAATTCCACCTTGGCTCCTCCTGCCTCTGCCTCCAACCTGGTTCCTCCTAACTTCATCTCCACCAAGGCCCTGTCTGTCCTGTGTCCTGGTTCCATGTCCCCCAACTAAGTCCATTCTTGCCCTCCTCTGTTGGACTCTGTTGGTTTTGTTAATGAGGCACGAGGCCTTGATTGGGGGTGGGATGGGGTAATGTTTGGGATGATCTGGGTTTGTCTCTGTCTTGGGTGGGTTTTAGTGGGTGGGTTTTAACTTGTTTGGTTCTGTGACATAGTTTTCATTTGTTGGTTTTTCATTAGATGGTTTTTCTTTACTTAATCTTCAATTACACTTCTTGTTAATTTCATTGATTGGTATTTCTTTCTATTTAAACTCTGTGGCTGAATCCGAGATCACCCTCTAAACCCTCAATCACTATTTTCTATGTTAGTCCACTAATACAGTTCACTTGAAGGAGTGAATAAAAACAAGTGAGTAAATTTGGACAGCCTTTGAGTGTACATCTGCTGTACACTTGTTATTGCGGTGCAATGTGGGATAGATTGAGTGCACTTGATAATGTCTACTATGGCTTTGGACACCACTACAGATGTCTGTCCTCTAAAATAATGCCCTATTTGAGGGTATAGGGGGCCTGTGTTTCCTTCAGTTCTTTGTCAGTTCTCATCGCATTAGGTTTGGTTCTTTTGTTCCTGTGTCTTCTGAATACCTTGAGTTCTGTGTTAAATAAAACTTTTTAAAAATCCACTTATCCCTTGTCTCTTCATCCCGCACCGTAACACGTGCACAACAACAGTATATTGTGCATCCCTAATTCTGTATAATGATTGGCTAACCTTTGCATATTGGCGTAGTTCAAGTGATATAGTTCATGGACCAAATAGCTCAGAATAGGTGTTGATGCACTAACCCACAGTTTCACAGATGAGGCCTAGTCTCAGACTAAACTGTACGTTTGAGCTGTTTTAACTGAAAGCAACTTATCTTAAAATATGTCAGTGCAATTGTTTTGTCTCAAGATGCACACCAGTAATGTTTTTTTTTTATAAGGCACATACTAACTAACTAAGGCCTAATCCTGGCTTAATCTAAGTCCTGTCTACATGACCAAAAGTATGTGTTTAACTGACACATATGGGTGTGGTGTTCAGGTGTCCTTATAATTTTGACCATGTACGTAAACATTGATAATCATAAGTTTGCATGGTTTCTGCATGATCCAATTTTTTTTAATTTTTTTTTTTTTTTACAGCTTGTCATAAAATGAGCCAGAGCTTTGTGGTAGATTCATGTCTACATCTTATTTTAAATGAGCAAGAAGAGTCTTTTCTGTGCGCTTTTCATGGTTGTCATGGTACTGACGGTCAGTAGTGTCACAAGCTAATTAAAGAAACCCATCCAATCAGATAACCTTTCTCCCAAAAAAGTTATTTGACACACATTTGGGGTGAACGAAACACCAATTAACCCTGAAAATGGTTAACGACCTTAATTATAAATGTTTTATGTGTTTAATTTTAGAAAATTCATTATTCATTGTGGCTCTGATAAATGGCTCTGCTTTTCCTCATTGCACTAGCCAACACAGAGAGATATTTTGTGTATATTTGATTTTCATGTCACTTGTTTCATTGTGTCACTTGTTTAATTATTTACTAAGTAAATATATTAAGTTATTTATTTTTACTTATGTTTAAATAAGTATTTTAGGTGAAAAACAAACAAAACAAAAAAATATATATATATATATATATATATAGGGAAAGTATGTTTTTGTGTGCGTTCATCACCATTTTAAACACTTTTTTGGAGTTCATTGAAATTGTCATGTATGTGACAAATACATTTTTTCATTTTGCGTGTGTGTGTGTGTTGGGGTGTGCAATATTGACAAAAAAGATATCTCAATATTTTCTGGGATTTTCTCGATAACGATAATTATACGATATTTTGCTGAGTGTGTTATTGTGCTGGTACTTTGGCAGGTTTAGGACTGCCACGGTCAGCTGACTCCTAAAGTTTATGATATTCTTCATATTCTGTGTGGTGGTCAGTTCAAAGAAGTGACAGAAATCATATTTTTACCTTGATACATTTATTTTTTACAACTTTTGTGTCAATTTCATAAATTTAATAAAAATTAATTATAATAAGACACAATAGGGCTGTTACCAATCAAATTAAATAAGTATCAACAAAATTAATCTTTGCAGTGCAGAGGAAACAGAAGCTGCATCTGAAGTGGCATTTAGATCATTTACACAGACTGTTTACTGTTTGATCATTTACACAGCTCAGAAGTGACAAATTAATAACCTGCAGTTATGCATAAACAATGTTTTGATGTTTAAAACATAAAATGTTGAATAAAATTTATATTTGAAATTATTTAAAACATGAAAAGATACTTTAAATGTGAAATTAAAACCGTCAGTAGGTGGCAGGAAGTCACGTTTAATGAGTGAGTCATTGAGATTCAACCGATTCATTCAAACAGCAGATTCATTCAAGGAACGAAGCATTTGATCTTAATCCATCTTAGTCAATGAATCATCGATTCAATTGATTCGTTCAAAAAGCTGATTCACTCAGTATGAAAACACCGCTGTATTTTGCTCAGAGATGCAGATACAGTGCAGTATCTTTGTTTATAACTATTTTTCGGTGGCGAAAAACAGGCTATATGGAAGTCTAAACTGTAAGTCACTTAATATTAACATCTTGTTTAGTAAACTTGCATAAAATCAATATCACATTTGAAAAGCTGCAATCTTTGTGTGATATCTTATTAACTATATTATATGATGTAAATATAGAGTAATGCTGCGTTCCAGGCAGGTTTTTGAGCCCGTAAGTTACGACTTCAAACCACGAATCACGACTTTGTAGCGTTCCAGTCAAAGTCATGCCAAACTGCCTGAGCGCAAGGAATTGTGGTAACTAGATGTAAACAAAGCATAGCAGACCGTGCTCATTTACAATCCATTTCTATCAACAAAGCCTACATTATAGGGATATAAGAAAAACGGCTTTTTGAAGTTGTAAAAATGCAGAAAGTTGGGTGTGATGGGTTAGTTTAGGTTATAGATGCAGTTTTTACAGTTTAAAACTATTAACATAAAACATGGAGAAAAAAAACAGTGAGTTAAACCTGACCCTTTTGGGGAAGTCATCATTTCTAAAAAAACCAAAAAACCCTGTACGTGTTTTTTAAACTGTAAAAATTCAGATAGTCTTCTGTTAGGGTTAGTGTGTGAGTTAGCTAATATTATGTATAGCTAGCTGCATATAAAATCAAAAGTCTATATAATGTCCCGATTTAGATAGCTAAATAAACGAGAGAGAGAGAGAGAGAGAGAGAGAGAGAGAGAGTATGCCAACATCCAGGAAACCGTTGTTTGTGTGTCTCTCAAGAGTCAGACGTGTGTGTTCCCTTTCTATAATAATGGAATAAAACTCCCAGCAGGACCTGGAGATTGAGCTGCGCGCGCTGTCACATTAGCTGTAAGAGATCTCGCTGATTACCCACTCGGCACTGGATGATGTTGTGCTTATGAATGAAGGTTAGAGGTTGACTGCCTCCTGCCACCTGCACACCTTCTGTTAGACTGTCAGCTCAGAGTCTCAGACGGTGACAGAATGAAGTTAACGCTCATTAATCTAACAAATCCAATAAACAAAGGATCACCATGACTGCTGCTAAGAGACTAAGATCGCAAACAGCGGATAAGTTTTAATTATGAAAGCTTCAAGTCTTCACTAACTTGCATACAGATACACATTCTGTGTTGGGGTAAGTTACTTTAAAGGTGCTCTAAGAGAAGTCACATGTTTTTTAGGCCAAAACATTTGTCACATACAGCAAACATCTCCTCGCTATCCGCTAGCTGCCTGTCCCCTGAACACACTGTAAAACAAAAATCAAAAACGCAGTCTCTGTAGTCACCACAAGCTCCAGAAACGGCAACAAAAACAAACTGGTGCAGTCTGGACCACGAGACATAAGGAGTGCTCCAGCCAATAGCTGACAAGATTGATTTTCACACCCAAATCATTCTTGTCGGCTATTGGCTGGAGCACTGTTTGTTATGCTTCGTTGTCCAGACTGCCCACGTTTGTTTTGGTTGCAGTTTGTGGAGCTTATGCAGACTACAGAGACTGCATTTTTTTGCAGTGTGTTCAGGGGACAGGCAGCTAGCGGATAGTGAGGAGATGTTTGCTGTATGTGACAAAAATGTTTTGGCCTAAAAAAGGTGCTCTAAGCGATGTCACACGTTAAGTAACACATTACTTTTTTGACTTTACTTATAGAAGTATTACTTTTTCTGGTAGTTTTGCGTAGCCAGACATTCAGACTGATAGCAGAAGGTCCGAAATCCATAGCAGCTTTCGTTGATCAAGCTCCACCCAGAGGCCGTCTGACTGACTGTAAAGCAACCAATGACAGTTCGTTTTATTCAGCTTCATGTTTATGTGTCGATGGTCTGTTATTGTAGAGACAGTGTGTAAAACTCTTGGAAGTATTTTAAAGAGCCTATGCTGTGAATTCACGCATTTCCAGCTGGATTTCCGTGGGCATGACGTCTGAGACTGAGACTATGACTATAACTCCAGGCGGGCTGTCATGAGCCTTTTACTGAGGAGTGGCTTCTGTCTGGCCACATATAGGCCTGATTGGTGAAGTGCTGCAGAGATGGTTGTTCTTCTGCAAGGTTCTCCTCTCTCCATAGAGATATGCTGGAGCTCTGTCAGAGTGACCATCAAGTTCTTGGTCACCTCACTGACTAAGGCCCTTCTCCCTCAATCTCTCAGTTTGACTGGGCGGCCAGTTTTAGGAAGAGTCCTGGTGGTTCCAAACTGCTTCCATTTACAGATGATGGAGGCCACTGTGCTCATTGGGACTTTCAATGCTGCAGAGATTTTTCTGTACCCTTTCCCAGATCTGTGCCTCGATACAATCCTGTCTCTGAGGTCTACAGACAATTCCTTGGACTTCATGGCTTGGTTTGTGCTCTGACATGCACTGTCAACTGTGGGACCTTATATAGACAGGTGTGTGCCTTTCCAAATCATGTCCAATCAACTGGATTTACCACAGGTGGACTCCAATCAAGTTGTAGAAACATCTCAAGGATGATCAGTGGAAACAGGATACACCCAAGCTCAGTTTTGAGTGTGAGGCTGTGAATACTTATGTACATGTGATTAATTTTTTAAATTTTTTTTCCGTTTTGTATTTTTAATAAATTTGCAAATATTTCAAACAAACTTTTTTCACATTGTCATTATGAGGTATTGTTTGTAGAATTGCGGAAAAAATTATGAATCTAATCCATTTTGGAATAAGGCTGTAACATAAGAAAATCCACCACACTTTTGTTTGTTTTTCTACTTTCTTACCCCTAGCTTTTGCCAATTATGAAGATATTTGTACCCTGAGGAGACTGAGCCATTACACACATTAGTTTATGTATCTTAGTATGGCCTCATGATCTTTGGAGACTTTGGTGTGTGTGTGTGTGTGTGTTTGTGGGTTTGTGGGTTTGTGTGTGTGTGTGTGTGTGTGTGTGTGTGTGTGTGTGCGGACCCATCTGTCTGTGTGTTGAGTAGATTAATAACTCATCTACATATAGCCCCAGTCTTATGGGCTCTCTGTTTTGCCCCTGTGAGTACATTTTTACATCAATAACTGCATTTATTAGGCAACGACTCTATTTGAGGTGGATCAGCCCAGACAGTGTAATGTCCTGTGTTGTACAAAACTGCTTCATTCACAATGTAACTCATTGAAATTGCTATGAATCCACTTAGACCATCTCTCAGTAATGGTTGTAGTGTTTGTGTGAAGCAGTGACATGAGAAACCATGTTGACCTAGTTTAAAAGCCACTAGCCAACCAACACTTGACCTAGTTTAAAAGCCACTAGCCAACCAAAACGTGCGCACGATTTATAAATCGAGGGAACGAATTACTAAAACATGCGAATGATTTACTTTTTTTTTCTTGCATGTCATGTGCGGGCTCGTAAAAGGTATAGTTTAAACAAAACTAAAATTTTAAACATGGGTTTTGTCCTATAGGAGTTTATGGATGTATCGTATTTTTAAATACATTTTTATTTGTCATATTTTTAAAACAATTTTTTTATCTAATTTATTTTTTTATTTATTTTATTTATAATAAAATGTATTAATAATATTTTTTTATTCTTTAGTCATTTGACCTTTTTAATTTATTTTCCTTATTTTCATATTTATTTACCTTTTTGTCTTATGCGTTTATTTAAATTTGTATCCATCTTATTATTTATTTATCTTTTCATTAGTCTAGACTATATGTGGTTTATTTAAACATAGGGCCAACTTTCTTTTCTCTCTGTTTCTCTCTTTTCTTCTCATTCACTCTCACACTCTAACACCCGTATCAATAAGGCCCAAACAAAACCGGTATTTATTTTAGCAGCATTCGTTTACCCTCCCCCTTTGAGTATTTGTTTCTTCTTTGTCCAACTCGCTGCGAGCTGTGCCATTTTTTTTTGTCTGTCTTTTTTTTGTGTGAAAATTACCAGAATGCATCTGTGTATCAGAGGGAGTAAGTTCAAACTCAAGTGTGTTTCTCTCCCTCGTGTGTTTGCGAAGTGAAAGCAAACAGGGATTGATTGGTCCAGGCTGCAGTTCCTCTCTAGGGATGACCCAGGGGTCAAAGGTTGGACTTAGTGTGTCGGAAGTAGGCATGACAAATCCACACCGTCGTAAATCCGCAGAAGAGTACACACACTCATAGAAAGGAGGAGGCAGAGAGACACCATTAAAAATGATGAATGGGCTCAGAGAGCAGCAGAAGCAGATGACAGTAGCAGCGGCGCAAAGTGCTGTGTTTTGTGTAAAACTCTGCCCCAGTTCTGTACCTGACACACTCACACACTCAATCTAAAGCTGTTCTGAAGCCTTCACTGCTCTTGTTCTCATTCCATTTCTCATCTCCTGGTCTGTTTTTTTAATACTCCTGGCCTAGTGTTGCCAGAGCAGAACAAGTCTCTTTAGATAATATAAAACAAGTATGATTGTGATTGGTTTAAAGCTGCCATGAAATCAAAATCAATCCTATTTATTTTCTAAAGTAGACAATTCTCATTTTTTTATGGAATTTTGCAGTGCACATATATATTTTTTAAAGACCCCCTGTGGGGAAAATCAAGTTTTTAATGTTGTTTATATCTCTGTGATGTTTTAAATATGCTTTCAGACATACCATGTGGAAATTCATAAGTCATCGGCATTGCTGAGTATTTTCTCCTTAAAACTGCCGTGTCTCAAAAACACGGGTTGAAATCGCTGGTGTTTCTTATGTCACAAACTACCTTAACCAATCATGTCAATGTGTGGGCGGGCTTTAGCATATCATTAACTGTGAAGCAGGGGAGTCTCAAGAGAAGCCAGGTTATGCTGGTATACTTTTCTGTTGATATGAAAAATCGGGTTCAATTCGCAATATAACAGGTGAATTATGTATATGGTGTTTATTACAATGTTATGATGAACTGTATGCCTTTCTCCACTGACGTTCTAGGTTGTTCAGAGCGTTTCTAAGGATGCTGAATTTTTGAAGGCAGACTGAGATGGCAAACTGGAACATGGCTTGTGTAACATAAGCCAGGGGTTTTCAAACTGGGGTCCGGGTCCTCAAGAAGGTTCTAACAATGGATAAAGTCTACCGAACATTCAAACTGTTTAATTTCTAAATGTTTCTCTCCTTTTTTGCCTTATACATACTTTCCAGAATTGTTTGCTCTGTATCTTTGTAGCGAGTTTTTCTCACTATAGTCTCCTTTATCTCGCTCACTGGGGCTGTCAGGCAGTAATCTTAACGCAGTATAAGCTGCTTACATACATTTATTGTGAAAGTTGCTTATACAAATACATTTGAATTTATTTAAGAATGTTCTTCTTCAGGTTTATACATCCAACATTAAGTATAGCCAATTTAAGTTTGGAAACAAAATGTTGTATTTATAATGTCACACTTACTATTTATCTACCAGTTTAAATGTTTTTTCATACATAAAAATATATAGATGGATTTTAGGAAGGGGGTCCCTCATAAAAGGTTCATCATATTTGGGGGTCCTTGGCATCATAAACTTTGAAAACCCCTGACATAAGCAGCACATTATTAGCTGTTTGATAATGTAGTCAAGCCTAATGCTAATCATATTACTTACCGTCCAACTCTGACGTTGTAGTGATACATAAAACACATTACCATTCTGATACATCGACTTGTAAACGAGCCTGTATGAGTGAGTGGATAATTTGCATAATGGATCCGCATATAAGGGAGACCAGGTATGGTTGTAACACTTTTCTTCAGCACCTAAAACTACCCTTTTTTTTTTTAGCTACACATCTGAAACTTTTAGGCAAATTACCCACATTTGTCTATTTAAATTTCTTCAACTATATCACAGACTTTGTGAGATGATGACAAATACAAATTGGTCCTTTGTTACAACCTACCCCACTACCGGGGTAGGCTGTAACACATACTGGGGTAAGTTGTAACAGGTAGACAGAACGCACAAAAACTAAGGGTACTCCAAGTGATATGCCACAACAACAGTTTTATTTTAAATGAATGGCTGCAACAATAAAATATGTGTGAATATGGGGAGTGTATGTGCATATTGTGTGTGTTTGTACATGCATATGTGTGCATTTGTGCATTAGCTTCAGGAGAGATAGCAACACAGACTGGAAAACCTCAGTGTGGGATCGTAAAGGAAGCCAGAGGAAACTGAAACTCACTTTGTCACTTTGGGGATCAAAAATGAGTTTAAGGGATACAATTATTCACTACATGGGGACTTTAAATTCATGTGTTCTTGTAATCTCTAATTAAAAAACATTAACTCTCCCACTAGCAAAAACATCTCTTCTGATGACGCTTGCATAGGCACGAGGGAGGGACAATAATCCACTCCAGCAACCTGTCAATCATTTGAGAATGCTGGAAATAGCAAAAGTCAACAATTCAACTATCCAATGGTAAGTTTTTTTAAATTTTTTTAAGTAAGCCATTTAAGTAAGCCATTTAATATATACGTCATAATAGAGAGAGAAAGTAACAGTGCACAGTGGTAACAAGGCATGATGGATCCATGTTCTCATTCTGTTTACGCCAAATTCTGACTCCACCATCTGAATGTCTCAACAGAAATCGAGACTCATCAGACCAGGCAACATTTTTCCAGTCTTCAACTGTCCAATTTTGGTGAGCTCGTGCAAATTGTAGCCTCTTTTTCCTATTTGTAGTGGAGATGAGTGGTACCCGGTGGGGTCTTCTGCTGTTGTAGCCCATCCGCCTCAAGGTTGTGCGTGTTGTGGCTTCACAAATGCTTTGCTGCATACCTCGGTTGTAACGAGTGGTTATTTCAGTTAAAAGTTGCTCTTCTATCAGCTTGAATCAGTCGGCCCATTCTCCTCTAACCTCTAGCATCAACAAGGCATTTTCGCCCACAGAACTTCCGCATACTGGATGTTTTTCCCTTTTCACACCATTCTTTGTAAACCCTAGAAATGGTTGTGCGTGAAAATCCCAGTAACTGAGCAGATTGTGAAATACTCAGACCGGCCCGTCTGGTACCAACAACCATGCCACGCTCAAAATTGCTTAAATCACCTTTCTTTCCCATTCTGACATTCAGTTTGGAGTTCAGGAGATTGTCTTGACCAGGACCACACCCCTAAATGCATTGAAGCAACTGCCATGTATTGGTTGATTGGATAATTGCATTAATGAGAAATTGAACAGGTGTTCCTAATAATCCTTTAGGTGAGTGTGTGTGTGTGTGTGTGTGTGTGTGTGTGTGTGTGTGTGTGTGTGTGTGTGTGTGTGTGTGTGTGTGTGTGTGTGTATATATATATATATATATATATATATATATATATATATATATATATATATATTATATATATATAAACTATATAGATAAAATCAAGAACAGCCCTTTTTTTTCTTGTTTGATAGCTGTTTCACTCTTTCACTTTTATTTTATTTTCTTTTAGGCCACATAATGGGAACATCATGTTAGCAAACCAATATTCTAATTACAATTAAAATGCAATAAGAATTAAAATGATAGAAATAAACAGTAAAACAAAGTCCTTCCTAGCAGCAAATATTAATCTAAACATCTGAAACGGTATTAAGCAAACACTTACACCCAGATGTTTCCAGTTTTGTCATCAGAGATCCTGTCATCACACGTTTATTAATTGACTTTTATAGTTTGATCTACCTTTATGCAGCCAAAAAGCCTCTTTCTTCATTGCCAGTCATTGAAATGATGTACTCTTGCAGTATACAATTTTTATTTAGAAGTTTGAACAGTGGTTTCATATATCCGACAATGCATTTCAACTAATGTATCCGAGTAATTCTGTATTGGCTTTTTAAAGTATCTATTAGATTAATTTGATGCTTTGCCATTTTAGTTGCAATTTGAATATTAATAAGTTATGTACGTGGATCCTGCTCCTGTTTATATGCCATGAGTGCATGAATCGTCTGTTTGAAGCTCTGCTTCTGCCCTTGAAGTTTCCCAGGGGAGAAATCTCAAGGTGATTAAAGCCTGTGTTTGAGTTTGTACTGCTGCCTTTCCAAAAAAAAAAAAAAAATCATTACTTTTGTATAATACTTGCGATTACTAAGTCGCCCGGCATCACCCTTTGCAACCTTGCATTTTTAGCTTCAATTAGAGGCAGAAGAACAGCACAGCTTCAATATTCAAGGTTAACTGTAGGTTTTGGAAATAACTTTTATTATAAACCTCATATGTTTCCTTGAAATGCTAGACTAAATTGCTGCATTTAAGGTGAAGCCCATTAGGCCATTTTAAAAAACATTCATAATTGAAACTATCATACTGCTCTTGGTTTAGTATGCTTGGATGACCTACAGTAGTACATTTGAGCATTATATACATTTTGGAATACTTTATCCCACAATACAATGCTCCCATTTCCAGTGTGTTGATTCAGAGGTATAAGCCATGATTTTTAACACACTACTCTTGCCATTCTTATTATTCTGTATATAAGGCAGAAATAATAAGAGTAAGTATTAAATATTCTGAATTCAGCCCATCTCTTTCTTGACTCATTATTTGATTGGACTTGCAAATGTTTAGACATTTTTACATTTAATGATAGTCCACTCAAAAATGAAAAATTCTGTCATTAATTACTCACCCTCATGTCGTTCCAAACCCATAAGACTTTCATTCATCTTTGGAACACAATTGAAGATTGTCTGAGAGCTTTCTGTCAACTCCATCTACAGTCTACGCAATTACCACATTGACGCTTCAAAAAGTTCATAAAGAGATCGTAAAACTAATCTATATGAATGTACATACTTTTCAATGGTTACAAAGTAATTACTTATTCATAATAAGTACCTATTCAAGAGAGTATGTGATTTAAGACAGCCATTGAATCATTCATTCAAACCAAGTTATTTAAATAATTCAAGTAAGTTAAACATTTTAAATAGACTGCAGCAATTAACATTTTGTCAGAACCTCTAGTAAAGTGCATGGTATTTTGTTTAGTTGTCTGTTCAGAATCGTGGGAGAATTGTGATCTCTGTTCAGATTTTTTAAATGTTTTATCCAGAATCGTGTAGCTCTAGAATGATTTTTAAAATTATATCTTTATTGTTATCATTATAGTTATCATCCTTGGTGTGATTGGGCCTTAAATGCTTTCAGCAGACTGTATGTTCCCAACACAGGCCGAGTTGATCCCTCTCTTGTGTATATTTGAAACACACACAGCTGTGTTTTCAGACTTGAAATGTGTTTCTGGGCCAGTGCTGGTGTTTCAGCTCATACAGTCTGTAGCTGTAATTTGCCAGGCATAATCAATAGTCTGTCAGTATACAGCGGCCTCTCACCATGTACTGCTGTTATTTCAGTGGGGAAATGGTATGCTGCATGTTTCTAACACAATACTGTTGTATGACAGTCATGTCAGCATAGCCTGGTCTGGCTGTGGGCCTCGATGAGATTATTGAAGCATGATTGAATTTCCTCTTCAGTATTGGAGAAGGAACCAAGGAGAGAGAGGCTACAAGCCAGCGTGTGGAGGAGAGAGAGAGAGACAGATGACCGTAGTGGATGCTCTTTGAGTGTTATCAGGTGCAGGACACCCAATGCCAAATCAGTCTGATGGGATGCAGATGAGGAGATGAACTGGAAAAGAGCAAGACAGGTGGGACGGCCTCTTTATTGATAACTGTAGAACTGGATACAGCAGAGTTGGTCTGCAAGCCCCCGTTTGATGTCTGTCCTTAGGGAGGTCTCTTTGTCTGCACCATCTGTTTCAGCACACTTTGGAGAGATGGACATTGAGCCCAGAAGAAAGAAGGCACACCACTGTGTAGATTAGACGCTCTGAAAGCCTGTTTACTCCAAAAATTATAATGATAACTACCCTAGTGGAGAGAAAAAAAAAAAACCTATACCAAAATGTCTTTATTTCATACTAAGCATACTACACATTAATTAACATATTTATTGACATATTACTTGAGACTTAATGATATACATATTATAATTAATCTTTATTTTGAGTACTTCTTTATTGCACAATGCACTGTTTAAAAATAATAATAAGCCTAAAATGTTTTTAATATCACTATGATCTGTATAATATCAGTGTTTAAAAGATATATAAAGTCTACCTAAAGTAATCAAATATATGTAAGTATATCTTTAGTTGGACCTCAGCACTATTTTCTGATAATTAAATGTTTAATTAAGTATAAATATTTAATTTAGTATACCAAAAGTACAATTGCAGGGCATTTATACTAAGTACATAAATATGTAAACGTATTTATAGTATACTTTCCATTAAAAATTAATGTATTTCAAATACATTTTGGTATATTGATTTTTCACTAGGGTGTCCACACCAGTTTTATCCTAAGTAGAGTTGCAAAATTTCGGGAACTTTCAAAGTTGGAAACTTTCCATGGGAATCAATGCCTACTTGATCATTGCAACTTTGGCCCCGCCCACTGGCGTGTTAGTGAGATGAGAGAAAAGCAATATAGGATGGACTACAAATAAAATGACCTTCCGCAGGATCCCAATACTAGGAATGTGGTTATGTATTTTCAACAATGTGAGTGTCACAGTTGAGCATTATTTATTTGTATGCAGTACATTTCAACATTTTTCACGATTAGTTAACCTGAACTGAACTGTAGTAGTAAAAACGTGCTAAAAGTTTTCGAGAGCGTTAAACACTGTCAGGAAAAAAGGTACATTGTTGTCACTGCGGCGGTACCCTAAGGTTCAAAACCAAAAAGGTACTAATATGTGCCTTTAAAGTATTAATATGTACCTTTAAGGTACTAATAGGCACTCTTAAAGTACTGATATGTACCTTTTAAGGTACTAATATGTACCATTTAGGGGTGAGTAAGGTACAAAGATGTACCTTTCCACTTTTGTACCTTAGGGTACCACCCCAGTGACAAAAAGGGTAAGAAAGGGTAAGTTCACCCAAAAAGTTTAATTCTGTCATTAATTACTCACCCTCATGTCATTCCAAACCTGTAAGATCTTCAGAACACAAATGAAGATTTTTTTGATGAAATGACCCCTCCATAGACAGCTATTTAAGTAACACTTTCAAGGCCCAGAATGGTAGGAAAGACATTGTTAAAATAGTTGATGTGACTCCAGTGGTTCAACCTTAATTTCATGAAGCGACAAGAATACTTTTTGTGCTCCAAAAACAGACAAAAATAATTATTTTATTCAACAAGTTCTTCTCATCTGTGTCACATACAGTGCAGCTTCTACCCCAGAATGGCGATTTACCAGCTCCTGCGTCAGCATCACACGCATGCGGCGTGGTGCTCGCGTGAAAAGTATCTGCCAATGGTGAGCCGGCGGCCTTGAAAGTGTTCATTAAATCGCTGTCTATGGAGAGGTCAGAGAGCTCTCCGATTTCATGAAAAATATCTTAATTTGTGTTCCAAAGATGAAAGGTGAGTAATGACAGAATTACCCTGAACTAACCCTTTAAATGTAATACCTTGCTATTTCATAAATTTTAAAAAAAAAGATACTAGCCAATCACAGCAGTGGGTGTTTACACTAAAGTCTCACAGCAGACACAGCGTTTAAATCAGAGGGCTAAAATCAGGGTAGGAAAAATGTCTTTTATTTCTAAATTATGACAATTTTTGAAGTTCACCACAGGAAACATAAAACAATAAAACAATGCAACTCATGACCCCTTTAATGGGAATTAACGGAAATAAACTGGACATTTGCAAAGTTGCAGGATAACCTACACACACACACACACACACACACACACACACACACACACACACACACACACACACACATATATATAAATTATGTGCATTTATTCATGATTATTGATATAATAATAACGTCGCAAGGTATGCTCATTTCTGTTCTGTCCTTATTTTCTCCTACAATTTCCCCCCCTCTGAAAAAATGACACACTATGTAACGATTAGTATCCTATCACATGTCCTCGCTCTTATCTGATTTTGTGCAAAACGTATGAACTTTTGGCAGTCTCATCAAGTAAGTCAAAAAAACATGTTGAAATCATAATTCTGGTTCATTTGTAACATTGTAAAGGTAGGTCAGGTTGAATACATTGGATTGTGGGATACAATATTCCATAATGTTTTCTCCGCTCCATCGAGGGGTGGTTCCATGCTAATGCATGTATGCATATGAACATTTGCATACTGTGCATACTGCTAAAATCTGTAAGCAGTGTGTTACATAAATTGAATCCAAGGGAACGGAGTGAGAGAGAGTAGACACTGTGACGTGTGCTGTTTGCATAAATATGATTATAAAATGTCCCTGACTTTGCAGGGCAATTAGAGTCCAATTTGAATGCAAATGTCTTCCTCCTGCCCTTATGAAGATAATGACGGCTTCAGCATGCACACGCAATTCTCAGAACAACTCTGCTGGCACTGGGAAAGACACATGCACACCCGTTTGGCTGTGTACATCTCACAAACCTTGAGGTGCACACATTTGTGTGTGTGTGTGTGTGTGTGTGTGTGGTGCTCACCTGACAGGACGGTTTTGTTCTTGCCTCGCTCGTAGTCTAGTGAAGTCAATGCTTGAGAACAGCGGTTCCCTCAGCAGTGGCCCACTGCACACAGCCAGCTCGAACTCATTTACATCCTCTGCTTATTAGGCTCCGTGTGCTAATGAATACAGCTCCAATTAACACCAAAACATTTCACAATGTTAATTAAGGAGACATGGTTCATATAGAAAGCATACACTTGCTTTCAGAAGGAATTCGACTTAGGCAAAGCGTAGCTGGTGACTGGTTAGGCGACATACATGTCAGGAGTGTATTAGCTTGGTTGTAGTTTTGATTTTTGCTTTGATTTTCTTTCTGTTTTCTTTTTAGTGTAGCTCTAGAGGAGAAATACATGAACTTAAATACTATTTATGTTGATGAATACTTGATGTTTTGTGCTGATGTTCGTCTGTCTATCTGTCTGTCCGTCCGTCGTCTATCTACCATCCATCCACTGCTGGGGAACCACTGTTCTCAAGCACTGATTTCACAAGACTACTAGCAAGACAAGAACAAAACTGACCTGTCAGATCTATCTATATCTATCTATCTATCTATCTATCTATCTATCTATCTATCTATCTATCTATCTATCTATCTATCTATCTATCTATCTGTCTGTCTGTCTGTCTGTCTGTCTGTCTGTCTGTCTGTCTGTCTGTCTGTCTGTCTGTCTGTCTGTCTGTCTGTCTGTCTGTCTGTCTGTCTATCTATCTATCTATCTATCTATCTATCTATCTATCTATCTATCTATCTATCTATCTATCTATCTATCTATCTATCTATCTATCTATCTGTCTGTATCTATCTGTCTATCTGTCTATCTGTCTATCTGTCTATCTATCTATCTATCTATCTATCTATCTGTCTATCTGTCTATCTGTCTATCTGTCTATCTATCTATCTATCTATCTATCTATCTATCTATCTATCTATCTATCTATCTATCTATCTATCTATCTGTCTATCTATCTATCTGTCTATCTATCTATCTATCTATCTATCTATCTATCTATCTATCTATCTGTCTATCTATCTATCTATCTATCTATCTATCTATCTATCTATCTATCTATCTGTCTATCTATCTCTATCTGTCTATCTGTCTATCTGTCTGTATCTATCTATCTATCTATCTATCTATCTATCTATCTATCTATCTATCTATCTATCTATCTATCTATCTATCTGTCTGTCTGTCTGTCTGTCTGTCTGTCTGTCTGTCTGTCTGTCTGTCTGTCATATAAAAATGACAGAGATCCTTTATTTATCTGAGCGATATTTATATATAACTTTTTTTTTTCCATTTAATATTATGGTGCATTTGCATTTCATGTCTTCATTTATATACATTATTTTATTAAATAACCTTTTGAGTGAAATGATCTGGCCTTCATTTTAAAACCAAACAGAAAATGAAAAAATAAGAAGAATTGTGACATGTTGGGTCTTCCTCATTTTGATACTATGCACATTTTGTTACATAATATGCAAATGTGATACTATTATTCATATTTGATATATTTTAAGCTTAAATAGGTGGTCACAATCTTGTTTTTATTTGCTTCAAATGGTCTTTTAATCCCATTAAGGCTTGAAGGAAAGGCGAGAGTGTGTTCACCTGTACCTCCCCTTAACTGTATCAACCGTATGGTCTCTCTGACTTGCTCTCTATCTCTCTTCCAATCGTCCGGCTACTTGAACGCCACTTTCACTTTGCAGATTACTTCAGTCGTAACTGCCATCTACCTTTGGGCTTGAGTCTTGCAGGATGATGAAAGACGTTGTGTTTCATGTCAGGCCTACTACTTCTTTCAAATCATTTACTACCACAGAGTACCCAGATGATTAGAGAGACAAGAAACTATTTGATTTATTCGTCCTGACAGACCTGTTGCAAGAGCAACCTCAGACCATGTCATTTTTATAAAGTTTCATGTCAAACGCTTATTCTAAAACCATCAGTCATTATAAGAGAAGAGGCGCAAACCAGGGCCAAATCTGTCTTTAGACAAATACTTTTCACCTGTTTAGACCTGAATTATGTTCCAGGGAAACATGCTTTATTCTTGCTATAAATGTAGCCATGAATTATGATCAGTAAAAATGAATAAGTTTATGATCACTTTTAATTTTGTTATAATGTCCATCACAAAAACATAGTTATCTGTGTAGATTTACAAAACTTAATATATAACACATGGATGCAAAATCTACATATGCAGATTTGTATGTAGGCTATTATACATATAAATCTACAATGATTTTGCTACCATGCGTTTTATAAATCCACACAGATAACCATGTTACTGTTGTAAGCTAATGGACATTATAACAAAATTAAAAGTGATAATTTGCCATTTTCTAATTTTAGGGGGTGACTTGTCTCTCTCAATGTCCATGGTGGTTACGGCCCTAATGTACAGTAAGTTATTTATTGAATGTAATTGCATTATTGCTATTGCTATTTTTTTTTTTTTTTATATTATTGCTTTTATATATTCCTTCAAACATGTTTTATGTTAGCCATCTATTCAGTAAACAACATTGTGTTGTATAATAGTCAAAGACTGATTAGAGAAGCATCTAATTTAATAATTAGCGATTTAGGTGCACCAAATGACAACAAAATCAAAAGCACCTGAGAGAAGTGACTTTCATCGGCGTGAGCCTTGAATATAAAATATGAAGTTCCGTCTTTGGCCACCTGAGCTCGCTATTTCCCTTCCAACCGAAGACGTATTTCACCTTATAGAGAATCGCTGAAAAGTTTTTGTTTTGAATAACAATGCATGCTGCAAGGAGAGAATGTCTGCGATTGGTTGGTGGTTTTCGGCTCGCAGTCTCTGATTGGTCCATACGTTTTAAAGGGGTTTTCGGGGGGGTCAGTCTCTCCCAAGCTCTCATCTCTGCGCTCCTCGTCCGTGGCAGCATCCACTCACTCTTTTACTACTGCCTGAGATGAGACTCCACGCCGCTCGCTTGCTGGAATATCACCCTTCGTGACAAGTGACGGATTTTACGCGCGCGCCACGCCGTCCGGTTTTCCAAAATCAAGGGGACACCGCGGCAGCGGCCAATGCCTTTTACCATGACTGTGGGATTAATAACGACTCTGTGTGCTGTAACGGCCGTTTTCGCGATGGAAGGTAAATATGTGGATGTTTGTCTCTTTTTCACGTCTCCGTGGAGTGTGTTACGCGCGCTGCGCGCTTCAGGTTTGACAGGTAAATGTCTCTTAGCGGTGGAATATATTCGTGAGGACTAAGTTGAGTATGGAAAAAGATCTTTATGGCATCCACCGGAGTTGAGAAGGAGTTTCTGTGGCGGTTCCACAGACGTGGGATAGTCGTGGTGCTGAATGTTGCGGAATGAATGAGAGGACTTAAACTGGTTGGATTAATTTATTTACACCCTGCTGGATTTTAACATGGTAACTGTGGTAAAGAACATAGTAGGTCATTGTATGTTCAAACAGCAAACATTATTCCTTTAGCTGGTGTGAAGCTGTTGCTGGACCAGCTAAAAACCAGTTCATGACCATCTTGGACTCGCTAATGTCCAGTCAGGACCAGAGAAACCATCTTGCTCACTTTAAGCTGTTATGACTAGCCGGTTTGTTCAAAATGGTCTACCAGCTACATAATAACAGCATTTATGTGTGTGTAAAGGATACTTGGTAACCTTAAGGTGTTTACTGAAGATGCTCCGAAGGTGCAGTATGATCTGAAAGGCTAAGACGTCATTTTAATGTAAATTATTCTTGTGTTCTTGGAGGGAAAAATATATTTTTGGAAACTGACTGATGGTATCATTTGGTTTAGTGGAATTTTGGGCAGTAATAATGAACTGACTTATTTTATAATACACTTTACTCTTTAAAAAAACCAAAAAAAAAAAAATTTCAAACCGGAATGTAACCACACTTTAAGGATGGTTCACCCAGAAATATTCTGTCATTTACTCTGTTTACATTGTCAAAAATCTGTATGACTTGCTTTCTTCTATGGAACACAAAAGGAGATGAGAAGAATGTTAGATGTTAGATGAGACTAACAGCCTCGGTCACCATGCACTTTCATTGCATCTTTCTTCCATTCAATGAAAGTGGATGGTGACTTTCATTCTGCTTAACGTCTGCTTTTGTGTTCCACTGAAGCTAAACAGGTTTGGAATGACATGAGGGTGAACAAATAACGACATAGTTCAACTAAAAAAGAAAATTATCTATTTAATTGACAGACCCGCATTGGATGAGTTCAGGAACATTTAAATTCTGTGAATACAACCCATAGATGAAGACCAGTATTGTGTTGTATTCTGGTCACGTCAATAATTTATTCTGAAAATCAAGCAGAAACACAGCAAAACTGAGAGAGAGAGAGAGAGAGGGGGAAAAATAATCCCTCCTTGTCTGGCATTTGACAGATGGTGGTTGACTGGTTGTTGCAGCCGCGCCAGAAATCAGACGTTCAGTTCGGCATGTTGTGTGTGTGTGTGTGTGTGTGTGTGTCTTGTAAGATTGGTCTCCAGATCAGTAATGAACACACAGCCAACATGAAGAGATTCTCTATTTGTTTCCTTTTCCACTGCCTCTCCGATTCCATCCATCACACAACCTGTTTGCCTGTCCTGTCTGTAAACACTCGTACAGGTATTGCACAAGTCTGTGTTTAGTTCACAATTCACATTTCATTTTCAGCACTTTCCTGCTCTGTAACTCGCTTTGCCTAAGCACATGCTTTTTTTTTTTTGCATCACAAGCCAAACGCTCTCTGATTTAGCACAGACAATCAGCACTAAATGATGTCTGCGCAAGCTCTAATGTGTCTGATTTAGTTTTCAGACATTCAGAACAGACAAAAGTGTTGTTGAAATTCATTTAGGAGAGTCCCCCCTCCCATGTTCAGGTTGAAGTGTATCTGAAGGCAGCAGATGGAGGGAACAAGGTTAGTGATCTCTTCTTATAGTGGCTAATTGAAAGGCAATTGGCCTTTGTGGTTTAAAGTGTGTTTGCTGTGGTAGATTTGTGTGTATTAGCCTCTCCTTGAGCCTATATCAGTCAGATCAGATTATGGCTACTAATTGCCAAACCAGCCCGATGACCACAAACAATGTGTCAAAGCCATGTGCGCCTCGGAAGGCGAGAGAGCGGATGAAAGAGATGGGGGAGGGAGACAAAACGCAAAAGAGTGTGTGTGTGTGTGTGTGAGAGATAGAGAGAGAGAGAGAGGAAGATGAGGGTCTGGGGGACCATCTGGGTTAGTGGAAAGTGGAATGACTCCGTTTTGACACGTTTCCATGCGTCAGTGAGCACAGTTCACCAGCAGTGCCTAATAACAGCATAAATGTGATTAATTATGAATGCGGACTTGCAATGGCAATTTTGAAACACTACTAATGCGTAAATCAGGTAATGTTACAAGGCGATAACCATGAATAAATATATTGCTTTTTTCTTTTCATTTAAGATTATTATTTATTATTACCCTGTTAGCCAAGCACATTAATACACAGTCTTTGTAACTTTTGGTCTGGATTTTGTCTAATGATTTTCTTGTTTTAGGTCTTTATTGTTCATGATTCATCTGTGCACATTACATGCTTTTTTATCAGAGAAAAAAGCATGTGAAAACTGAAAGAAATCACCAAGTACTCATTTTTTAGGGGTGTGAATCGTCACTCTATGGGTGCTTGTTTCCGCCACAAAATAAAATCTTATCTCACAAATGCGAGTTTATATCTCACAATTCTGAGAAAAGAAGTCAGGATTGTGTGATATAAAGTCAGAATTGTGAGATATAAATGCACACTTTTTTCGCAATTTCGAGTTTATATTTCACAATTCTGACTTTATATCACGCAATCCTGACTTCTTTTCTCAGAACTGTGAGATATAAACTCGCAATTGTGAGTTATAAAGTCCAATTCTGAGGTAAAAAAGACTGACTTTGTGAGTTGTGAGTTTATATCTCACAATTCTGACCTTATATCTCGCAATTGCGAGTTTATATCTCACAAGTCAGAATTTCGAGATAAAAAGTTGCGATTGCCTTTATTATTTTTTATTCTGTGGTGGAAACAAGCCTCCATACTGGTCTCATGATTCAATTCGATTGCTATTATCATGTCAATGATTCGATATCACAATGCACCATGATGTGTTGCATCCTCACATGCTCGCGCATGCATGCACACACGCGCACACACACCTGCACGCACGCTGTAAATGTTAAAATACTGGGGTACAGTTTTTTATTACTCGCTTTTGCATTTCACCTCCCTCTGCCATTTTACGCTAGCGTGAGAAATGTGTATGCGATGAATGACGTCAGAGAAACGTCAGTAGGCTATAACCGATTATGGTCATCGATGTAGAATCGTGCACATCATAGAAATTATTCATTTAAACCCCTTTATCATTTTTACCCCTCACATTCAAACATCTGGCTCAGTTTTAATATGAAACACTCACTTTTGTGCAATTCAATCAGTTCTTAATCTAATCTGGTTTACCTTTTATTTTACATTTATATCCTGTTGCACAGAAATGCGTCACTTTACAATAGTAAGTTGGGTTGACTTTCATAGATAATGTGTGTATCATCAAGTTTCATTTACATTTTCAGTTGAGTTGATTAGAAATTGATGACGGTTATAACAATCTGCTTCATTTTGAAGAATGCCATGATGATCTTTACTCAAGTGCGCTTTCTTATATCTGTTTGCTTTTCATGTGCATTTAGGAGGATTTAAGTGCTCAGTCAGGATTTTAAGTGCAGGTTCGATTGGGCTGTCATGTTGAAATTTTTTCTCTCTGTGGAAACATCAAATACGTTATAGAAAGCACTTTAGACTCCTAACACACACACACACACACACACACACACACACACACACACACACACACACACACACACACATACTCAGACATCCAAACCCTCGGTCAAGCCCTCACCATTTAAAGAGGTCTGAGAGTGTGGTCATGTCAGTAAGTGCATCGCTGAAGTCCTTGTTCCCACATCACTGGCCCAAATAAACAAGCCTTATCTGAAGTCACTCGTTCTGTCCTCTGTTACTGCTGCAGTCAGAGTTCTTTTATCAAATGACTTCACCTCAGCCTGAGCCAACGCTCAACACTGTTGTTCTGTCAGAGACAAAGGAACCCAGTGGAGTTTATACACACTCGCTGCAGGGAGACGGTACTACCATGAGATGGTACTGTGTTGTACTTAGTTGACCTCAAATCACCTGTCACATCATAGTCAGTAAATAATTCTTCAGTTGCGATTTATATTTATTTAAATGATATATATTTAAATATATACAATTTATATAAATTATTTATATATTTTCCCCTGGTTTCACAGACGAGGCTTAAGCTAGTCCCAGACTAAAATGTATGTTATAAAACAATTAGTTCCAGTCCTTGATTCTGATTGGTCAGTAGCTGTATTTATTCACAATGAAACATGGCCATGGCCGTTTCACCCAACGGTTCTCTGTATCACTGCACAACACCCTTGCAACCACTCTTAGCAATGCTTGTATTAGCATGAGAGCGAGATTGAGTGATCAAGTGTATTACCCGCATTCAGATTTAGCATATTCCTTAAGGTCAGTCCTATGTAAATCTGTTGAATGTCCGCTGCAATATCCAGTGTCCTGACAGTGACAGCGCTCATTTGTCAGTTGCGTCTTTTACCCGTGTTCACACCAAGCGGCAACCTCCCCCAGTTTCTCTTGAAGCCAACACGGAAGTGACTTAAACTGCAGTTCATCGACTGGCCGCTAGAGATAGGCTCCAAAAGGGAGCAGAATCTCATTGAGCCCCATGTTAAAATGCCCTTTACAGCAGAAAAAAAAACATGTTTACAGCCTGGTACAAACTGTGGTTTTGGTCTATATAGCTAATTTTGCCTTCATGACAACTGTGAGGGGGGTGAATTTTTTTTATAACTCATTCATTTACATTATATAAAAGAAAAAAAATGTTCTGCATAATTAAGGGCGTGGCCACTTTGAGTGACAGGTGGATAGCCGTTTGTCTGCTGTCTGTTAGTCATCGCGTCACCTCAGCTCAAGCCACGTCCCGCTTCTTTGCCCATTTTGTGTTATCCGGGAGTGACGGTGGCGCGCTGCCAAGATGGCAAAGGCCAGCTCGACCCTACTTTACGCTTCAAAACTGCTCTTCAGCATCCTATGGGTGACGTCACGGACACTACGTCCATATTTTTTTATGGTCTATGTTCACACAAGTTTTAGTCCTTTCAATATAAAAGTCTTCGCTATTGAGTGACTCACTCATGAAGTTGAAGGTCTTTGCCACCATCTAACGGCGTAATAATGTAGCTTCAGTTGCTGTCATTGATCTATATAGAGAACATTTATATAGATCAGTGGTTGCTGGTCATTGGTCAGGGACTATTTTGTTGCATTGATACATATATTTTGGCTTTAATATTTGTATTGTGTGTTAACCGTTTTATAAAAGCAATAAGCCTCACGAAGCCGTGGTTTACAGTGATTCAGTGAGTTGTTTGCTTTATTTGAGCTGTTTTAACTGAAAGCAACTTGCACTGACATATCTTGGAGTGTGTTCACAATTGGTAGATTTGGTTCGATTAAAACTCTGGTGCGATTGCTCTGTCAGTGCGGTTCATTTGAATAAGTGTGTATGCTGATGCCCGAACCCTGAACCCGCACCAAACAAGCAGTCCGACACCCCTGAAAAGATGGGTCTCGGTCCGCTTCCAAACAAACTCTGGTGCGGTTCGAATTAAATATGAACGCAACAAGGACCAAAGACAATCAAACCAAAAACAGGACATGATGTCACAAGATGCAACCCTAAAAAGGCATACCTGTTTTTGTCTCGTCATAGTCGCTAGAACAACCTCCTCACAGCAGATCTTTGTTTTGTGTGTGATGGAATTCCTGCGGCTGATTTGACTCCTTTTCACATTTTATAAGCTCTTTACGAGTTCTCAGCTGGTCAAAATGCCATCATTTACAAAATGCACATACAACAAGCAATTTAGCCAGCACACAGCATTGTTTTGGATGTTCAGTAAGTTCCATCACGAAATATATAATAAAAGCTGACCCATCATCTTTAGTTTCTGTGTTAAAATTACACTGTGAACGCTAAGCAGACCAGGACTAAATGGGTTTTTTTGGTCCGGACCACATGAACCAAATGAACTGAACTACAAGTTGTGGACACACCCTTAAAATATGTCAATGCCATTGTTTTGTCTTAAGATTCACTCCAGTAATGTTTTTTTCTAAGGCATGTTTATAAAAGCTACTAAGATGTCATAATTGAACTGAGGCCTAATCCTGGCATAATCTAAGCCCTGTCTGTGAAAAATATTTTTTATTATATTATAATTTTATATTATAATGTAAAATTACATCAATATATTATTATATATTTAAATTTGATAGTTTGATTAATTGCATTTAAATAGTTAAATCTATTGACAACCCTAGTTACAACACATTCAGACATTCATCTGTGTTTTTTTTGTCTGTGCGAAGATTTATTCATGCTTTCTCTCCAATCAATCTCTATCATGCAGTCGACTAAATGCACACAATGTGCCCATAATTTATTTAAGGGTGGACAGGTCTGTGTGTTGGAAATTACTGCAGCTGATGTGAATAATGAGCTACAGATGCTGACCACACTTTTCCTATTTCCCTTTCTCTTTTTTTCTACTTGTCCATGGCATACAAATTCATCTTATCCCTCTCTTGCTGTTCCATGTTGGCTGAGATTTAGGATGATCACCATGTTCTTTTTCACCATCTATCTATCTCTTATTTTACAATGGAGATGACTGTAATAATATCCTACTTATTACTCTGCTACTTTCTAAAATAACGCATCAGTTTGATTGAAATATTAATTAATATTGATGATTTGGTTCATTATAGACAATCCAAGTTAGTAGTCGTTATGCAAATACATTTAACCTCAGAATGCTGCCATTGACCAATCAGAATCAAGTATTTCAGAAAGCCATGTGGTTAAAGCAAAAGCAGCAATACTGTGCAAACACACGCACAGAGGCTAAGGGGGAGAGAAGTCCTTGTACGGTTTATTATAAACCTCTTCATCATTAAAAGACTGAGTCATCTTTGTGCACAGAGGGGTTAAAGGACGTTTTCGTGTTTCCTCTATCTTCCATATCGCTGTCAGCAGCGTCTGAGGCTCAGAGAGCGCCGAGCGAAAAGCACTAATGCACCTGCAAATGAGATCGCTCATCTCTCTCTAAATGAATGCTTGCTCAGAAAGATGATGGAAAGAGATAAGAGTTTTTTTCCCCTCTTGTTGAAATTCTTCTCAAAAAGACTAAAGACACTGACTTAAATCTCTATTAAATATTAATGTGAGGGTCAATGGGCCGCCATGGCTTATGGATGTGCTGACCTGATGATGTTTAAATGAAATACAGCTGTTTGCTTTTCATTATGTGTGTGTATGTGTGTTGACTGTCATTTGACTTTTAAATTGAGCAACTCTTCTGATGCTGACATCTCCAGCCATTGAGTTCACTATAAGGTGACTATCACCTTACAAGGACGTACAAGGACGACTGAAGATGCCATCTCTCATGTCCTCCCTCACTCACATCGACAGCAAAAGTGGGAACTACGTAAGGCTGCTATTTATTGACTATAGCTCAGCCTTTAACACCATAGTTCCCATTAAGCTAACCGCCAAACTCCTAGATCTCGGCCTGAATTCTTCTCTCTGCCACTGGATTGAGGACTTCCTCACTGGCAGGCCTCAGGTGGTGAGAGCAGGCCAGTTCACCTCCACCTCCATCACCCTGAGTGTGGGAGCTCCACAGGGCTGTGTCCTGAGTCCCCTGCTCTACTCTCTCTACACACATGACTGTTTGTCCACACACAGCTCCACCTCAATCATCAAATTTGCTGATGATACTGTTGTCCTGGGCCTCATTTCCAACAACAATGAGACGGCATACTTGGACAAGGTGGAGCATCTAACATCATGGTGCCAGGACAACTGTCTCTCTCTGAATGTTGGCAAGACCAAAGAAATGATTGTGGACTTCAGGAAGAGACAGCAACGGACATACTCACCTCTCATGATCAGCGGGTCACCAGTAGAGAGAGTGAGCAGCTTCAAATACCTGGGTGTAAACATCTCCGAGGACCTGACCTGGACTGCTCACATTCAGACACAGGTGAAAAAAGCCAGGCAAAGACTGTACCACCTGCGCCAGCTGAGGAAATTCAGGGTTTCACCAGCTATCCTGAAAACTTTCTATTTAGGGGCGATAGAAAGTGTATTAACTCAGTGCATCACAGCGTGGTATGGGAACAGCACCAGTCATGACTGCAAAGCCCTGCAAAGAGTCGTGCGCTTATCCGAGCATATCTCAGGGTCAGCTCTCCCGTCTCTGCAGGACGTCTACACCAAACACTGCAAAGGTAGAGCTACTAAGATCATCAAGGACTCTAATCACCCTGCAAACCCTCATTTCACGCTGCTGCCATCTGGTAAGCGCTTCCGAAGCCTGATGGCCAAAACCGAGAGACTCAGGAGGAGCTTCTTCCCCCAGGCCATCAGACTCCTGAACTCAGTCACCTAACATCACGTGACTTCACTTCAGGATAAACATCGATACACTGACATTGCACTGCACTTTCTGCCCTCGTTGTTACTGTGTAACAGCCTGTTATAAAGCTGTTTGCACATTATACTCTTTGTACATTTGTTAACCACATATTTATAAGTCTACAGTTTACTTCACTTATTTTATTCCACTTCTTTATTTTTATTTTTTATATTACTTTATTTGTATTTTTTTTCAACTTGACTTGATTTATTTATAATTCTACAGATATATATATATATATATAGTACTTTTTTATCCTATTTCTATTATAATTTCCTCCTTGTGTTTTTAACTGTGAATTTGCACTGTCCATGGAGCGGACCTGTTTACATTTCACTGCCGGTTGTATATTCTGTATATAACTGTGTATGTGACAAATAAAACTCTTGAATCTCTTGAATCTATCCAAGAAATGTCCAAAAATGTAGATTTAGGAGGATTAAAGCACACTGCTTAGTTTGCATACCCTGCTGAAATGGCCAGCCTAAATTCATGTTGGTTTAGGTTGGTTTATGCTGTTTAGTGCTGGTTTGGTGCTGAGACCTTACAGTGGTCCAGATTTGATTATACTGGTTAGTGATTAGGCTGGTTTATCTCGAGAATTCATGTCGTTCGAGGTTGGATTATTCTGGTCAGTGCGGTTCTAGGCAGTTTTAACTGACAATTCCTGTCATTCCAGGTTGGATTACACTTGTTAGTGCTGGTTTGGTGTTGATCTGGGTAAATACATGTTGGATAGACTTAATTAGCCAGCACAGAACCACCAGTAAGTTTTGCGGTATGCACTTTTATCTGAGAATTCATATAGATTCAGGCTGGTTTATGCAGTTTATTACTAGTTTAGCTGAGCTTGGTACTGGTAAATGCTGGTTTGGTGTAGGGGTGTGGCAAAATACTGGTATTGATGATAACTGATAAAATTGAGATATTGATATTGTTAATACTACACAATAATATCTTAAATAATCAAGTGTCAGTAGCTATCTGGTTAACTCTCCAGCATAGGTGGCGGTATTGCACCTTGACATTAGTCATAAAATGCAACTTTTAATTTAGATATTGTGATAACATTATTATTCTGGCACTTTATTATAGTGCCAGTTTAGCTTGTCTATCAGCATTACTATGAAGCTGGTTAAGCAAAGATAAGTTTTGCTGGTTAAGAGGCCTGGTGGTGACATCAGCATCCAAAACACAGCATATACTGGTGACCAGCTAACAGGGTAGTTTGGGTTGTCATAAATCAGATTGAAGTATCCAGGTGTTTCGATCTATGTATCCATGCTCACACACTCTCCCTGCTGCAGTTTTGGACCCTGATAAATTGCTTCAGGGCATCTGGGTGATGCAGCTCAGCGAGACCATCTTCAGTCCTCCGAGATCTTTGTACTCTCCAGACACGGCAGCCAGATGGTCGATGGGGTGTGTGTTTGTGTGTTGGTGTGTGGCATCACGGTGGGATCGGCAGACCTCAAAGCCCTGTTGGTTTCATGTCTTTTATGGGTTCTGATTTTCCTTTCTCACTTCACGCTCTGTGGCTTTTTCAGCATCACTAGATTGGCAAACGAGGTCTGAAATGGCCTCGTTAAACCAAACGGGCATGTGTTTGTGCACATTTAGAACTGAGATGAATGGCAAATGTCCCCTAAAATCACATTGTGTCCAGCTGCAAACATGTCTAAGAAGTTGGTTATGAGAAAATATTCTACTTGGTTTGATAATGTTATCTAATGATAATCATCTTGTGTCAATTATCAGGTTATCCATTGAGAAGCTGGGAAAAAGAACTAATAAACAGCTGGAAAACAGTGCAGCTCTGTCGCACTGAACCATGAGTTTAGAGTTTAAAAAAGCCATAAAAATCAGTCCCCTCTGAAAGTGCTGCGCTGTCTATTTGGATTTATGGCTTTGCGTCACACAATACCACCCCCACCCTCCAAAAAACATTTTATCGGATGATTTAAAAGTCACCTGGTTGGGGGCAGAGTGAATATATGTAAGTGCAATCAGCAGAAAGAGCTAGAACACCATTTTTTTTTCTCTTTCTCTTTCTCTGTGTGAGACTGGTCAAATAGCGCATTGGGTAAGTGGCCCCGTCAGCAGATATGGGATCCTCCCCAGTGTGTCCGGAGGAGAGATTGTGGCAGGGTGAATTGATTATTGTGGTATGTTTCCAAAGGTTGTTAAGGCCAAGCTTCAGGCCTACTTAAAGGAATAGTTCACCCCCAAAAATGAAACTGTTCCCCCACTATTGTGTGTCTTTCTTTGTTCTGTGAAACACAAAGGAGAAATGTTCAGTTCTTTTCCGTACAGTGAAAGTGAATGGGCGTGGACGCTGTCAACATCCAAAAACGACAAAAACAATAAAACATCATAAAACTATTGTCAGATTCTGAAGTCAAATGATAGTGGGGAACAGACTTTGGTCATTAAGTCATTATTCACTTAAATAATCTGTGATTTAAGCATGTTCAAAATGTAAACTTTCATTGTATGATTGCCTTACGACAAAAATATTATTTAAAGCAACCTATTTTAATTTTAAATGTTTTTGAAAGTCTCTTATGCTCACAAAGTCTGCATTTGTTTGATAAAAAATACTGACACATCTTTTTGTTAAAAACAGTTGCGCAACGTGATATTTTTGTGGAAACTGATTTTTGTTTTTCAAGAGTCAACGATGAATAGAAAGTTCAAAAGAGCTGAATTTTTTTTTTGTAACATCTAAATATCTTTAGTGCCATTTTTGATCAATTTAAAGTGTCCTTGCTAAATAAAAGTATTAATTTCTTTAAATACAAAAACAAAAAAACTATTAAAAAAACCCTTCCTGACTGTAAACCTGTGTATGTACAATACTAGCTGGAGATTTTGCAGTGGCGGCTCTAAACTTCATAAACACTTTCTGGAAGATGATGCCATATGGTGCAAAACGTTACTGATTTGTTTATGATTTTCAACCTATTCTAACTGATGCTTCAAGACTATCACAAATCAGCTGGATGGTGTTTGCTTTGTATGACACTTCCTCCATATAAATCATTATTGCATCGTAAGTTGCTTTCGATAGAAGCATCTGCAAAATGAGTAAATGTACTGTAGATAGCTTGGTGGCATATTTACACCAGCATAACAACAAAGAACGGTTGTAGAATGTGAGAAGCCATCATTGTGTGCCCTGCATGGAGGTTTGGGACACCATGAGGGTGAGTAAATAATGACAGAATTTTAATTTTCAAGTAAATTATTACTTTAAACTCCCAAACTTCCCCTAGCACCTCACAAAAGCCTGTTGTCGTCGTGGGGTCTGTTTTGACTGGGACTGTTTTTTTCTCATTGTCTTCATTCTTTCCCTGAACTGTCATTTTTTTTTTTTTTTTTTTTTGAAAGGAAAGGAAAGGCATTTTAATTAAAACTTGAGGCGGCACAGGCAGCAACAGAGAGTTCTGCTTCCTGCCAGAGAGCAGCCAGTAATTGGTTTGGTTCACTCTCCCTCTCCCGCTGTATACTTGGTTAAATGGATGCAGTTGTTCAGTTTGTTGGTCTTTTTTTTTTTTCCATCGTCTTTTCATTTGCTCCCCACTTTTCGCCTCTCCAAACAGAGGTGAAACCCGAGTCCATGTCTGTGTTTTGGTTGCAGACGGAGGGGCTGTAAAGATCTGGATGTATGAAAGACGGGTTTGAGTTTAAGGAGCCTGAGAAACAAAGCAGCTCATTTATTACTCTCTTAATGAAAGCTGCTTCCAGTGCTCTGCCATAATGGTTTAATTTCACCTCTTGAGCCCCTGGATTAGTCCGTGAGGCACAGGAACACTGGGGCGGAGGGAGATGAAGGGGCTGCTGGGTTGATTTTTAGAGTTCTCAGTCGCTCTCCCAGAAACGTTTTCAGCCATTGAGCTGTTAATATATTCTTTTTTTATGGTTGTTATTGAAAGAGTGAAGCAAAAACAAGCTTTTGTTCCAGAATTTTACCAGTAACTTGGTGCCGCATTCTGAGCTTGTTGACAGTCTTATAAGTCATCCTGGTCTCAAGTCAGTTAATTTTTACACACATATTTAGCACTCATGCAGACAGTGCAAGTTCAAGTCCAGCTTGCAACATCATTTTCTGTCCTCTTTTTATAATAGTTTATTTAAAAAAAAGCCAAAAATAAGAACTTTTTTTCATCAAATAAGATAAAATCAATTGGCATTTACGTGCCACCATGATGTTTAGAGTCATGGCTTTGGTGTCTGGTTGCTAGGGTGCTGTGTTTGGTTGCTAGGGTTTAGGCATGTGGTTGCCAATAGAGTGCATTAGCACCTGCCCCCTTTTTCAGCAGCGCTGGTTCCGGAAGTATTTTTTTCCATTCATTTTTTTCCAGTAGGGATTTAAAAAAGGGCTGCGTTAAAGACTTATAAGCCATGAACCAAGCCACTCAGCTATGAGGTGAATCATAACATTACAAACTTTGATTTGAAGCAAAATTGTACAAAAATATGAGGTACAAGAATGTGTAGTGTACTTAATGGCTTTAGTCAGGAAAGAACTACAATCCCATGAAGAATTGCGAACAGCATAATCAAATTAAAAATTATGGAGAAACATAAAAATACTAATTTACAAATGTTGAGATGTTAATCTTTAAAGACATGGAATGCTTAATAACTGTTAAATGTAATATAATTACCAAATCTAATTTTTATACTGTACATTTTTTTGCTTCGGACAAAACTCTGTAGTATCTCAAGGTTTCTAGATATAGCTGGATTGATTCCCTCCTTAAGTTTAAGGATTTGGGTTTTTTTCAACCTTTTTTATTGTCCACCAGGAGGAAATTGTAAATCTAATTTCTTAGAAAGATAAGAGTGAAGTTCTCTTCAAAAAGCTGCATGATTTGAGGTTGTCAGTTATGTTTCATGATGTTTTTGTTCATGTTCCTGTGTTTCCTGTGCACTATTCGTTTCTATAGCTATTAATGGTGCGTTCAAGTCATGTCGTAAAGATCGTATTAACGAGTTGAACGCACATGAATGCCACCACAAAGTCGTAAATACCAGTGGGAAGTTTGGGATTTTCTTTAGGTCCCGATCTGTACGAATTGGGGGCGTGTCAGCAAGAAACATGGCAGAATCAATGGATGCATCGTCTGTAGTTGTATATAACGGGTATTTAGCAGTGACACTGTCCGGCTTTGTCATTTAAAACCAACTAAGCTAGCATTGTAATATAACAATTAGCCTAATATATAACGATACAGTTTACAGTGGCTTTATAGATTAATTAAAAACGTAAAATATTATCACCTGATGCGCACTCTTTGTTCTTCATTTTCTCTAAGCAGAGTTAACAAACCTTGCTGTATTTTCTTGAAATTCATTAAAAGAAGGTACACCGCCGTCTTGCTCCGACCAAAGAGATTTGAACGCACATGATGTCGTAAACACGACTTCTCACCTCGTAAATACGAACATCCCAGCAGGACTTGAACGCACCATATGTTCTCCTTGTTTGTCGCCTTGATTACTGATTTCATTCACCTGTGTTCCCTTAAGCCTGTGTAAGTACTCCCTGGCTGCATCCGAAACCTGGAAAATGTTGCCTTCGGAGGACACATTTCAAGGTAGGAAGGCATCAAGGCACGTCCGAATCACTTCCACTTCACTTCCTGTTCGTTTCACTTCCTGCCTCCTGAGATACCTTCATCTGATCGAGTTCTGTGAATGTTCCATTCTGTGACAGTTGAGCTAGGAAAAAAAGATGGCATCCGAAAGTTGTGTTTGCTGGTCAGTTTGTGTGAAAATGTAAATGTTTTTTTTTACCAACATTTTCCACTTCTAATGTCATTTCTAGCAAGAAATTACTAATGTGGTAATTAAATATTTGTTTAGTTCTCACCAAAGCTTGCTCTATTTTGCCGTAGATCATTAAACGGTTACACTGCCTAAGATGTCTGTCCTAAATTAGTTTTGTGCGGTGCCTTCATGCACAAACGCTGCCTTACAAGTCATTGTCTGATAAGGCAGTGAGGCAACGAGCCAGCTGCCTAGGTTTTCGGACGCAGCCCCTGTTTTGTTCATCCCTTTGCCAGTTCTCATTTGAGTTTAATGTTGGTTGCTAATTTTCTCCTGCCTTTTTTCTTGGTTATCTCCTGACTACTGTTTGTAGCACGACTCCATGTCGTGTGTGTTGCAGCCTACACGTGACAGAGGTCTCATTATGCACCAAAGTTGAATTCTTAGGATTCATTCAAATCCTAGGCCCTAAATCTTAGCAATAACCATAGTGTTTCCACTTTAAAGAGAGAAGATGACAAAACATTTTTTCCAGTCACAGCTGGACGTGACCTACTTTATGCTTACATCATTAGCATTGGGGTTTGACATCCTGTACCTGACGCAGTGTTTTCCTCTCAGAGCTTCCGCCCCCTCGGCTGCGTCATGCATCACCAATACCGTGTGACTGAACGCAACGTTTCCGCCTCAACTTCACTGATTTTAAACTGCTCGCCACACGCAATCAGCTCACCTCAGAAAATCAAGGTTTGGGTCAGCGGGAGGGCTGACTAATGTTATTAGATCATTAATATTTCATCAAAAAGCAGTTTGTCAGGTGTTATTTTTTTTCCATGGCAGTCAGAGTAATATCTCTGTGTGAAGAGGCAATGCAGAGGCAGTGCAGTTGATTGGGCCTCCTCTTGCTCTCTCTCTCTCTCTCTCTCTCTCTCTCTCTCTCTCTCTCTCTCTCTCATTAAGACTGAGTTATGACCTCTTTGCCTATGCAGAATCATCACAAACACATTTTTCACTGCTCTTGCCATAAATGTAATCTCCAGCTTAGACAGGAAAGAAAAAACAGAAAACGGCCGCGCAGGAAAGGATGAAAGAGAAAATGAGGTGAAAAGATCCTGAATGTTCAAATGGATGGTTGAGGGGCAGCTTTATTCTTCTGTATGTGTTTTTGTGTTAGTAGCTTCCTGTATACGTTGAGTTTTTTATTCGGGCCAGTGTGTGTGTGTGTGTGTGTTTCTGAAAAGGGAGGGCTTGGAGGTAATTAAGTATTGATTTCTAAGCATGCAAGGTGATGGGAAATAGGCGACTTGGCCCTAATTACAGCAGGTTGCCAGATTGGGGGTGTCTGGACTGCAGCGGTGTGCTATAGGGGTGAGCATGGCTTCCAGCCAGAGCGGCTGCTGCCTCATCATTATAGCAGATTAATTAGCAGCTTTTGCCCACGTGGTCGGCCAACACCTTGATTCTATTGCCTGCATGAGCTTTTTTGATATTAAATATTTACTTATGAAACAGTTCATCATAACTATACATTTATATTGGATATTTCCATTCCTTTTTTCCTCATGAATTACACTGGTTTAGTAGAACATCTGAAAAAAAAAATGGCACAGTTTAACTTTAAGAGGATGTTCCCCTATAATAGCTATTTGATTTGTTATGCAGGAACCGGCATCTCGATGACATTAATGATTCGACTTACCACAAGCCTGATAATATATCAAAAAACAACATCAACAAAGCTAGCCAGAAGATCATACAGTCTAGTTGGGAATCGTGGAGATCCACCTCACAGATAAAGATCATTCTACTAATTAGCGGAATACACTTTGGGCCTGCTTCCTGTGCATTCGTCTTTTAAAGCATTGGCGTGCAGTACTCCTTCCATTTTTCTAACAGTCAATTTAAGTTGTTTAGAAACAAACCCACACACGGACACACCATTTTTCAGCTTTGCCCGCACCGAGCCATTCATTTTTCCTGGGAGATGTTACGATTGCTATAATTGGCCATAGTGGAATGGCCATCTATAGTCCTGCAGGTCTGCCACAGGCTATCAGCCATCTGGGCTTTTATGACGCTGATCTTGTATCATCTCTGGGGGCTGTGGATTTCATGCCCATTGGCACTCTCACTCATATCTAGACACAAATCTGTTCACTTTTACAGCAGTAGTTTCTATGCGGCGAGTGGGTGGTTGGTGAGTGACCATAAAGTCAGGTTAGTATCCTGCTGCAGCCAAACAAGAGCCAAAGCGCTAGTGTGCATTTAAAAGTGGTCACAGTTGTTAAATAGAATCTGTTTTCATGGATTATCTGGACAATCGCAGACGTTCGGTCATTAAAAATGTTCATTAACAGGAGGGAGTCACTGCTAAACAGACTTTGGGAAATATGAGATTGAATAAGCAGAGGAATTAATTAAATCTTCAAATTCAACACAGTTAAAATAAATGTGATTGGACAGATTTTCTTCATTTGGATTCTATTCTATTCTATCCATCGTTATTTTAGTATTATTTATATATAGTATTTATTAATATTTTGAACTAGCTTTTATTTTTATATTTTCAGTCATTCAAGTTTTAGTAATTTATTTACTACTTTTTAACTTTATTTTAGCCATTTTAGTACATTTTTGCATACATGTAAAATAAATAGCTTTATTATATATATATATATATATATATATATATATATATATATATATATATATATATATATATATATATATATATATATATATATAATATATATATATATAATATGTATATATATATATATATATATTGATAGGATAGCATCTTGCAGTTGATGGAGATTTGTGGGATGCACATCCAGGGCACGAAGCTCCCGTTCCACCACATCCCAAAGATGCTCTATTGGGTTGAGATCTGGTGACTGTGGGGGCCATTTTAGTACAGTGAACTCATTGTCATGTTCAAGAAACCAATTTGAAATGATTCGAAATGATGCCATTCCGCCTCAAGGTTGTGCGTGTTGTGGCTTCACAAATGCTTTGCTGCATACCTCGGTTGTAACGAGTGATTATTTCAGTCAAAGTTGCTCTTCTATCAGCTTGAATCAGTCGGCCCATTCTCCTCTGACCTCTAGCATCAACAAGGCATTTTCGCCCACAGGACTGCCGCATACTGGATGTTTTTCCCTTTTCACACCATTCTTTGTAAACCATAGAAATGGCTGTGCGTGAAAATCCCAGTAACTGAGCAGATTGTGAAATACTCAGACCGGCCCGTCTGGCACCAACAACCATGCCACGCTCAAAATTGCTTAAATCACCTTTCTTTCCCATTCTGACATTCAGTTTGGAGTTCAGGCCAGCACCACACCCCTAAATGCATTGAAGCAACTGCCATGTGATTGGTTGATTAGATAATTGCATTAATGAGAAATTGAACAGGTGTTCCTAATAATCCTTTAGGTGTGTGTGTGTGTGTGTGTGTGTGTGTATATATATATATATATATCTTTAAATCAAAAGTTTCATATTTCTCTATTGCTCTCCATTTTTTAAATTTGACTGTCATTTGCAATGCTTCATGGGATAGTCGTTTTTTCACTCATTAAAGCCAGTGTGTGCATGTGTTCTCAGATTTTCAAATATTTGAAATATTTTTGTATCATAATCATAACATGTAATCATAACATGTTTGTAATGTTATGATTCACCTCGTAACTGTTGGTTTGGTTCATGGCTTATAACTCAAGGAAGTCTTTATAACAATCCCTATGGGAAAAACACTTCCCAATTCCCAATTAAGGCCTGAAAAATTTGCCGGGCACTCCAAAAATTGGCACTATTGGACTCTACCTACTATATAGTATGTGAAAAACAGCATGCCAAAAGTCCCCGGATGATCTACTATTTCCGATGAGATTTTGAAGTGTGCATACGATAGACACTTTACTATCCCATGATGCCATGGGATGGGATTTATGAATGGAAGTGAAGCAACACAACTGACACTGTAGGTCACGTGACAGTAACAACATGACAGATGTAGTATGTCCGAATTTCATTCATACTACCCATTATTCATACTATATAGAACATACTTTTTTAACGGTCGCAAAGTAAATTCAAATTTAGTACCTACTCAGACAGTATGTGATTTCGGACACAGCGTGCATATTTTTCGTCTTAATTTTATTGCACTAGACTAGTACATGTTGGGAAGTGAAAAAGAGAAGTTAAGGTTAGGATCAATTATCTAAAATAAGCAAGTGACCAAATTGTTTAATTGTCATCACACTAATAACCACAATTATGCAGTGGCAACCGTCATCCGTGCCCTTAAACGAAAAGCAAAATCCCCGACAGCCATTTATGCAGCACTGATTCAAACTCTGAGATAATTTCCCACAGTGGGACTTTGGTCCCTTTGTCTCGTCTGCCTCCCTGGTCGGTCTAACAAGGCGGTGTGATGAGGCGTATTTGCGTGATGCTTCAATCAGGCATGTGCGCCATTGTTCCTGGCTTATCTGAATATGAAAGTGTCACGGCAGGAGATGGAGTGAGAAAGAAACGAAGGAAGGAGAACAAGAGGGAAAGATGTCTGAGAGATTCCACCTCCGGCTCAAGTACTTCCCCCTGAGACACAAACTTCCATGTTCTAACAAGCAGCACGGCGGTCGCTGCCTGACGTCCACAGACAGGTGGACACAGAAACCGTCTCGCTGTCTAATGGGGCCAGCGTTCGTCAGATCATTATCTGTATCTTGCATCCTCTTATATTCTTCCTTTTTTCCCCCCAAGCTGTTGCCTTGTCCGTCCTCTCGGCTGAAAGTTATTAAAACCGCTGTCTTTTGATCTGAGCTTCACTCGTTGTTATTCTCCAACTCCCTCTACACTGGAGGTGAAGGCTGATTTCGCTTCTGCCGGTCTCTCTCTCTCCCTCTCTCTTTCCCCATTTCATTCTCTGTTTTCTGAAAAGCTACTGAATCTGCTCAGAAAAGGCGCTGACTAGAGAGTGCGAGAGTGTGGTAATAAGGTTCCCATGGCGATGTGCAACGATGGCGAGGTAAATTAATGGGGTGTAGGAGGGGGGTGGGGGGTGGGGGGGGTGTTGTCGTCAGCCCCACTGGTGTGTCCAAGCAGCAAGACGTCCACACTATCTCCACATAAATAACAGATACAGCCCAATCTCTCAGGGTAGAGTAGAGAAGAGTCATTCTCTTCTCTTTGCTCTCTCCTTGAAATTTTCTTTCCAGGATTTTTTTTCTTCTTTCCTGACATTTGAAGCTATTTTTTTATATTTTATGAAGAAAATGTGAGCGGTGTTTGCCCATGAAAAAAAATCACTGCCAGCATCAAATTATCTAATAAAAAATAATAAAAAAAATATTATGGACACTATAGATTACAACGGGAGTTAGATTTGAGTGGCACAGTCAGTTGTTTTATTTAGGGGTGGGCAATAATACCGAGATTTTCGGCAAACATCTCTATCGCGGTTTTGCACTCACATGACTTTGCTGTGCAGCATGGTCACGGAAGCTTATCATTTGCATGCGTTTTTAAGCATTGCGGTTTAAAAATAGGTGATTTTAAATCTCTGCCGGTTATTGCCCACCCCTATTAAGACGGTTCTTGTTTTGCATCAGATTGTAAACTCCTTGCTTTTAAAGGGTTAGTTCATCCAAAAATTTAATTTCTATCATAATTACTCATGTCGTTCCAAACCTGTAAGACCTTTGTTCATCTTCTTCACAAATGAAGATATTTTTGATGAAATCCGAGAGCTCTCTGATCCCTCCATGGACAGCAATTTAAGTAACACTTTCAAGGCCCAGAAAGGTAGTAAAAACAAAATTGAGTTAAAATAGCCCATGTGACTCCAGTGGTTCAACCTTAATTTCATGAAGCGATGAGAATTAAACAAAAATAATGACTTTATTCAACAATTTCGTCACATCTGTGTCAGTCTTCTACGCAGTTTACATTGGTCAGCTCCTGCATCAGCATCACACGCATGCGTCACGGTGCTCACGTGAACAGCTTCGGCCAATGGTAAGCCACCGTTCTGGTGTAACTCTGACGTAACTCGGAAGTGCTGGCTGTATTTACTACGTCAACAGCGTAGGAGACTGACACAGATGTGAAGAAATTGTTGAATAAAGTCATTATTTTTGTTTGTTTTTTTGCGCACAAAAAGTATTCTCATCGCTTCATAAAATTAAGGTTCAACCACTGGAGTCACATGGGCTATTTTTACAATGTCCTTCCTACCTTTCTGGCCCTTGAAAGTGTTAATTTAATAGCTGTCTATGGAGGGGTCTTAAGGTTTGGAACGACATGAGGGTGAGTAATTAATAACAGAATTTTCGTTTTTGGGTGAACTAACCCTTTAATTGGAGTCTTTTTTTCTAAGACCGTGAAGCCAGTTATTGGTTCAGACTGTGTTGCTGGCTGCTCGACATTTCATCCAGTGTCTCGTTAGCTGTGCCTGTATCTGAGCCCTGGGTCTCCCACTGGCTTTCAACCCAGATACCTGCCCTCCCATGCATCACAGCAACACCTGTTTTACCTCTCAGCTTTCACTGGAGTCGCAGAAAGGTTGAGCTCTGAAAATAGCTTGCCCCAGTTTTTTCTTCTTTAATGTGTAAATGAAGCTCTTAGGTGAGCTCGACTTTAAGGGTTTTTCTTTAGGCATTCTCTCTGTCTCGGTAACCAGACGACTGTGGAGTCACATGACTTTTTAATTTTTTTTTTTTATCCAAATAGATCTGTGAAGCTCTTTTGAGGTTTTGTGCTAAAACAGTGGTCCGGTTTTCGGTCTGTGTGTAAACAAGCTGGATTCGTTTTTACGTCAATTGGTTCCTCGCTGTCTGTGGTCCTCCTTGAAGTCACTGAAAACGACTTGCAGCTGAAATGCGTGGTGTATCTGTGTTAAGCGACAGAAACACGATTTCACTCTGAAACACTAAACCAGGGAAACGTCGGCCTCAAAAGAGACGCCCGCTGGTCTGAGTGACATCTGTAATATCCAGCTGTCTATCACACATACTTTTATGTTGCTCAGCTGAATGTCATGAGCTCAGAGGATTCATGTTCAGGATTAGTGTCTAAGATAAACAGGAAGGGACACGCATAGCAGAGTAGAGCTGCATGATTAAAAGCTCGCAATGTCTATTCAAACACCCACGTGATTTTATTCATAAATGTCAGTGATTCTCCTCTGTCTATTAAACATTTGGCAAAATCACATCATAACATTAAAATCTGCGTTGACAGTGCTGCTGACCCAGAGAGAGACTATATAGGTATGAAACAGCTTCAAAAACAAACGTTTTAACCACACAGTATCATTATTACTGTCACAGTGATTCAAATGATCACAGAAGTACTGGGATAAAATTTATAGTTCAGATATTAACACTGATGTCTGCCGTAGCGATCAAAACAGAGCAAATCACCTTTTGAAATGAACTTTATGCTTCAAATAACAATTGTATCGATACCATCATTACACCACTAGGTGGTGACAAGTGACTGTAAAAAAAGTATTTTTCATTGAATTATTTATTCAAAATACCCAAAATGCTGATTCATCCAGTAATGAAACAAGTGAAGTATTTATGGCTATGTTCATACTGTCAGTCTAAATCCTAATTTAGATCTTATTTGGAATCTGATCAAAATTATTGTCCACATTGTGTATCGCAACTGATTTGGATCTGATTTGTGTGTCCTGCGCTCTTTTGTTTTCTGGAACATCTGCATTGGTTTCTATGGCAATGATGTTGCGTTATTATAAGCCAAAAAAATTTATTTACAATACAGATGTTGTCTTATTTACAACATGACAATGTCAACGCGATGTACTACTTCCCAGAAATGCATTTCATATGATTTTTTGCCATTCACACTTACTAAATATAATCCAATCGGATATGCACAGAAATCGGATTTAGGACTGACTGTCTGAACGAGGCTTATAAGTACGTTTACATGCAACCAAATAATCCATTATTAATCAGATTGATGGCTCAATCGGACTGAAAAGCCTTCATGTAAACACCTTTATCAATCCGATTGAGCTCGATCCGAAGGAAATTTCAATCGGATTGAAAGAGGTGGTTTATTCCTCTTCTAATCCGATCAAGAGGACATGTAAACACTTGATCGGATCGAAAACTGAAATGGAAAATACAAAAATGGTGTCTTCCTGTTGAATAAAGTGTCCCCTTATTGTGAAATTATATTTCAGTTAGTGAAGTGGAGCAGGACAACGTCCCTCCAGTCCTTGTTTCAGACTCATCCACAGATGACTGGTTTTGGGCACGGGGAGGAGCATTTTTACTGCGTGATAAATAGAAGCAACATGGCACAATGGTTCGTATGCTCATTGTCTCCAAATTATGACCAGAAATGGATAACTATAAAGTCTGCTGTTTAAAACAAATGAAGAACCAATGTAGGAGAATGGTTATCATGCGCAAACAGCGGTAAACTTCTTTTTGCAGTATGTGCATGTCAAAAAAAACTATTCCACTTTGAAGCTTGTGACATAAGCGCGCATATCAACCCGATCACATGTTTAGCGTTCATGTAAATGCTACGTTCATATTCATTAATCGGAATTAATTCAGTCCGATTGAAGCAAAAGTTGTGCAAGTAAACATAGCCAGTGAGTCATTGGGCCCTATTTTAACGATCTGAGTGCATGGCGCAGGTGCACTTAGGGCATGTCCGGATCCACTTTTGCTTGTTTAACTACGGAAAAAACAGTCGGCGAGCCAGGCACATAGTCCAAAAGGGTTGTACCTCGACTCTTAATGAGTCATGGGTGTGTTTTGGGCATAATGTGCAATAAACCAATCAGAGTCTCAGCTCCCATTCTCTTTAAAAGCCAGTTGCGTTTGCACCATGGCGGATTCTCTATTTACATGGCGGAATTTGTGAGCGGAAAGACTGAACGCTTCTCCAGAGAGGAACCCTTTTAATTTTAATATTTAAATTTTTTTTGTGTGGTGCTGTCCGTCCCTGTGTGTGTAATAAGCAGAGTGTATGCACATTGTGCACCCACCTATAGGCACACATTACGAACTCATTAAACAACATGAAAAATACTGCACTATTGACTTTAGATCAGGTTTTTGTTGGTCAGTGGTGCAGTCGATTTTCAGTTGCCTCAAAATAGCAATACACCAACAATGTGCCTGGACACACCTCGTTTTCAGACCAGCACGCCCATGGGTGAACAGATGGGCGCTAGTCCATTTGCTATTTAAACAACGTGGCGCTGGATGTGAAAATGATAACTGTGTCGCATTGCGCTGGGTATATGATAGGGCCCATTGAATCATTTATTTAAATGTTTTTTGTTTTAGATAATTAAAATACATTTTAAAATAAACTGCAGCAATTACCAATTTGTGTCTGGTAAATTAATTACATGATATTTTGTGTAGTGTGTTCAGAATCGTGATATCTATTGAAACCCAAAAAAACATCATGATTCTCAATTTATCCAGAATTGTGTAGCTCTGTAGCAGAGTATGTCATACTCTTAAATGTTTGAGGTGCTTGTCATTTGTAGCATTTATCATCAATTTAAAGCATTAATTCAGTGCAATTTAATTAAAAATAATGCAAATATATGCAATTAATTGGGATTTAGTTTGATTAGTTAATTGACACATACTGTAATTAAAATGAATGAAATATCATGTAATGGAAATGTAATGCCAATGATGCCAAACTAGTTGTTTTTCTTAAACACTTTTTTCATGGGTATTTAATCTCATTTCATTCGGTCTCCTTTTGCGGTTTTAGAATGACGGTTATAATTTGATTAATTTGATCACTTTAATTTGATTAATTGGCGCATCCTGTAATTAATACAAATTAAATATGTTATTAAATTGATTGACAGCCCTAGTTTTTTTTCCCATACATTGTTGCTGTAATGCCGGTGAAGCCAAACTAACTTTTATTCTTAAACCTTTTTCTCATGGGTAATTAATCTCATTTTGTTCTTTCTTCTTTTGTCATCTTGGAATGATGGTTGCAAACAGGGATTTTGTCATTTTAAAAATCAGTGCCATGATTGTGATTCTGATTTCAATGCCAGTCTGTATCGCTATTGTCAGATCTATGCATGTCTTGCATAAATATGAAAGCGAATGTAGACAATCATTTTGTTATGTGAGGCGTGAACATCTGATGATCACGTTGTGTGGTCTTTTCATGTAGTGTCTCTTTTTGGCCGATTTGCTTTGCGCCTATGTGTGGTCTCAGTGACAGCTGGAGTGGAAACACACTGATTTAAATAATATTGCTTAAGCTTGACATGTATTAGTGTTTTAAAGTGAAGCAAAAATATACTTGAGGCTGTGCAATGATTGAGAAGGTTAAAAGGTTGTTTTTAGGCATAAAACACCTGTTAAATCAATTCATTTTAGAAAACAACTGCAATAGCAACACAAAATACAATTGTGATTAATAAATATTAACATTTATGACTACTACTATTAAGCTGTTCTTCCGACAAGTAATTTATCTGTAATGAGGACTTTACTGAAAGAACACAAACTCGCAGTACAAGCAGGCGTGGATCGGTAAACCAGGGTAAACAGCAGTATCAGAGGCAGAGCATACGTCGTGGTCATAACAGGCAATGGGTCAGGGCAGGCAGCAAACAAACGAGAATCAGAGTCCAGGCAAACAGAGATCAGGGGCAGACAGAACAGGGTCGTAAACGGTAGTCCAAGGCAGAGTCAAAACACAGGCAGGATAACAGGGAATGAACGCTCAGAAATGTAGCCGGGGCAAACAAGACTTCACAATGAGTGAGTGTGGGTGCAGAGTATATATAGGCATGGTAATGGTGAACAGGTGTGCAGTAATCAGTTCTGGAGAGAGGGTGCATGGGAAATGAAGTCCGAAATGGAGGTTAGTACTCTGGTGAGTGTGACCTCTGGTGGCCGATGGAGGGATCTTCACCGCGTTTGTGACAGAAATTCAGTAGCCCTTGCTGTAGGCTGTTTATGACATCATAACTTAACACATTTTATGTACAGTTGGTGTAGTCACAGTATCAGTGTGCTATAACAGCTTCAAACAGGACTTATCCAATCAGATTTTAGAACTAGAACTATTCGTTTTATGTTTTATTTGTTGGTGTATTATTGTGGTTAGTGCTTATGCTATTAAAGATGACATGAAGTAGAAGTTGCGATCTTCCCTATTGTAACGTGTATATATATCCGAGTGAAACTTCTTGGCTTCTCCAATAAGAAAATGGGAAATTATTGATCGAAGTTGATCCATGATGTGTGCAGACCAGGCCCCACAGTTTGACTAGCATGCGATATGTCCATCATAGAGTAATAATCTATTGCATGTGTTTCTGAGTCATCCAAACGCAGGAAGAGGCGAAAGAGAACTCAATTCAGTACACAGAATTGAGGTCTCCTTGTGCTTGAATGGACACATAGACACAAAATGATCTCAAAATAATGGTCTCTGCAAGTTTTCTCATAAACACAGTACGTTATGTCTTTATTTAACATAATACAGTTGAAAGAGAAATCGAATGTGTATCATTATATTGGATCCGTACATTAGGTCTTAAAGTGACAGCAGCCTAATAAACCTGCAGCTGTCCGTCATTAATGTTAATCAAACAACAAAACACAGTTCTAACAAAAAAATCTATATTTATTTAATAAAGTGAACACTATGCAGTGTTAATTATATTAAGACCTTACTTTATCTGTAATTTTGCTCTGCTGTATTTATCTATGCTTGTAATTTGTGTATGTGTTCCTATGTCTATTAATGAATGTTCACTTGTCTTTTAATAGATTCAAGATTCAAGATTCAAGAGTTTTATTTGTCACATACACAGTTATAACCGGCAGTGAAATGTAAACAGGTCCGCTCCATGGACAGTGCAAATTCACAGTTAAAAACACAAGGAGGAAATTATAATAGAAATAGAATAAAAAAGTACTATATATATATATATATATATATATATATATATATATATATATATATATATATATATATATATATATATATATATATATATATATCTGTAGAATTATAAATAATCAAGTCAAGAGAGAAAAAAAAGTAAAAAATAAGAATAAAGTGGAATAAAATAATTGAAGTAGACTGTGCAGTGAGTAAACTGTAGACTTATAAATATGTGGTTAACAAATGTATAAAGAGTATAATGTGCAAACAGGTTTATAACAGGTTGTTACACAGTAACAACGAGAACAGAAATGTATAATAATGCCTGAACTTTATTAATTAGGCTTGTAGTTTTTGCTGTGGTATTAAAGAAGTAAAAGTAAAAAGTACCCCATTTATTTTTATTTCTGTTTTGTTGATCTGAAAAACAATCTGATCCTTGATGACTCAAATTGTAATATGATCCAAACCAGGAGTTTTGTGATCTGTTGCACTCCTATGGGCAATTGATTGGATGGTTGAATGGCTGTGGTTTGCTATTGGTCGATATCTTTTGAGGTCGTCCTGCCCTCACACCAGTAAACTTATTTGATTAAAGTACCCCTATTATTTATGGATTTTTGAAAATTACCTTTCATGTAGTGTGTAACATAGCTCTGAATGAAAGTGAATGAAAACATCCTGCAAAGTTTTAAATCTGAAAGTGCACCGTATATAAAGTTATCATCTCTCAAATGTAAGAGACGACTCTGAGTCAATTAAACGAATCGTTTTTAAAAACAAATCCCAAGCAGTTGACAAAACATTAGTTTTATTACATTAGTTGTAATATTATATTGTCCGCATTTTCAGCCTCGCTTGGCATTTTGATACAGTTCCCACACGTGCACCTAAATAAAATCAGCAATTAATTTGTCTGTGACGTGTTACACTGAACTAACAAATGACGACAGACAGCAAGATTAATCCGATTACAGCACGTCACTCCTCAGACATTCTTACTCCGATTCAACATGTTCAATCGGCCTGAAGTGCCATAAACTACATTGACACTTACCATTGAAAAAGGTCCTGCTCCATTCGTGTGTGCGATTGAATTTCTGGTTCATCAGCAACTCTGGACGTTTCCTCGTCAGACTCTGGCTCGAATTGGTAAGGCAAAATTGATGCCGTGTCTGTTCATACACTGTATAAAATTTTCAACACTTGACAAGCCGTAATCCATTAATGGCAATAGGCGTTCTGTTTCCAACCTGCAGCACGCAGTACACCAATCACAACTGACTGGGTCATCTGACCAATCACCGTAGATTAGCGTCACGCAAACGAGGGGTTTGGAAAAATGAATCATTGAGCAAATACTTTGGGAGTCGTTGAGCCAATAAGGTAAAAATAAATGCATATTTTAAGACAATAAAAAAGTGTTTTTTGACCTTGCATGCATGTAAACCTGTTGTTGGGGACTCCCGAAACAAAAACAGGAACCTTCCAAATGCCATAATAGGGGCACTTTAAATATACAAGGGCACATGTTTTTTTCTTTTAAATTATGTGAATGGATAAAACATTAATAATGAATACAGCAATTGTCCGTTTTGATTTCATGGTGCCTTTAATCGAAAATTTCAATAATGGCAGGTGGATTTATAGTGGGTTGCCTCATCAACCACCATCTTGAAATCTCATGACTATATGTGTATTAGCTGCATTCAGTAACTCCACCTTTCTCTCGTGGAATACTTCAATCATGGCTGACTGTGAATATAGCATTTCTACAGTGGCGTCAGTAACTAAACCGTTGTTTTTGCACAATGCTACCATAATGGCAAAACATAAATTGCACCTTTAAACTACACTTCAAACCATTTCAGAAACCTGTAATGCAAATATTTCAAGCAGCTATTTTAATCTTCTGATCTTATCATAGTCCTTGAATGAACATAATCATGTCCTCCATGTTATTTTTCTCTAGACTGAAAGAGGTGGGGTGTTAGTTAGATAGTTGTTCCAGCCTGGTTGTTTTAGCACCTTTGAAACATATGAGTGTGTTGACCTTGGAGTCACTCTCTCTTTTTCTCTCAACCATACTGAGTCCAACTGCAGCAAAGAGAGGCTTTATTCCAAATGATTGCAGGCTGTAAACATTTTAATGTGGTCTTTATTACTTTTTCGATGCCATCTTTTAAAGTCTGAAGGCCCTGTATAGAGGAGATCTCCAGCTGTTGAAAATCTGCACACACTGGCCACCACAGGAGAAATGACAAAAACAACCCAAAGAGCACGGAAAGGAGACATGGAGAGAGTTTGGCACCCCGCTGTTAGTTTGCTTTTACTGCTTGTCAGCGTGGCATTAGAAAGTCGCATTAGCAGAAAGTCTCTGTTTACCAAAAACACAAGCAGGCACCTCAGAGAGGCGTAGAAAGGTTTTACAAAACATTGTCATGCAGATTCTGCTATGCCGGTCGTCTGCTTGTGTTTTAGCGTGTCAAGTAGGCTTATAAAAATACATCATATCGAATTGTTTTGTTCGATGAAAGGCTCTTGATTCCTGTGGTAAATGGAATGAAACCTGCATCGAGAAAATGAACAAAATAATGATTTATTGTACAGATATGGTAGTGCTGGAAAAACGAGTTCTGTTTTACCAGGTGTTTCACAGTGAAACTCTCTGCAGCATGTAGATCAGGCAGTAAATGCCATGGTGTCAAAAGAAGAAAAAAGAGATTTGGATGCACAGTCTGCTCTAGGAATCCAACTTAGGCTAATGATATAAATCAGCCGATGTGAACCTTGCATCACTTTTATTCATGAGTTTGACATTTAGAATCTGTTGCTGATGTGCTGGGCATTGATGCAAATCGCAGTGGTTTATTGAGTAATGTTTCACATATAGCGAGGCTCAACCACAAGCATTTTTCCACCGGTCTGGCCTGGCTACTAGGCTAGTTATTTTTACTCCCTTCGTTCACTAGCCTCTTCACAGAATATTTTAGAAATTATATATTTTTATTAGATTTATATTTTCTTATATTTATAAAATTTGTACGTGTATTTATAGTATATATTTTAATATAAATAAATATACATATAAATTTTATATTTTAAATAAATTAATAACTATATATTTAATATCTTTTTGTAAAGAAAATATAAAGATGTTTTTATATGAAAAGTACATATATATTTTCTTATTTTTATGTTGCAAAAAACAACAAAATTATACAGTTAATTTGTATAGTGCTAGAAGAGGTTTGGATAGATGAGGCAGACACCTTGGGAGAAGCCAAAAATGATAGCTTTCCTCCTCAGTTTGGCACAATCCTTCATCCACACATGCAGATATTCATTTAAAGGCGCAGTGTGTAAAGTTTAGCGCATCTAGTGGTGAAGTTGGGAATTGCAACTGCTCACCCCTCCTTTCATAGCACATAGAGAAGCTGCCGTGGCCGACAAAAAAGACAAAAATGTCGCTCGTCCAGAGAGAGCAGAGAGTGACTATCACTGTGTAGAGCAGTTTGTCCGTTTAGGGCTACTGTAGAAACATGATGGTGCAAAATGGCGATTTCACTGTAAGGGGACCTACGGTGTATGGAGATAGAAATAGCTCATTCTAAGGTAATAAAAACATAACGGTACATTTAAGTAAGGTCTTTATACACCACTGAAAACATAGTTATGTATATTATATTGCATTTCTGTCAATAGTTCCTCATAAATACTACACACTGCACCTTTAAACAGATATATTCCAGCCACATAATATTAATGACGATTGGCTAATTCATCTAATAATGGAATTCTAACATTTCTTTGAAATTATATATTGTATATGTAAATTGCGTGACCTTATTTGAATTGAATTTGCATCAACAATGCGCAGTACATCATAGAAAACAAATGTTTATGTTTTCTAGGCACAAAAACATGATCAATGATGCATGATCGGCTCTTGAATTTGCACAAACAGAGACTGTGGAGTCTTGTATAAACTTGTAAAGCTGTGGGAATCCTCTCAGCCGCCCACAAATCTGGATAGAAAAAACAGCTCTTTAATGCCAGTTATCATTCCTCATTCTACAAATGTTGAATCCTCTGCCATCGTCTTGACATCAGTGATTCTTTAATGGGCTATAATCGGCGGAGGGAAGAGGTTTCCGAATTTTACAAAGTGACAGTGTGAGACTCTTTTTTTTTCAGGTCTACAGTAAGTACTTTTTTGTGTCCTTGGCCCTTGGTGAAAGAGCGGAGAGGTTTTGTAACTGAATCCAGTCAGAAATGACAAAAAACAATGGATAAAAGCGTTTCGGGCTGGAATTTGGTTGATCTGTGGCTTTTCAGAGAGACAGGAAGGGCAGTTTTTTCTTGCAGAAATATGATCTGAATATCCTTTCCATACTTCCATCACGATACAGACAGAAAGAACAACGGCCCCTAATACCAGGACCCGCTCACAAAGGTGATCCTGATGAAATGGACACCAGAGCGGAAATTATAGTGTAGCGCCGAAAGAGGAATGTAAAGGGAATCATGGATGGAATTATACTGCAATTTAGGCAAGCAAATGAGCATTTTTCCCATGTAATGTAGTGAATGCCTTAATTATGTTAATGCCTTAATTCTACTCAATTGGATAATGGTTTCCAGTTGGCAAGCTCGTGAGTCATGTTAAACTGTGTGTGAAAGAGAGAAGATATGTCATCATTTATTTCCCCTCATTCCTCTCATCAAAGGCCAAAACATACTCTATACGACTGTGTGACGTTAAAAGCTATAGCTACTTTTGTTGCCTTCACGTGCTATTGGAATTATTGTAAATGCTAGTTTCCTAGTAAAATAATTGTACATCCTTTCAAGCCAAAATTTGAATGCGACGAGCTCGTAATCGCAAATCTGGAAGTGGGAAGTTTGAAATTTCCGATAGCATGTGAAAGCAGCAATAACCGTTGCAATTCAAAATTGTATGCAAAGACACATTGCATTTCGTTGAAGTAAAAACTATCAACATGGACCTAATGTTAAAGCAATTATGTTAAGTATGTATGAGACCAGTGTTAATTTTTTTGTCATAGTTTTGTATTTTGATGACAAAATATTGATAAAGTTTAAAGGATTTTTTCATGTAGTAATTTTAGTCCGTTTCACTTGGACTAAAATTTACATTTTAGTTGATGAGAACATTAAACATTAAACACATTTTATATATTAAATAATACATTTATAATTTAAAGGGTACATAACACACAGTTTCTGCCAGTCTCATGTTAATGTTGAGTACCTACCTATAGAGTAGTACTGCATCCTTCATATCTCCGAAAAGTCTTTAGTTTTATCATGTTGTTATTATTATTATTATTATGTCAGACAAATATGCTGTACCGATTCTTTCTGAAAACAGCCGAGCTTGTGGAGGCGTGCAGTGGGCAGAGCTAAAGAGTCATGAGCACACACACATACATTATCCCTGGATAACTTTCGATTCACTATACGTTTGTGTTGTTTATTATATTCACTTGCGCGCCAATTGCCAACAAAACAGACATTTGATGCAGTTTCACACACGGCCTGCGGTTTCGACTTGACCGGGATCTTTTATCGCTGGGGCCGCTCCATCTTTCAGTTACAAACGATCTGCAAATCCAGCGTCAAACTGGGCCTTGTTTATAAAACATTCGTGACCAACATGCCGGGAACCAACTCTGTTGCTGCTCCAGAAAAACAAACTGCATCCACTGTCTCCTTAACGCTGGGTTCTTTGGGAAGCTGAACAAGGTTATCTTAACCTTGTGAGGTTATCCCTCACTCAAACACCATAAACACACTTCTTTACTGACATTGTTGATTTTGTGGTCTAAAAACACGACAACTTCTATAATCCGAACAAAGCTCGTTGATGGGCGCGCTCTTGCTCTCGCTCTGGTTGACGTGTACATGTGCTCATCCAGGAGAAGTGCCCATACAAGGATTTCTGCCCTTCATGACGTCATACAGGGCCATACTCGAAAAAACTTTCCGGAACTGATAGGAATCCTGTAGGAGGGTATTTGGCACAGAAATACTCCGTCATACGTCCAACAAATTTTTTTAAACTTTGGCCATTTATAGCATGAAAATCCAACTTTTTAACAGTGTAGATAAGTCAGAATGCATGAAATAGAATTAGACCCGCCCCCCCACCCAAATATGTATTAATATTTATTGTAAATATCATGTGGCATTACTTTTTATGATTATATTTTCAGCTATTAAAACATAATTTTAATACAAATTATTATCATCCTAATTGACATTAGTCTTATTGTTGACAAAATAAATGAAGGCATTTATCTTTGTTATTGAACATTTTTGTTAGCAAGATTAACACTGGCGTTGACCAAGCGTTTCCCTCTTCGTTTGTGTGCTTACATAGAGTATGTTTCTGGTTACTAATTATTTCCGTAGTGCAGCAGGTGTTTATTTGACTTCTGGGCATTATTATCAACTCTTGCTGTAGTGGATAGATCAAGTTAACCCGCAGTTAGCTCCACTCATCACCTGTCCATCCTTATAATTTTATCTCATGAGCGGTCGTGCCCCCTGGATGCTGAGGATTCTTCGTCACCGTAACTAACTCCAGAAGTGGGCAATTAGTGAGTGACTAGCTGTGACTGGCTGCACTCCAAAGACCTACGACCTCAGCCACGCTGCTCCGCTTCTGACGGAAAAGTCAGCAGAGCAAGGGGTCGTCACGGGAAAGCGGTTACGCAGCAAGCCTGACACCAAGCTTCGGCAGGGGGGTGTTTAGGAAGAGTGATTGAAGATGTGGCCAAAGATGTTGTAGATGAGAGGACCAGGGAGACACCTCGCTGTATACTGTGCTACAGAAACAACGAAAATGATGCCCCTTCACTCTCTTCCATTGTATAAAAGTGAGGCCACCAATGTCCGAATATGGCACTGGCATCTTGCGCTGATTTGGGACCTGCGTCTGCGCAGTAGTGACTAGGGATTGATGGATATGGATTTTTTTTACATCATAAAAATGACACAATGATCATGATGATAACAAATGTTACAAGTCTCAATTTAAAAAAGGAACATTTATTGAACTAAACAAAAACTATATTTAACAAATAGTAAAAACAGGTGAAGTAGAACAAGTAAAAAAGGAGTTTATATTAAGCATAATTAAAATTCTGAAAATAAATATTTAAGCATAAATAAAATAATTACACTATTGCACACAGAAGCAACAAGCAAGCAGCATAATAAAGTGCACACTGACTGTACTATACTTAATGTTAAAAGTAACCAACTATTTACAACCTAGTCATGCTTAGGCCTAAATGTTAGTGCACTTAACTTGGATTAGTTTTCGTAATCTGATTCTGCTCTGCCATTTCTTTAAAAAGAATAAACAAAAACATAGATTAGTGTCACTTCTGCAATCATCTTACATTCATATCATCCAATTTGTCTGTTTATCCTTTTTCAGTCGTGGAGAAGATAATGCAACGTTTTTTTAGCACAATTCACACCTAGCTGTAATTCGGGGAAAGAAAATCTCCTAATGAAAATTCTCCTAGTGAAAATTCTCCAATACCATTGTGTCTCAATTGATTTTGATTAATATGCGCGAGGGAGGGAGAGCAAGACAGTTTGAAGATGGTGAGTGCTCTCTGCTCATCTTTCAGTAACATGCAACCTGTCAAAGCATCCTTGTTTCAAAGAAACTGCAGACGTTTTGCTCATAAAGTTATGTAGAAGTGTGACATGAGCCACACGAATAGCATTGACAGTTCATATCATGAGCCATTTCAAGCACTTTTGTCCTAATTTTCCAGGCGCCACCGTTTCAGCGCCATCTCAAATGCCATCTCAAATATAGCTCAAACAGTAGAGCGTGGTGCTAGCAACGCCAAGGTCATGGGTTCGATTTCCAGGGAAAGCAAGAACTGACAAAAATTTTAAATGTGTACCTTGAATGCAATGCAAGTCGCTTCGGATAAAAGTGTCTGCCAAATGCATAAATGTAAATGTAAATGTAATACCACCACAACAAGGTGGAGAAAAGAAAGAAAAAAGCAGAACACATGGATTCCATTTCCTTTTACTAAGATGCGCAGAAGAATCCAACAAAGTGTGACCTTGCAAGGATAACAAGGTCATTTGGCGACCACCAGTTCAACGGACTGCAAACTGCACAACCGTGCAAATGGGCCCTTGTCCATATCAGATTAGCGTCTAATCACAATGTAACGCTTCTATTAGCAAGCTTTCTCTGCAGTCTTTTCAAGTTTACTTGCTGGATTTGAGTGTGACAGTGGCTTTTATTGAGTCCCGTGCCTTATGTTGAACACTAAAAGTGGCTTGTTTTGTTAGCGTTCACAGAGGACTGCTGACAGTAGCACAGGCGCTTTGAATTAGCATCTCATCCCACCCCAAGGGTAATGCAATGCGTGGCTGCTGATTGGTAAGAGCACAGTTCAGGGTTGGATAATTGAAACTGCATGCTTCCATCTTCCCATTCAGTCCCCCAGAGAGACGGAGCACTACACTCCCCGCATATGCTGGACAACGTTAGCATCGGGCTCCGTGCCAGGCTCATATCTCTCCTCAAGACGAAAGAAAATGAAAAAGAAAATGTTTGGCTCTGTCCTTGATGAGAGCAAGCCTTGCCAATCACAACTACGTCTTGTTCCATCTTTACAGCAATCAAGAACACATAACTAGTGCAAAAGTGAAGTTGGATTCATGGCCTAGCCGTTTGCACATTTACCTCCTGAAATATTGGGGTATGGTGCTCATATAGGTGATGTGAGACGTCAATGTCGACTTGCATCCTTCCTTGATCTTGTTCCTCCTTGTCCCCTCATTTTATTCGGATCCCCTCAGTAAAATTGGCAAAAATCAGGTGTGGGTTGTTAAACTGGCTGTCTTGTCATAGACTAGCTCAGAGTCAAATCCAGTCTCATCTGCTGTAGCTCAACCTGCCATGAACTGGCTGCCAGCCTGGTTTGCGCTGGGATGAAGGAATCTTCGCAGGATGGCAGTTTTATTGGCAGGAAACGAATTTAATGAATACCTTCTACTGGGGTCCTTTATTCCAGTGCCTCATTTTCTTTTCATTGTCGTTTGTTCTCTCTCTTTTCTGTTTCCCTCTGAAGTTGTCACCTTAGCGAGCAGTGAGAAATTTAGCTGCTTTACTCTCCTACACGAGCAAATTACAGGCGTCTCTCCATATGTGCAGCAGGAGACCTCCTGCCCGCTGCTTCTGCCCTGTGTGTAGCGTTGTCATGCTAATGGGAACAGATCCGTCTGCCGCCGCGTGCAGATGTATCTCGGGGGGGAGTGGTCGGCATGTACGGCGCTGCCCCCGCTGCATTGTAGGGGAAATCCGAGTCAGGTGAGGTGAAGCGAGACAAAAGAAAGGAAGACGCATGCGGTGTTCCTACAGACATGAGTGTCTTTTTGTCCCTTGGAGATGGTGATTCAACTTGCAGTTGAAAGCGAATTCTCACAGCTGGCGTTTTAATGAAGATGGCAATGTTTGTTTGATTGAGGAAGATTACACGTCTGCGAGTGTTTACCACGATTAGAAACAAACCACAGGTTTAAAGATGTAGTTATGACATAAAGGTTAAGCCCAAAACATACTTCAGTTTTAATGTGGAGTGCTTAGCGTATGTGTAGAGCCACTTGGCCTTTTAAAGTATACTTAGTTTGATAGCGTCGAATACAGATGATCAACATATGGGCACTAGAATGTTTCATCCTTGGCCAGTGTCTGCACAGTTTCTCTCTAGAAATTATGACCAATTTAAAAATGGCGTCGTAAACTCTTTAAACAAGAGTTGGTGCATCTCCAGTAGTTTGTTGATGTTGTTTCGTCTCCTCCGTTTCTCTGTGAAACAACGACCCGAGATCCAGCAATTAGTTCAAAAAGGGGCATACTAATTCAAGGTGCGAGCTGAGCGAGTTAGAAAATTTGGTATTGGGTATTCGATATTTGCACTGCATACATACCCAATGCATATGTGTAACCAAAATGTGCTTTGGGTGCCGACATGTTGAGCTGAGGCTTGTCATATCCCAGTCCTACTCTCCCCTTTTCTCCCCATCATTTTGTATTCTCTCTAGTATCCAATATAATAATAAACAGACCATGAAATAACTAAAAACTTTTCTGTGGAGTCTCCTGTAGAGATTTCCTTCTCTAGCTTTGCTATCAGGGTGAGAAATGGAGAGGAACATGAAGAACATCACAGGCATCCTATCTCTGTCTCTGGCAGGAGGTGAATGAGGAGCAGTTTGCTTCTGGTGGAAGGTAGTATAAAGGCGCTGTGGTTACAGCTGCATGCTCCTGGTTTCCACAGAGTTTCACGTGGAGCTTATGTGATGGAACTTGAAAATCAATCCTCTTCTTTCTTCGTGCACTTTACAAAGGCAGAAAGGAACTTTTGCCCCTATTTTCATTATGCATCTCCATTTCTCCAAAGAATGCTATTGCTATTGCTGTGAGCGATCCCCTGACCCTACTACTACTACTACTACTCTTCATCATCATCATAATAATAACAATAATTTGTAGAGCAATAGTAATATATTTTCTTTATTTTTTATTATGAATTTTTATAATTTTGTATTATTATTTTAATTATATTATTTTAAATCTGTTTTTATAGTACAATAGTAATATTACAATACCAATATTTTTATAATAATAATATAATAATAATAATAATAATAATATTAGTAGTAATAAACATTTATTTAATTATACGGTCAAAAGTTTGGATTTTTTTTTTTAAAGATGTCTTGTATGCTCACCAAGCCAGCATTTATTTGACCAAAAAAAAAAACAATAATATTGTGAAATATTATTACAGTTTAAAATAATGGTTTTCTATTTTAATATACTTTAAAATGTAATTTATTTCTGTGATGCGAAGCTGATTCTTCATCAGCCATTACTCCAGTTTTCAGTGTCACATGGTCATTCAGAAATCTATATTTATTTATTTTTATTATTGTTTATAAAATGTTTATAGTACAGAATTTTTATTAGGGATAATCCCGATCAAGTTTTTCCTGTCCCATCCGATCGAGTCATTTATATATTGAGTATCTGCCGATACAAGTCCCGATCCGATACTTGTATTTTCCTAGTGCTTGGTGCACACTTCAAGTACATTAAAGTTATTAAAGTCAATCCACAGGGATGTGCAGAGAGTTTCTCAGGGGCAGGAGCTCAAATGTAAAAAAGGAGCATCTATCACTATTCACCACAGAGTAATTTCAGTATAACAGTTAATTATAACAACCTATAGAAACAGTGTCTCAGATAGTCTAGATAAAAATAAACAGTAAATAAATGATTCGTTACAAAAGTGTGCATCAAATATGCTAAACATGGAAGCTCAAACGTGCATGTGTGAAGACCTCATTGGTTCTAATAATATTACTGTAGTTTCTTTTTCTTCTTTTTTTTTTTGATAATAGAAATAATAGCAGTTTGATTGGTTTCAAAAACAGTTCTTTTACAGTATACTGAGGTGGAAAATCCATAAAAAAAAATAAAAAAAAACCTTGTTAGTGACAGCTGAGTGTAGGCAAAACGCCCATGGTGTGTCTCAGCACCAGTAAGAGATGTTAAATGTTTGTCAAACCGTAGTTTAATTCGTAGTACAGTAGACTGTAGACTAAGTTAGTGCTGTAGATGACTTTAAGCTGTGTGGAAGGTGCTGTGTATAGACCCTTTTGATGCTATCATACTTGAAATCGTTATGAACTCCACTCCAGTTTTATTCCTCATTTGTGGTCAGAGGGTAGTGGGGCATATGGAGGGTAGGAAGCTGGTTTGTGCATTTGTTCTACTAAAGGCTCTGGGTGCTCCAGGTGACAATTTTCTGGATCGAAGCGAGCAGCGCAAGGCTAAACCACTTGACACATTGATGGCACGACGCCCTAGACGGTTGATTTACACTGACTACAAATGGGGCTGACCGATTGGAAGCTTATAGAAGAAGATCTACTGCGGATGAGTCGTGTGTCTGCAGTCAAGAGTTATAGCTATTCGTCTTTGACATATGTAACTTTTCCTCAGTAGCTCTCTGACATTCTCCCCCATCATCTCTTTAGCTCATATTTTGCCAAGAGGAAGCCATTATAGCAAATAAAACAAGCTCGTTGGCTGAATGCCCATTCTGCCGAGGGAAATTTATTGAGCCGCCAACGTATTCTTCCTGCAGTTGGCCAGTGAGCCCTACCGCTTCCAGGCACACATAGATGAAAAGAGCGAGAGAGTGCAACTTTTTTTTTTCCAGGGTTGCGGAGCTTCAGGAACTCTGGGATTATGTACTTTACTTTCTTCCTAGTCACTTTCTAGCTAGCTAATAAACTCCACAACCTGAAGGTGGACAAGGCCTTGACTGTGCGTTTGTCTGCTTCTTCTCATCCACAGGGTAATAAAGGATGTTTCTTCCGAGATAAATGGAGCGAAAGGAAAGCACGTTACACTTTTACACTGTCACAGTTACATGTGCCCATTTCCACTTTAATTAGCACAGTTCACAAGAAAGAAATTCTCCCTATCATTTTGATCTTCTATTTCTTGCTTCTGTTAGAGGGGATGGGTATCCTCTGTCGGGTTCATCTCAGGAGGGTCTTCGCATGGGCAGGGAAATTACACCATGGAAAACCTGAAAGCAATTTGTTTCGCATAGAAGAGTAGCATCCGAACCCGGTTCACAGATTAAACGGTGGGCTCTATCAGGCCATCTCCCCCCAAAAGCAATCAAACCGACATAGGGGAACAGAAGGGCAGCTGGGAAATTGGGGGCAATGCCTAACCACTCAGAATGGATTGAAGAATGCCACTGCAAAGTAAGGACTATTAAAATAGGAATAGTCCTTGTTTCAGCAGCTGAGGTGCGAGGGAAGAAAATAGGAGGGTACAAATGAAGTTTGTGGGCGATATAAGCAAATATCTCTATATTCTTAAAAAGTTCAATGATAATGGAATATATAATGACATATATGTTGTATGTTTTATGGAAACTATTTTAAAAATAGGCTACTTAAAAATTAACATTTTGAAAATATATAGTCATGAATCTGAAATGAGCAATGAAACAGCTCTGTGAATATATCAATAATGATTAAAAGTATACTGTTTCCATCATTTTGTCAATGCAAGCAATTTCAGCATGTTTTTTACATTTTATTCTGAAGGCCCGTAAATGACGCACTTTGCACATTTGTTATGTTTTATATAGTCTGGCAGCTTATTTTATTTTATTTTTTATTTATCAAATATTCATGAACTTTCAATGCTTAAAAGTTGTTTCATTGTGATATGGACATCATTGACGTAATGATAACTTGCATTTTAGTAAGTGAATCGGTTGATTCAGTAACAGCTCAGACAGATCCAGTGAGTATTCATGTAGGATACGTCAGACTGATTCTAACCAAAAATGTTGAATGTTTTTAAACCATTCATGTAGCTCTGAGGATTCAGCAACACAGAAAACACAACCATTTACCTTTTTTTTTCCCGTTTCAAATCTGTGAATTAGACACTTTTAATATGTAGGCTGTCTTTGGTGGCATTCATTCCATAAGACAGCGGCAGACTGGCTTTGTGTAACCTTTCATCACTAATGCAAACATCTTAATTATACCAGTGTGTGTGTGTGTGTGTGTGTGTGTGGGTGGGTGAGACTTCCTTTTAGTAGGTTTCTTCTTTTCTCCCGCACTTGTTCTGTGAGCTACATGTATATGAAGAGCAGATGTTTGTCTAATAAAGGGCTGAACACAAATATTAGTTTCTCTAATTCTCTTTCCCTCTCTATTATATCTCTGGCTTTTCTCTATTCTCAGCAATAACACAGAGCGGCAGGATTAATTAGGCTTGGCACAAAATGCTCCATTCCAATAAATCACTCCATTATCTCGCAGTGCTCCGTAAAAACAGCCTCTCATTTCCTGTGTGCGCGAGGCAAGGTCGCGTTTTAACCCTCTTTCTCTTGCTGTGGCCGTGTATTCCTCGTTGTCTAAAGCTGTGTCTTTGTCACCCCAAAAGGGACAACTTCCTGTTCAAAAACCAGCCCTGTGTGCCTTAGCAGTTGGCAAACCCTCTAGCTGTGGTTTGACGTCGTCACCGATGAAAATGCTGGTAGGTTGAATGGATTTATCATAGTGCTGTCTGTTCCATCTCCAAAAAGGGGCCATTTATAGCACCTGCGACCCATCACCGTGACAACTGGGGCTTTTTGTGAGAAGATGGTGTGTACATACATTAAACACACCAGGTGCCGCTACTACCCGCCCCAGCCCCATCTGCAAAACAATGAAAGAAAAACCGACACCTGGAGTATGAGAACTGTAATAGATCATGCTCCGTTCATACCGCTGGGACGGGCAGGTATGATTTATAGATGCTCTAAAAAATGGGTCAGGATGTATTCCTCTCTGGCTCTACCACTCGAAGAACCAGGGGCTTAAGAGCTTTGTCTTTCTTGGACGGCTGGACAAACATATTTAGCTGAAAAGCTTTTGGAGACGTGAGCTGTGCCGCTCCAGACGTTGAGTTTCATGCAGGAGCTGTGGGGCTCTACCACGGTGGTGTCTGAGGGCTTAAAGTCGGCTTTGAGATGAGTCCAGTCAGATGCTTATGTTGTTGTAGCTGTTGTTTTAGCCTCATGTGCCTCTCTCTACAGTTGTGGTGAATTAACTGTGGTTGCTAATTCTTTTACTAAATGGTAGAGCTAAGAGAAGTTTTCAAATGTGATTGTGCACTAACCAAGAGTAGTATTACTAATATATGTACAGTATATAGGACTTGACATTAACTTTTGTGCTAGTGGTTTTACAAAGTCTCTAGCCACTCAGCATTTTCTCTGGCCACAATTTTGATATCGATACCATGGTAGATAATATTATCTCATAATTTGGCAGCAGGTACATTAAGCTGCTGTCACTTTAAGACCTGGTGCACGGATCCATTATACTGTTACATGTGCGTTTTCCTCAACTGTTTACGCTCACATAAAACATAACTCACTGTGTTCATGTTTACATTATGTGTATTTGGCATTTGTGTGTATTTGACTGTTTAAGTAGCCTAGAAATCTATATAATTTGCAGCCAGGGCGTCTAGCAACTCTCTGTTGGCTTGCGAGCTGGAAAAACCAAACTCTAGTCAGGCCAATCACGTCGTGTATAGAGTCGGTGGGTGGGCTTAATATAATGATGGCAGAGTTGCGGTGGTTCCGCGTGCTACTTGAAAACAAAGAAGCTGGCGAACAGCGGTCTTTCGAAGCGGCTTTGGCCGTGACTCTGGAAGACTTGGAGTAAAGTTTTTCCTTTGAGAAAAGAACAAAGAACAGCACTGAAGTCATGCTTAAAAAAGCAAGATGTGTTCTGAGTTTTGCCGAACAATATGGCAAAAGTTGAATCTATCAACAAGCTCCGCTTAACCTTCTTCGTTGCTCTGGTTGGTTGTAGCGCTATCCTATTGCGTGCAGAGGGACTTTGAAAGACAATCGTTCACCCCGCCCCTCGGATTGATCCCTGCTAATGGTGTGTTCCCAGACCCAACATCTCAATGTGGGTCTGGCTTGTCAGGCTACTGTTTAAGTGCAATAAGCAGGGAAAAAGAACTCAATTTAGCACTAAGAGGTGGTTTTATGTGGGAATGGAGATCTGCAGGAATAAGTAAAATTATGCTCAATATGCAAATTCAAGTCCTGTAACACCAACAATATAAATTTTTCATTCACTGAGCAAATGAAAGGAGTGAGTGAGGGGAGGTGGGTTTGTGTGTCAATTCGCTGACGGAGAGATGAGAGAGTGAGAGAGCAGAGCTGATATTTTGTCTATTCTGTGGAAAATTGGAAGTATTGGAAGCATTTCAGATATTTCAGTATCGAATTCTATATTTTTGACAACACTACTTTGCACTTAATTTATTATTTCAGGTGCTTTTTAAAAGACTACAAGTGGAAAATGTATATTTTATTGGTTGGTGGGTGTTAATGTCAAAGCCTTGTATATATACTATACTATATATACTGATATATATATATATATATATATATATATATATATATATATATATATATATATATATATATATATATATATATATATATATATATATATATATATAAATTTAAAATGTAATTTATTAATTGGTCTTAACTGACTTATTTCAGCAGGGGTACACATACTACTTTAAATTATGATGAGCTTGTATCTTGGCCGCAGTTTCACAGTAGCGTCGCCAAACACTGGTCTGAACACCCTGGCACTTTCAAATTCTTGCAAAATGCACTAGAATGTGAGAGCGAACGAGACACAGTAAGGACGAACAGGGTTGGAAAGCGAGGGGTAGGGTGTCTTGGGAGCAGGAAGTCAAGTGTGCTCACTGAAGCATGCTAACACAGCCTGCTAAAATGTGCCTGTTCGAGGCAGGCTATTGTGCCTGCTGACGTCCTGCTGCTGCCAAGTCAACCCACACGAGCTCTCTTCAGAGTGACTCAGTAACCCTCATACAACATTTATGTAATACCCAAGCTTTCCTTGTCTTCTCCTCTACCTCCTACCCAACACCACAGGGGGACCCAGACGTCTCGCCCACCTCTTAGCTCCCTGTCTCTCCCCTCAGATAATGTGAATGCCTCACTCCTGCTGTGACGGATGGCCTTAGTGCAAGAAAAGCATATATAGAATATGTTCAGAGGAAAGCCAAAGTCAGCCACTGAAGATCAAGATATTTCTGTCACAGAAACGTGCAACAGGGATTGAGGCCTATTGACCAAACCTGCTAATGTGGCTCAGATCCTATTAATGCATCGTGGCTTTTAAATTACTGGATGGCTAACTTTAGTATGCTGATGGTCAAAACCTTGAGAATCATTCCCCTTTGGGAAATAGGAGTGAACATCTCAGGTTTGCAAACCCTGGGACTTGCTAGAGAACTGTGAGAGAACTGTGTATCTATAAATATTGTCATATTTACTGCGTAAATAGATCAATAGTAGCTTTTTGCTTGCTCTTATTAGATTAAAATGCAAAAACCTATATATAAAATGTAATGTTTAATATTAAAGTAAAAATGTAAATAATATACAAAACAATACATAATAATTATTATAAAATATAATAATATAAAATATCATTTAAAAATAATATATATACAGTACTGTGCAAAAGTCTTAGGCACGTTGGTATTTTCACACGAAAAATGTTTTTAAGCCAGTTATTTATATCTTTTACTGTAGTGTGTCAGTAGGAAATATCAGTTTACATTTCCAAACATTAATTTTGCAATTAATTGTAATAATCCAGTGAGATGTTTTTTTTTTGTTTGTTTTTATGCACAAGAAGACTGACAGTAGCCGGTATGATCTGATCTCACCATCATTGAGTCTGTCTGTGATTACATGAAGAAAGAAAAAAACTGAGACAACGTCTCCCAGACACTCGAGGAAACCTTCCTGCAAAACTACAGTACTGTGAAAAGATTAGGCACTTGTCAGAATGCTTTAAAGTGAGAATGCTGTCAAAAATAATAACATAAATAGCTTTTATTTATGAATGAACTTCTATTAACTAAATCAAATCGATATTTGGGGTGACCACCCTTTGCATTTAAAACAGCTTTTGTCACCTCCATCTATTCCTACACCTATTCATGTAGTTTTGCAGGAAGTTTTCTTCAAGTGTCTTGGAGACGTTGCTACAGTTCTTCTGGATTTAGTCCATCTCAGTTTTTTATGTTTCCCTTTTTAAGGGGCCTAAAGTGTCCCAAGAAAACATCCCCCACACCATTACACCACCACCACCAGCCTGCACAGTGGTAACAAGGCATGATGGATCCATGTTCTCATTCTGTTTACGCCAAATTCTGACTCTACCATCTGAATGTCTCAACAGAAATCGAGACTCATCAGACCAGGCAACATTTTTCCAGTCTTCAACTGTCCAATTTTGGTGAGCTCGTGCAAACTGTAGCCTTTTTTTCCTATTTGCAGTGGAGATGAGTGGTACCCGGTGGGGTCTTCTGCTGTTGTAGCCCATCCACCTCAAGGTTGTGCGTGTTGTGGCTTCACAAATGCTTTGCTGCATACCTCGGTTGTAACGAGTGGTTATTTCAGTCAAAGTTGCTCTTCTATCAGCTTGAATCAGTCGGCCCATTCTCCTCTGACCTCTAGCATCAACAAGGCATTTTCGCCCACAGGACTGCCGCATACTGGATGTTTTTCCTTTTTCACACCATTCTTTGTAAACCCTAGAAATGGTTGTGTGTGAAAAATCCCAGTAACTGAGCAGATTGTGAAATACTCAGACCGGCCCATCTGGCACCAACAACCATGCCACGCTCAAAATTGCTTAAATCACCTTTCTTTCCCATTCTGACATTCAGTTTGGAGTTCAGGAGATCGTCTTGACCAGGACCACACCCCTAAATGCATTGAAGCAACTGCCATGTGATTGGTTGATTAGATAATTGTATTAATGAGAAATTGAACAGGTGTTCCTAATAATCCTTTAGGTGAGTGTGTGTGTGTGTGTGTGTGTGTGTGTGTATGTATGTATGTATGTATGTATGTATGTATGTATGTATATATATATATATATATATATATATATATATATATATATATATATATATATATATATATATATATATATATATATTATTTTATATTATTATATTTTATAATAATTATTATATTTATATATAAATAAATGTATTTATTTGCCTAGGGATCAGACATGACTTCTATTTGTAAATATTTTTATATTATTTAAATTTGTACTTTTATTTGGCATTTATTCTTATTAGATCAAAATGCATATTTCTGCTTTTTTTTTTTTTTTTTCTTTTTTTTCTTTAGGCTTTCTGATATGAAACATGGAACTAGTTTTCTGCCCTTGAGTCTTACAGTGGTTTATTTGCACCAGATCTGCACCATATCTAGCAATACATTTTCACAATCCGACAAATATAAGTGGAAGATGTCAAACAGTTTTTTCTGAAATGAACAATATACCCAATCAAACAACATAGCAGTGTGTTTTAAATATTGCGATTGGTTTCTGAAGGGTAGAGTGCTGGTTTATGACAAATGGCTGACTGGAAAGCCAAATGTTTGGTCTTGCATGAGTCCATAAGTGGAAAACATAACAAACCAAAAGGGCAATGTAAGCAGCCAAAGGGTCAAGAGCCTGGTAGAGGGGAATGGTTTCTAGTCACAACAAGCCTACAAATTGCACCATTGTCACACAGAGAAAAACTGCAAAAACACTCAGCTTCTCTCATTCTCTTTTTCCCTCTAGTTTTCAAGAGCCTTACAGTAATAGTTAGGCCGCCATAACATCTACTGTTATGAACAAAAATCTCCAGACTGCTCTGTGATACCAGATGGCTCAAGTATTTGGTGTTAGGAGAACAAAGAAGTTCTGTGGTACAGCAAATCAGAAACCAAGAAAGAAACCGAGACACTGGCACTTACAGTCTGGACGGTTCACCTGTATCAGGCGGTAGATTACCGTCTCTGAACCCTGTTGCTGCGCATTTGTGTAAAGTTCAATGTTGCTCAATTCTGATGCTTTATCAGTGGTCCATATTATTTAAAAAAATGGTACAGTAATTAAATCGTATGTTCACACCAGTGATGAGAACGATAAAGAGATAATTCTAATGTAAATGAATAACAGAGTCCACACTCTATACACACTCACACTCCATGTTGTTGGGTTCACTTTCACAAAGATTTTTTTCCATCAGATGAACAGAATCCATCCTGCTTTAAAGAGCACGAGCATGTAAAGCGGCAGGCAACAAAACTGCAGCATGCGTTTAGAGTAAACAGAATGATATTGTGCTTTGATGTGGGTGTTAATATATTCACATTTGCTCAGTATATCAAGTTAAAGGGTTTGTTCACCGCAAAATGAAAATTCTGTCATTAATTACTCACCCTCGTGTCGTTCCAAACCCGTAAGACATTTGTTCATCTTCGGAACACAAATGAAGATATTTTTGATGAAATCCGAGAGCTCTCTGATCCCTCCATAGACAGCACTTTCAAAGCCCAGAAAGGTAGTAAAAACATTGTTAAAATAGCCCATGTGACTCCAGTGGTTCAACCTTAATTTCATGAAGCGATGAGAATTAAACAAAAATAATGACTTTATTCAACAATTTCTTCACATCTGTGTCAGTCTTCTACGCAGTTTACATTGGTCAGCTCCTGCATCAGCATCACACGCATGCGTCACGGTGCTCACGTGAACAGCTTCGGCCAATGGTAAGCCACCGTTCTGGTGTAACTCTGACGTAACTCGGAAGTGCTGGCTGTATTTACTACGTCAACAGCGTAGGAGACTGACAATAGGGCTGTCTATGGAGGGATCAGAGAACTCTCGGATTTCATAAAAAAATATTTTCATTTGTGTTCTGAAGATGAACGAAGGTCTTACGGGTTTGGAACGACATGAGGGAGAGAAATTAATCACAGAATTTTCATTTTTGGGTGAACTAACCCTTTAAGGGTAATTAAAATGCTTAAGCAGAAGAAAGTTGAAACCCAAAGTTCTACTTACTTAATCTCAGAGTTTAACTTAAAAACATTGATGTAAGTGAATGCCTTTTTAATTTATTTTTTCCTTTATTTTTTTGTTGTTGAGTTTTATAACTTATTAGGCTTTACAGTATGCACTAAATTCCTTGTTTTCTAAAGCCATACTAGTCTTGGCAAGGCAGTACATTTCATACACAAAGGTAATTCAAAGTGCTTTACATCAAAAGGAATTAATATAATCAAGATACTCACAACAGATACATACAAAAAATCATGCATAAGAAATAAAAATAACAATTCAAAAGTCTTGTGAGAAAAAGACTGAAATTTCACTTGTATTACTGAAAATCTTCACTTCTAGTACATTTCCAGAAACTTTCCAAAAGTTTCCCAAAAATGCTGGAAAGTTTCTGGAAACTTTGCAACCCTGCTTCCACCACAGCTCTCAGATGTCATTTGAGTTCACGTATAACTTTCCTATTGAAGATGCATCGCGCCAGGTGTTAAACAGGAACTATTTCTTGAAAAATGTGGATGAAAACTTGTGAATGCTTGCTTTGCAGTTTAGGAACCACACAACTTTCTCTTCAACAGTGTTCTCTTATGTAATGCTCTAGACAATTTGAGCGTAAAGACATAGAGATGCAGTGCACAAACACTTCTTCATCTGCTGGGAAGCTTGTTCGGCTGTTTTTGGGCTTCTTTCTCTGTGCTTTAGTGTTTTATTGGAGAAGCTTTAGTTGACCTTGTTGTTGTTGCTCTCCTCTGGGGGTTTAGTTTAGCTGTGTAGTTGCGGGTAATGGAGTAGACTTGCGTGCAATACTGGTTCAGCTAAACACCCAATGCTTCCAGTGGGCACAATAGCTGAAGGGATTACAACTGGAAATGTGCTGTTGACAAAAGCTGAAAGCTGTTTTCTGTTTATGTTCTCCTCAAGTGAAAAAGGGACCCAGGTTATACACTCCCAAGTCAATCCGCTGACTTACCCAGCCATTGGGTTTTTCACAGCAGGTTTGTCAAAAGCTCAGTTAAGGCCGACATATATAAAGACCCTGAGGTTCTCTCTGTCCCTCTCTCTCTCTCTCTCTCTCTCTCTCTCTCTCTCTCTCTCTCTCTCTCTTTTTTCCCCCTATGGTTCATTTTCCCTTTGGCTTATCATTTTTCACAGTGCTCAGCAGTAAACATCACCAAACCATATATGAAATGGAATTACTTTTCAGACATTAATTTTGAATTACTTGGCATTGTGTTTCTGATGGTTTCTGGCTGACAGTTTGTTTGACAGGTAATACCATGGTATAGTGGTGTATGTTTGATTTTATTTGTTTTTAATTTGCTAAAATTTATTTAGAGTCATAAGCGTTGTTAATATTTTATATATATATATATATATATATATATATATATATATATATATATATATATATATATATATATATATATATATATATATATATATATATATATATATATATTTTTTTTTTTATTTATTTATTTTTTTTTTTTTATATATTATGCTACATACCAAAAGCTAGTTTATTTATTTACCTGTAACTTGTTTTTATTTTTCTTTGCTAAAATATTATTTTCCCACTATTCTTGTTTGCTAAAATATTTTTATATTTTATATTTTTTTAAGAGTGACGTTGTTTATAATATTTATATAACTTTTATATATTTACTATATTTAACTATTTAAATATTATTAGTAATAATATTATAATTATTATAATATATAAATTAGTAACTTGTTTTTATTTGTTAAAATATTAAACCACATACCAAGTTTAATAGTTTATTTATTTATTTATTTATTTACTTATAACTTGTTTTCTATTCATGTTTTTAAAATAAAGTTTTTTTCCAAAGATACCAAGAGTTGCATCTTTTTATTTATTTATTTAAATATTATATGTTTACTAGAGTTATCTGCTATATTTAACCATTTAATATATTTATTTATTTAGTTTATTCCAGGTCTTTTAATTTGTATAGCCTTTGTTTACATATAGACGTACATTTAAATAAATTAAAATATATATTTTTTCTAATTACATATATTTCAAACATAGCCACTACAGCGCTAAAGACTGTTGGATTCTGGACAGCCTTGTTATCTGTAATCTATGATCTGATCTGTTATTTGATCGTTTTGTTAGCCTTGCCCTGCTCTTGCTGGATCTGACCCTGAACGATCTCTGCTCACTTAATCACTTCCACAAGGTCAGTTCTTGCTAATGGATGATGTTGAAATAACACTCAGTCGGATCAAAGTGTAGATATCTTGTACATTAGCTGTAAATATACCACACACACCTTTCTATTTATTCCACTCTGCCTCTTTTCCCCCCACTTCTTCATGACTTTGCCGAGCTTGCAACGATGGAAGGTGTGTGATGGTTAGCTTACATGCAGGTCTGCTTCACACGCTAGTTTGTTCTGTTCACACGCCACGAATTGGGGCCGAAGGTGAACTCTGGTAAAATGGAGAGGCAGACAGAGAATTTCAGACCTAGTTTTTACCCCTGACAGACCCTTCACAGAGAGATCACTGAATACAGATGAGTGTCTCTTTCTCTCTCTGTTTTTCTCTCTCCGTCTCTGTCACACTCTCTCTGTTGCTGTCATTTTCTCTGTCGCTCTGTCTCTAATCCAAAGCCCTTATATAAAGATGGATAAAAGATTTATGAGATTGAGAATTTCAACTAATTAACATTATTATCTCTGATCATAATTTTCATATACATTATATTCATGCATTTGACTGACATACATTTTATATGTGGGAGCCTATTATCCAATATTAATAATAATAATAATAATAATAATCCTCCTCGTCATTTAATTTAATTAGGAGGCAGAATGAGTCAGCCTGTTCCTCAAGTTTAATAATATTTTAAATGAATAAACTTGAATGCCCATAGCATTAATTTCCCTTTAATGCAGAATTCATATTCAGTGTGTAGCATTAACAGGATAATCGCATTGTACAACGCTAAAGTGGCGATACATGCAAACATGATTAGATTTGTGATTCATGTCGACATCCCTGCAGGGATTTGGTTTTTCATCTTTGTTTTTTGAATATCGAAATTTGGGCCATCAAAACAATTAAGTTCACATTCGGCTCCACTCCACATAAATGAAGATGAGCCACTATTTCTGTGGCTTTACTGAGAGGAAGAAAGAACATCATGTTTAAACTCTGAGGTTGCTCTTTCATAGTACATTGAGCTGCCAATTAATTGATTTGTTTGTATCAGCTGTGTCTCAGATGCCTGAAATAAAAAAAATAAACACATGAGACTTGTTGTATGGTCACTGTTATTTTGCCCTACCCTACCCATAACTTTCCCCTAAACAACCCTAAAGTCAGAGGGAAATGATGGTGAATAACACTGATGTAGAAGCACCACCACACACCAGCTGATTGGTGATGAAGCCAATCGTATATAGATATATGGGGATGATTAGGAGGCCATGATGGACAGAGGCCAATGGGCAAATTTTGGCCAGGATGCCGGGGTTACACCCCTTCTCTTTATCAAAGGACATTAACTGGGATAGTTAATGACCACAGAGAGTCAGGACCTCAGTTTAACGTCTCATCCAAAGGACAGTGCTTGTTACAGTATAGTGTCTCCATCACTATACTGGGGTATACTCCAGACTACAGGATGGGGTATACTCCAGACCACAGGATGAGCACACCCTGCTGGCCTCACTAACACCTCTTCCAGCAGCTACCTAGTTTTCCCAGTTGGTCTCCCATCCAGGTACTGACCAGGCTCAGCCCTGCTTAGCTTCAGTGGGAAACCAGTCTTGGACTACAGGGTGATATGGCTGCTGGCGTATCAAGATGTTGATTGCTTAGATTTGGTCTTGGTAGAATTCTAAGAGAAATATTTGATTTCACATTAGGGGTGTTGAAATGAATCGGTTGCATCGATGCATCGCATTATTAATAGACCATAATCGATTATAGCCTACTGACGTTTCTCTGACATCATTCGTCACAAACACAAAAGTAAGTAGCCTAATAAAAAACGCACCCACTATTTTAACGTGTGTGTGTGTGCAAGGCTGCATGCGTGTGTGTGCGAGTGTGTGTGCGAGGCTGTGTGCGTGCAGGTGTGTGTGTGCGAGGCTTCCAAACCATGTTTTGTCTTATCCTGAATCACTACGGTACACCTATAATAAATGTTTATATTCGGACTATTTTAGACTGTTCGGGTCTGCACCTCTGCGTAGTAGCACAGTACCTGCATGACTTATCATAGACATAAACAGAGAGAAGTAGCTCCGGCTACATTGTTCTTCCGCAAGACGCATGCAGTTCTGTTTATTAACCGCTAGTGCACCAAAAGTTACGGGCAGCAGCTTTAAGTAGGCCTACACTACTTGACAGTTTCATGTGCTTTTAGTATTTACTAGTTCTAAATGGTCATATATATCTGACTGCTTGTATTAATTTCATTGAAAAATATTAAGTGTCTAAATATTAAACATCTATGTAATATTGAAAATTGAGGATGCAACGTGATGCATCGTGATATCGAATCGAATCGTTGACATGATAATCAGAATCGAATCGTGAGACCAGTGGCGATTCACACCCCTAGTTCATATTGAGTTCTGTGAATTTTTCAGATCATGGCAAATCTGAACAGAGTTTGAGACACTGTTGAGATCTCTTCTGAAACTCTGATACATGTGAAATTACTAGTGTAATTTCTGAGGAGAAGAAATCAAGAGACTTCTCAACATGAAATCGATATGTATTTTCTTACCTTTCTTTTACTTCTACAACACATTCCTGGTCCTGGCGACATTGTTATGTCTCTTGTGAATATCTAGAGGAGATGCAAGATTACTCTAATACTCTTATATTTCTCTGAAGAAACATCTGACAAGTAAGAGATTTAAGCTTTTTTTTTTCATCTCTCCATTTAGTCACATTGCCATCTGAGATAGAAACTAAGATATTACACGGATCTCATTTTATATTTTCCATTTCAGGTTTTGTCAGTTAGAATCTTGTGAAATGATATTAAAAAAAGTAATTTAAAGAAAGTCTGCAAGATTAAATAACCCTTTTAACTATGCTGTGGCTTGTATTATCCAATATCAGTTAACAATGCTAGTGTGATAAACTGTCAGTCAGTGTTTATTTTGTACTATTTTAACCTTTTGTGGAATTCTGATACATCCGAACACATAATTACATTTGGCACGTTGCATGGCCCATTCCGGATTTGTATTTGGCTGCCACATCCAATATATTTTAAACACCTGCATTAATGAAAACAAACAGATCAGGTATTTATTGACATGATGATAAAGGGAGGGTTAGCATTTCCTGAGAGAGAAACGGAGAGGGAGAGAGGGAGAAATAATTGTTTATTGATCTATCCTCTGCATTTAGGGAGTGCATTAAACCCGAGGACAGATTGCTGGTGTCTGTCAGAGATGTTGGGGAGGGGGGTGTGGAGCAAATGTTCTGCAGATATTGCATGAAGGAGAGTGAGAATCGATGAATGTGATGTGCTGCGAGCGTCGGATACCCAATGTGAGGGCGGGGGATGAGCTACAGAGGGATTCGCACATATTTGCTGGATGAGTCATAGTTTTCCTTATAGAATCTTCAGGGATGATTCAAATGTGAACCTTTGCTGGACACAAAGCTCCATAAACTGGAGGTGAATAATGTAGTTTCTGTATTCAAGATTCAAGATTCAAGATTCAAGAGTTTTATTTGTCACATACACAGTTATATACAGAATATACAACCGGCAGTGAAATGTAAACAGGTCCGCTCCATGGACAGTGCAAATTCACAGTTAAAAACACAAGGAAGAAATTATAATAGAAATAGGATATAAAAAAAAGTACTATCTATATATATATATATATATATATGTCTATATCTGTAGAATTATAAATAATCAAGTCAAGAGAAAAAAAAAGGTAACAAATAAGGATAAAGTGGAATAAAATAAGTGAAATAAACTGTGCAGTGAGTAAACTGTAGACTTATAAATATGTGGTTAACAAATGTATAAGAGTATAATGTGCAAACAGGTTTATGACAGGTTGTTACACAGTAACAACGAGAACAGAAAGTGCAGTGCAATGTCAGTGTATCGATGTTTATCCTGAAGTGAAGTCACGTGATGTTAAGTGACTGAGTTCAGGAGTCTGATGGCCTGGGGGAAGAAGCTCCTCCTGAGTCTCTCAGTTTTGGCCATCAGGCTTCGGAAGCGCTTACCAGATGGCAGCAGCGTGAAATGAGGGTTTGCAGGGTGATTAGAGTCCTTGATGATCTTGGTAGCTCTACCTTTGCAGCGTTTGGTGTAGACGTCCTGCAGAGACGGGAGAGCTGACCCTGAGATACGCTCGGATAAGCGCACTACTCTTTGCAGGGCTTTGCGGTCATGACTGGTGCTGTTCCCATACCACGCTGTGATGCACTGAGTTAAAACACTTTCTATCGCCCCTAAATAGAAAGTTTTCAGGATAGCTGGTGAAACCCTGAATTTCCTCAGCTGGCGCAGGTGGTACAGTCTTTGCCTGGCTTTTGGCTGTATGATCACAACATAACCTTTTAAAGAGGTCTCTTTAATGTTCTAACAATAAGAGTGAATATCAAATGGTGTTCGCAACCTGTTTTACTTCTGTTTTATGATGCATTTATGACTGAAACAGGATATTCAATGGGGAAAAATAGACAGAGGATGCTTCTTGTTTCATTAGAGATTCATTGAATATTGAAAAATTGTCTTTACATACTAGAATTGTTGCCAGGAGTTTGGAGGGGGTGAAGAAAGTTAAGAAATAAGAAGATTTGGTGACATAAGCCAAAAAAAGGAATGTGGTTTCTGAGATAGTAGTTGCAGTTATGGCATTTTGATGAAAAATTATGGATGGATTGATAGATGGATATAAGAAGAATCAGGAAAATGTATTAAAGTAAATAAGTAAATAAACCTTGTTTTATTTTATGTTGACCAAGTCTTTTTTTATAATAATAAAAAATCTGTTACATTTATTTCTTGGCACACAAAGCGCTTTACATATTGTGCCAGAACGCCCACCACACTCCAGATTATTGGTGGAAAGGAGACGGAGTGATAAGGCCAATCAGTATGGGGATGATTAGAAGGACAGAGGCCAGTGGCCAGGATTCTGAGGTTAAACCTACTCTTTTTCGAGGTACATCCTGGGATTTTTAATGACCACAGAGAGTCAGGACCTCGTCAAGACCTTGACGTCTCATCCAAAGGATGGTGCTTTTTGACAGGATACTGTCCCCATCACTATACTCGGGCGATAGGATCCACATAGACCACATAAGAAAGTTTCAGAAAAAATTCTACAATGTCTCAGTGTGCTCAGATTTGACACAAAAGATTGCACTCAGAACTCTCATCAGATTCTTCCAAAACCAAGTTACCTGGGCTAAGTTATCCATAGGTGCTTTCGCACCGAGTAGTTATAGGAACTAGCCACCAGGGCGGTCCCCGGAGAACTAAATTTCCCCCTAGGGACAGTATCCTGGTTGCATTCGCACCACCAGTAGGAACCGATGTAAGCCGGCCGACAGCAATGTCATTTAAGTGCAGCATTCAACAACATCAGCAACTGGTGGATGGAGGATGCCGTGATCTGAGCTGTGTTTTTTGTTGTGTCTCATGGGATTAGTTATGTGATTGAAAGAGCAAAAGTTATGCGATTGAAAGAGCAAAAAGGAGACTAAATCTCCTATGACAGCTTGCAGTGCTACATATCGTCGAGGTTGAGAAAAGAACACAACACTGCAGACAAAGACGACAGTACAGCTGCATGATTAACCGTTAAAAGATCTTGATCTTAAATGACAATGATTCCGCTATATCTCTCACGCCTGTTTCACATCGCAAAAGTCAGCGGAGCCTGAACAGCACTTATTTTGTTGTTAATGTATGAGAGGGCCGGCCGTCACGCTTCTGACGTGAATGCTCGCATTTATTGATAAGAGCAGCGACAAATGACAAAACACGTGCTGCTCATGCTCTGCTGACACTTGAGATGTGAAACTGTTTAAAACTAAGACTCTAGGTTAACCTTTGAAAGTACAATCATCACACTGCATCATTTCACAGTATTTTGACACTTGTATTGCTTATCGTTTCACCAGGAGGTGGTGTCAAGTGAGTGTTTAAAATAATTTTTTTTTTTTTTCTTTCATTGAATCATTAATTTTAAAGATTTATTCACAAATGCTGATTCATCCAATAATGAAAAAGTTTTTATCAATGAGACATTGGGCCCTATTTTAACGATCTGAGCGCATGGCGCAGGTGCACTTAGGGCGTGTCCGGATCCACTTTTGCTAGCTTAACAACGGAAAAAACAGTCGGCGAGCCAGGCACATAGTCCAAAAGGGTTGTACCTCGACTCTTAATGAGTCATGGGTGTGTTTTGGGCGTAAAGTGCAATAAACCTATCAGAGTCTCATCTCCCATTCCCTTTAAAAGCCAGTTGCGTTTGCACCATGGCAGATTTGCTATTTACATGGCGGAATTTGCGAGCAGAAAGACTGAACGCTTTTCCAGAGAGGAATCCTTTAATTTTTTATATTTAAAAATGTTTGTGTGCTGCTGTCCGTCCCTGTGTGTGTAATAAGCACCCACCTATAGATGCATATCACTAACGCACCCTTTAAATAAAACAACAAATACTGTGCTACTGACTTTAGACCAGGTTTTTGTTGGTCAATGGTGCAGTTGTTTTCAGTTGCCTCAAAATAGCAACACGCCAACAATGCGTTTTCAGACCAGCATGTCCATGGGCAAACAGATGAGCGCAAGTGCATTTGCTATTTAAACAACGTGGTGCAGGACGTGAAAATGAAAACTGCATCAGGCTGAAACTAGCAAAAAACACTTCTTTTGCACCTGCCGTCGTATTGTCTGGGTATATGATAGGGCCCATTGACTCCATTCAAATAATTTTTGTATTATTCTGTTCAAATTAATATATATTTATAAAATAGACTAAAGAAATGAACATTTTATTAGAACTTCTAGTTTGCATGTTATTTTGTTTATTTTATAAAAATAAAAAAAAATAAAAAAATTCTCCAGAATCGTGTGAGAATCGCAATCTCCATTTTACACAGAAAGATTTTCATTCTTAATTTAACAAGAACTGTGCAGTTCTAGCTAATGCCGTTAACATTAGCTTTCGGTATGGTCCACCTATCGCTGTTTTCCATTTTTGTGGAGTTGGTTCATAGAGTATTTGTAAACTGTGTGTTTATGCAGCTGTTTTTTTTTTTTTTTTTTTTTTTTTATGGCTGGTGCCATTTTTTTGTATGGCATGAGTTCAGCCAATCAATGTACACTTAAGTCACTGGCAGTTCCTATTGTGCTGGGTTAGACCCTACTCTGAAGTAACTCATTTAGTCCCCCACCATTTTACCAGACCACATTTTTATCACAAGACTGATACTTAATTTGGTTTTTCAGTTGTTTAACTGAAGTCTCCAAAACTATAAAATAGCAATAACATTGTCCTCTTGGATGACACCTATACAAAATGTGTGATAAAATGCTGATATATTGAACATTTCTAGACTCTACATTTAGTTTTTCTTCTTTTATTAAATGAGATAAAGGCACTAGTCTGCGCAACAGTCCTCTGAGAATTTAAATCCAAGTCAGACTTCATTTGACTTCATTTGATTGACCGTCTAACCACATGACAGGAGCTGTCTATCTGTCTCAAACATTCAGTCCTGTCTCTCACACCTCTCTCCCAGCGGCTCTCTCCCCTTTATCACTTCCTTTTCTTTTTGTCTGTTAGTTACTCAAGTTGCATTCTGAATGACTGCTGTCCGGGCCTTTTTGGAGCACTGTGACAGCTCCCTTGTGGCCAAGAAGTGCGAAAGGACCTGATAGGAGAGTTTTATTGTAAACGGGCAGCTCTGGGTCTGCCTGTCATTGTTCCGATAGCTGTGCGGCCTGGAAGGAACAGTTGGTTTATTCATTCTCTCCCGTTTCTGATGCAGTGTGGGGTTTGTATTCCCAGACGTGGCTGGATCTAGTTGAAATGTGAGAGTGCTAGAGCACTGGGCTGGACAGGTCAGCGGTGAGATCAAATAGAGGTCTGTAATAAAAGAGAATAACTTACTTATGTACATCTAATCACAGTGCTTGAGTGTTTTGAAGCACCACAATAGCATTAGTATTGTGTTTCCATATTCACATGAATTTCCACACTAGTTCAGTATTGTTAGTGCTAGTTTGGTACCTTAATTATGCACAATAATTATTAGAGATTTTGGTTACACTTTATTTTACAGTATGTGTACAGTGTGCTTCCCCAAGGGTTAATACCTAATTACAATACCAAGTTATTGTAATTGCTATAATAAGTACATAGTATGTACATGTGGAACAGGATAATTTTATAAGGCAGTTATAAATAACAGAACAATGAAGTCAGTGTACTGTAGTGTTGGGTTTATGTTTTGTTCCAGTTTGACAGAACATTAACAGTGGTGAGCAGGTTTCTGTTGGCACTTGAGCTAAAGTGAGCCTTGTTTTGAATCCCTAATGAAGATTATCGGACTGGCAGATGTGGCCCAGATGCAAGCGTGAGAGGGCAGTGAGATGGCGGGTGGGATTGTTAACTGTACTCCAAGGGCTTCAGCTCATCTTCAGATTAGCAAGGCCAGGTGTTGGCTTACCCAGTCCCCAGGGGTCCTCCATGACACGTCACGATGGCCTTTGCAAATGCCAGTACAGAAAAAGAAGGATATGACTGGCTCCACTGAGGCTAATTACCTCCGCATGAGTATTCATGAGAATCTGTGGGATTTTTTTATCCCCTTTTTTTTAAACTTCCATGTTATCCATTCATTTCCCCAGGCACATTTGAGAAGGTTAACGTTTTGGATGAAGTCCACCGACTGGTTGTGAGTGGGATTTCGTGCCAGCATCGGAAGAGAAAGGTCTGATCAGAGAAATGTAGGTCCACCTGAAACTGAAGAAAATCAAATTGGCAGGAAATTTTGTATTGGCATCTGTTCAGTTCTGGAAGGGTGACAAGATTTTATCAACATTTTAGCCAGATCTTACAAAGTTTGGGGTTTCATCAAGTTTCCCCCCAGTCAAGAAACAGCTCATGCATATTCTAATGTTTGTTGTGGTTGGCAGGAAACATATTTAGTTGGAAATGTCCGCAGAGATGAAGGTGTATTTAGTAGACAAGATGGTCCGGTAGGGTGTCACATTACTGTTAAAATTCCTTGGCAAAATAGATGAAGGCCCTTGGCCACGTCCTTCCTAAAGTCAGGTTTGTATAGGGAATCTGTTTATAGGTCGATTCTGAACTTCGTTAAATCATTTGGAGCTTCCTGTTGGGAGAATTCATACTAAATTGCAAAGCTGAAAATTTCAATTCATGCATTGTATTTGCTAATTGCTGTCTGTGGCATGCAGTTTAGCATGCTGGTAATTGAAATTTCTGTGCTGGCATGCTCTGTCTGATTTAAAGGATTAAAGTACGCTAGTGCGCCAGTGCCTCCGCTGTTCTCTACCCAGTGAAAAATGCCTTTCCTTTGACTGTTTAATCAGATTTAGCCTAATCTGTTCCACAGCAAATGAGAGCGTCTAACAGCGAAGCCGGTTGCTTTTGTTGCAGACCCAATCGTTTTTTGCCCCAGAATTCCCCTCGGTGTCGTCAAGGCCAACAGATATGGACCATCTCCGAACAGCTTTCCTGCTCTGCGGTGAGCCAGTCTCTGCCAAGACCGCGCCAAGCTAAGCCAGAGAGTTATCACCTCCAAACATCCCCGCGCATTCATCAGCTCTCCGTTATCAGAGATCTGTTTCTCTCTCAGCCAAACACAGGCTACTGTGGACTGCTCCTATTTAGTCTTTTTAACCCTTATGCTTTTTTTGGGGGTCTCATATGGTTAATATTTATTGTATTATCTTAATAACCAAAATAATTGTTTATACTATAATTAATTATTTGTAATTTAAATGTTGTTTGAAGCATTTTTTATTTTGTAAGAAGACATATTTGAATCAGGATTGTGCACCATTGAGAACTGAATTGAGAATGCTACATTTGAATATAATTTGATTTAATTAGGACGCAAACAGGATGCTGAATTACAATTTGAATTAGAATGTATGAAAGTGGAATTGAATTAACTAAAATTCAAATAAATTCATATAATTTATGAATAGAAAATCAGTTTGACAAGATACATTTGAATGTTGGTTTGACAAAGCCTTGTTAAAAGGTTTTGAAGGTAAATAGACAGACAGACAGACAGTTCAATTAATGAACTGAATTGATAGAGAGCCAATTTAGTTCTGAATTTTGCCCAACCATGTTTGAATTTTTTTTCTTTTCTTTTTTTTCTTTTTTTTCAGAAAGATAGATCCAAATAGTGTAGTTACAACATCTACCAGCAGGGGTTAATGGGGTTTTGTTAAAAGAGAAGTTTTGACTGGGTAAGAAGAGCGTTTTTGATTTTTATTATTTTCTTTGTGACTCCAAAGTTCAGTCAATGTCAACAGAACATTAGCATTAAGAAGCTTTTGTGCTGATCTGCTCTAGTTGCATTTGGTTTTAAGGGAACGTGTCAGCTTTCTTTTTTCCCCTTTGACAATGTTGTTTTTTACTTGGCTTTAATGGCAATAGAGAAGAGTGCAACAAAGCCGCAAACAAAGATGTGCCGCTGTGGCTTGAATGGAGCTTGCTGTTGCCCTTTCCCTTCCTCTTTTGTCAGCTCTTATCTCGTAGCGACGTTATTCACGGGACGATGGTAGCAGACAAAGAGATGCTGCAGCTACCTTGTAAGTCATTTAACCGTCCGCAGTGAGATTACGGCTGACGTGGCAAACAGGGATGATGTTCAGAGATTCTCCATCGCTCCGGGATTCGGAAATGAGGCCTCGGCTTCACAAAGGAAACACAGTGGCTTGTTAAAAGGAACATTGAGTCAGTGCAAAGAGCAATCTCTCCACTAAATTACGGGCTTGCCTCTCTTCACACTGCGCCTCTCAAACGCTACTCCCGTTTGCGTGCGAGAGCCGGCATCATGGCAATTTATTTTTCCATTAGTGCAAAAGCAACTTAAAGTCGGTTCTTCGGCAAAGGCAAGAGTGATTGTAGGGTGAAGCATAATTGCTTTAATTGAGTGGCAAGGCTTTTATGCCATTGATAAGGCCCTATTGATTTCTGGAGCTGTGCACATATTTCATGGCCAATTGCCTGCGCTGTTTTGGTAATTGCTGAACGCGCTCTCTTTAGGAGCGGAGGGGATCGGTCGTTCGCAGAGACTAAAGGGATGGCAGATTCACGACGCCATTGACCTGAGCCAAGCAGCGTTTATCATGCTGTAGCCACATTGAGAGGTTGTAACTGTGCTTGGTTATTGGCCTGTAAGACCTGCTGTTGGGGGTGTTATCTTTACCCCAGGATTGAGCGCTACGTTTATGGGGCCGTTGTGGTCTAACCGGCTCGTTTTCAGCGTTTTTGTTGTTTTTTTTTTGTTCTTATGCTATAAAATATAAAGACATGGATTTTCAAACTGAGGTCCAGGGACCATTGAGGTGATAAAGGGCCTATAGAGATTGATTAACTGGGAATGTGTTAACTTTTTTAAATATTTGTAGTTTGTCATTATCGCACTGAATATTTTTCTCACACTGTAAACCCGAATAAGTTGACACAACTCAGAAAATTGAGGCAAACTGTTGTGAAAATTAGTTAAGAAATTTAAAGTTTAATAAGCAAAACTAGCTTTAACTAGCAATAAATTCAATAAATTCAATAAATGCCACCTTGCTAATTGGTTGCACAATGCTTTGGTAGAATTAGCATAGCATAGCACTTGCTGAATGAGGACAGCAATATAATAATTTAACATATCTATTCTCAAACTAAGCTCATGCTCCACTCGTCAACATGATGGTAACCCTACAAAAATAACCAACGTAACAAAAACTCTTCTAAAATATCATAACAGAACATTACATCTCCCACTTAACAGTCATCTTGCACAAAAAAAAATAACATAACACTTAATTTTGGCATTAACTGTCCCTTTTGAGTGTCATGGCAAAGCATGCTGGAAAGTTCATAAAACTCAAAACAATGAACCAATTCAGATTACTTAAAATTTGTCAGTTTTGAGAATTCGAAAGAAAAAGAAAGTTCTAAATACTCATAAAAAAATTAGTTTGAACTAATTTGTTTAATTTGAGTTGGCTCTACTCAAACCAATTAATTATTTTGAGCGTTAGGGTTTACAGTGAAGAAAATAAAGCGTCTTCTAATATGCGTAAAGGCACAATGTGGATTGAATAGAGTAATTGGTAATTATGCTCTTTAGGTTAGCAGTGGTGCTTTTGATGCTAATATTATGTGTTGAACTATAATTCAAAGTGGTATTTATGAAATGTATAAGTGAAGCATATGGCACAATAGACCACAAGTGGTGTAATGTATAGCCTGACTGTCAAGACTGAAAATGATCTTTATGCTTGTGGAGGCTTGAGGCCAGCTCAGACTGACAAACAAGGATGTAAAATGACACAACTGAAGGCAGGAAAGGGGGTAATTATGAGTTTTTTCAATGTTTATTCTTGCATTCTTGTGCGCACATAAACAGAATTCAGGCTATGGGAAACGCCTCATATATCGGCCATGTTGCCGTTTGCTCGCCCCACGCCGAGGCTCTTTGCCAGCGTAAATAAATGCTTCCTCTCCGTCTGTAATATACGCCAGTGAGCCCAAATGAGTCTGATGAGGAATCAACATCCATCACTGGAGAGAAGGGATGAACAACCCTCCAAAAGAAACAATCCTGGGGCAAGAATCTGGCCGTGGAAAAGGTTAAGCGGCCAGTTAGTCTATTCAATGGCTGTCTCTGTTGGGCCTCAGTGACACAAACTTCACACTGAGGAATAGCCGTGCACAGCTTAATTGTGTTGTGGAAAGGGTACGGGAGACCTTACTGCTGGGTATCTCTCCGACATAGACATTTTGGTATTCCTCGGAGAGGAGAGAAAAGGAAAAAATTAGATTTATCTGCTCTTTTACACATATACCTCTCTGCCCTCGCTATCTGTCCTAGACATTCAGTCAGCCCTCAGAGAGAGCAAGACATAGATGGCTATAGATAGACGGATAAAAGAGAGGGACAGCAAACGCAAGTGCAGTGACATTTGTTTTTAGTTGAAACTTGTTTTTCGCATCGGCTAAATCCATTGTAGCCTCTGCACGGCAGGTCACCCTGCTGCTCGTATATTAAACATTGCCCTGGCGCAGCAGCTCAGAGTGACCCGTCACAGGACTAGTTTGTAGATCGTTGAAATTGGCCTGGCTGGCATCTTTACAGCTCTCCTCTGGCTCTTATTATTGTGTAGACGACACAAAAGCAGCATAAACTTGTTCACTCTACAATGAAAATTGTCATCATTTACTCACCCTCATGTCAACCCATCTGGGGTGTTTTGAAGAATGCTTGAACCTCTGTTATTCTTACAATGAAAATGACTGGTGATTTTTTTTTTCTCTCTCTCTCTCTCTCTCTCTCTCTCTCTCTCTCTAAAATACACATACAAGAACCATTAAAACTAAAAGTATTGTTAATATGGGGTATGATTCCATACCCCATATTTTCTGAATGGTTTTGCACTTATTAATCTTGACTTTTTATCTCAACATCCATTTGAACTATTCAGAGATTATTTTGGATAATCGTGTTCTGATTTTTTTTTTTTTTTTTTTTTGTGTGTGTGTGATTGTTTTCATTGTTTTCATATATTGTTTGTATTTAAGATTATATATTTCAAGTTCATTCCTAGTAGAGCTGCAAAGTTTCTAGAAACTTTGGAAATAATTTTTGGAAACTTTCCAGGATTTTTGGGAAATTTTCAGAAAAGTTTCTGGAAATTTACCAGAAATTTTCAGCCCCTTTGCAACCCTAATCCCTAGTTAGACCCAGATGACCCTAGAAGAAACCCAGTGGCATGTTTTTGCTGGTGTTTTTTAATATTCAATTGAATTTTGTCATTAATGATATACACTCACCTAGAGGATTATTAGGAACACCATACTAATACTGTGTTTGACCCCCTTTCACCTTCAGAACTGCCTTAATTCTATGTGGCATTGATTCAACAAGGTGCTGAACACATTCTTTAGAAATGTTGGCCCATATTGATAGGATAGCATCTTGCAGTTGATGGAGATTTGTGGGATGCACATCCAGGGCATGAAGCTCCCGTTCCACCACATCCCAAAGATGCTCTATTGGGTTGAGATCTGGTGACTGTGGGGGCCATTTTAGTACAGTGAACTCATTGTCATGTTCAAGAAACCAATTTGAAATGATTCAAGCTTTGTGACATGGTGCATTATCCTGCTGGAAGTAGCCATCAGAGAATGGGTACATGGTGGTCATAAAGGGATGGACAATGGTCAGAAACAATGCTCAGGTAGGCTGTGGCATTTAAACAATGCCCAATTGGCACTAAGGGGCCTAAAGTGTGCCAAGAAAACATCCCCCACACCATTACACCACCACCACCACCAACCTGCACAGTGGTAACAAGGCATGATGGATCCATGTTCTCATTCTGTTTACGCCAAATTCTGACTCCACCATCTGAATGTCTCAACAGAAATCGAGACTCATCAGACCAGGCAACATTTTTCCAGTCTTCAACCTTCCAATTTTGGTGAGCTTGTGCAAATTGTAGCCTCTTTTTCCTATTTGTAGTGGAGATGAGTGGTACCCGGTGGGGTCTTCTGCTGTTGTAGCCCATCCGCCTCAAGGTTGTGCGTGTTGTGGCTTCACAAATGCTTTGCTGCATACCTCGGTTGTAAAGAGTGGTTATTTCAGTCAAAGTTGCTCTTCTATCAGCTTGAATCAGTCAGCCCATTCTCCTCTGACCTCTAGCATCAACAAGGCATTTTCGCCCACAGGACTGCTGCACACTGGATGTTTTTCCCTTTTCACACAATTCTTTGTAAACCCTAGAAATGGTTGTGCGTGAAAATCCCAGTAACTGAGCAGATTGTGAAATACTCAGACCGGCCCATCTGGCACCAACAACCATGCCACGCTCAAAATTGCTTAAATCACCTTTCTTTCCCATTCTGACATTCAGTTTGGAGTTCAGGAGATTATCTTGACCAGGACCACACCCCTAAATGCATTGAAGCAACTGCCATGTGATTGGTTGATTAGATAATTGCATTAATGAGAAATTAAACAGGTGTTCCTAATAATCCTTTAGGTGAGTGTTCATGGTATTATTAAATCATTCTGTAAATTACAGCAGATGTACTGTGCATTTCAGAAATCTCTATTATTATTTGTTATAGCCTAAAATAATAAGCCGGTCCTGGAGAGCCACAGTCCTGCAGAGTTTTGCTTCAACCCTAATCAAACACACCTGAACAAGCTAATCAAGGTCTGAAGTGTTACCAGTGCTGCGTTACACTCCACTTTTAGACACGCACTTGCGAACTTCCCTAAGCACTTCCCCTCGGGGGAATCCTTGTCGCCATTTTGAAGTGCGTTCCAAAAATTTTGGAGTTAAACATTCTTACAATTGTAGAGCTTTAAGGGGTCGGGAGGGATTATGGTTTGGAGATTAGCATATATGCTGTTAACTCAGCCATGTTGTAGGAAGTGGGATTGCGGCCCCAAGAGTTTAGTTATGAATTTGCTAGGAATTAACCTGCAGGGGCCATATTTTCCCTTTATGATTTTCAGCAGTGGGATGGCAATCGCATGAAATGTTAACACCTACAGAATGGGAAGGAAAAATGATGGATTTTTCTCTCGTTTAGCGCAAGCTGGCACAAGCTTGTCACAGTCAATTATCGTAAGAGGAGAGGCGTCTCTGGGAGATCTCACACCTGATAAACTTTCACTTGCTTCAGCAATGCGAGCTGTCAAAATACCTGCACGCAGTTCCGCACTGTCACACCGTTAAAGCTCACGCTTGGGGGGGTAGAGCGGTCACACTACTGAGAGGATGACCTTAGACTTACATTGATTATCCCTCTGAATTTGGTTCATTTAAAACTGATGTTTCACCAATATCCTCAGACACTCAACTCCAGAAATTGACAAAGTGATGCCTCTTTTCTTTATCTTTGCTTCAAAACGTACAATGATAACCTGCCTACCAATATACAAGACTATCATCTATCATTCTGTCTATCTATTGATCATTCTGCCTATCTTTCAGTTTATCTGTCTTACCATCTGTCTTACCATCCATCCATCCATCCATCCATCCATCCATCCATCCATCCATCCATCCATCAAGAGTCAAGAGTGTGGCAGCATCAGCATTCATATTTGTGATTTTGTTAACCTTGTTGTTCTGTTCTTTAATAGTCAGGTACACTTTTCTAGCAAAGTGCTAGTTTTATTGTGTTGATGCCTCGGAGGAAGTGTGGGAGCTGGTGTTAGCATGTTAGCCTTAGCCATGTGGGTGAGCATTCCGTTGTCCTGAACCTATGGGTCAGTTTGATGCCCTCGGTTTACAGCACACCTGCCATAAACGGCCAGTCGAGGGCAGTTTGAGTGGGAGGAGAGAGTTAGCAGAACTTGGTGTTGTGTGTTGTTTTCTTTGTTTTGGTTTTTTTGGGCTACGAAGGGGCAAACAAACACATTTGAGACAGTTAGAATTGCATTTGAGGCAGATGTATTGATTTAACTGCATTGCTTTCTTTTTTCACCTTATGGAAAGTATAGTGTCATGAAAAGGTGTGATAATGTTCACTTTATTATGAAATGCTTCCAAAATTCTTTAAATCCAAATATAAAAGATATTACTTGTATTGTTTTTTTGGTTTTTTTTTGGTCTTTAAAAGGGGGGTCTAATGCTATTTCATGCATTCTGAGTTTTTACACTGTTAAAGAGTTGGATTCTCATGCAAAACATGGCCAAAGTAAAAAAACAAAACAAAAAAAAACAGTTGTTTCTGTGCCAAAAATCCTCCTCCTGGTTTCTCACAAGTTTCGGAACGGTTTTTTTTTCGAGTATGGCCTTGTATGAAATCATAAAGGGCGGACAATCCTTATATGTACACTTCTCCGAAAAGCACGCGCACACACCAACCAGAGCAGGAGCGAGAACACACCCATCATTCTGGTAACGCAAGTCGAGAATGTCACCAAAGAAGTGTGTTTTTGGTTGTGAGGGAAAGATAACCTTGATCAGCTTCCCAAATAACCCAGCATTAAGGAAACAGTGGACACAGTTTGTTTTTTAAATCTGTTGCTGGCATTTTCAATGGCGACTGTTTTATAAGCAAGGCCCGTTGGATTTGCAGACTGTTGCAGGCGGTGAGTGAAACTGCATCAAATATCTGTTTTGTTGGCAATCGGCGCTTAAGTGCATAATGTAAACAACATGAATGTACACTCACCTAAAGGATTATTAGGAACACCTGTTCAATTTCTCATTAATGCAATTATCTAATCAACCAATCACATGATTCAAGATTCAAGATTCAAGAGTTTTATTTGTCACATACACAGTTATATACAGAATATACAACCGGCAGTGAAATGTAAACAGGTCCGCTCCATGGACAGTGCAAATTCACGGTTAAAAACACAAGGAGGAAATTATAATAAATAGATAATAAAAAAAAGTACTACTATATAGGATATATATATATATATAAATATATATATATATATATATATATATATATATATATATATATATATGTCTATATCTGTAGAATTATAAATAATCAAGTCAAGAGAAAAAAAAGTAAAAATAAGAATAAAGTGGAATAAAATAATTGAAGTAGACTGTGCAGTGCAAATGTATAAAGAGTATAATGTGCAAACAGGTTTATAACAGGTTGTTACACAGTAACAACGAGAACAGAAAGTGCAGTGCAATGACAGTGTATCGATGTTTATCCTGAAGTCACGTGATGGCCTGGGGGAAGAAGCTCCTCCTGAGTCTCTCAGTTTTGGCCATCAGGCTTCGGAAGCGCTTACCAGATGGCAGCAGCGTGAAATGAGGGTTTGCAGGGTGATTAAAGTCCTTGATGATCTTAGTAGCTCTACCTTTGCAGCGTTTGGTGTAGATGTCCTGCAGAGACGGGAGAGCTGACCCTGAGATACGCTCGGATAAGCGCACGACTCTTTGCAGGGCTTTGCGGTCATGACTGGTGCTGTTCCCATACCACGCTGTGATGCACTGAGTTAATACACTTTCTATCGCCCCTAAATAGAAAGTTTTCAGGATAGCTGGTGAAACCCTGAATTTCCTCAGCTGGCGCAGGTGGTATAGTCTTTGCCTGGCTTTTTTCACCTGTGTCTGAATGTGAGCAGTCCAGGTCAGGTCCTCTGAGATGTTTACTCCCAGGTATTTGAAGCTGCTCACTCTCTCTACTGGTGACCCGCTGATCATGAGGGGGGAGTATGTCCGTTGCTGTCTCTTCCTGAACGTTGCTGTCCCTTCCTGACAGTTGCTTCAATGCATTTAGGGGTGTGGTCCTGGTCAAGACAATCTCCTGAACTCCAAACTGAATGTCAGAATGGGAAAGAAAGGTGATTTAAGCAATTTTGAGCGTGGCATGGTTGTTGGTGCCAGACGGGCCGACTGATTCAAGCTGATAGAAGAGCAACTTTAACTGAAATAACCACTCGTTACAACCGAGGTATGCAGCAAAGCATTTGTGAAGCCACAACATGCACAACCTTGAGGCGGATGGGCTACAACAGCAGAAGACCCCACCGGGTACCACTCATCTCCACTACAAATAGGAAAAAGAGGCTACAATTTGCACAAGCTCACCTAAATTGGACAGTTGAAGACTGGAAAAATGTTGCCTGGTCTGATGAGTCTCGATTTCTGTTGAGACATTCAGATGGTGGAGTCAGAATTTGGCGTAAACAGAATGAGAACATGGATCCATTATGCCTTGTTACCACTGTGCAGGCTGGTGGTGGTGGTGTAATGGTGTGGGGGATGTTTTCTTGGGACACTTTAGGCCCCTTAGTGCCAATTGGGCATTGTTTAAATGCCATGGCCTACCTGAGCATTGTTTCTGACCATATCCATCCCTTTATGACCACCATGTACCCATTCTCTGATGGCTACTTCCAGCAGGATAATGCACCATGTCACAAAGTTCGAATCATTTCAAATTGGTTTCTTGAACATGACAATGAGTTCACTGTACTAAAATGGCCCCACAGTAACCAGATCTCAACCCAATAGAGCATCTTTGGGATGTGGTGGAACGGGAGCCTCGTGCCCTGGATGTGCATCCCACAAATCTCCATAAACTGCAAGATGCTATCCTATCAATATGGGCCAGCATTTCTAAAGAATGCTTTCAGCACCTTGTTGAATCAATGCCACATAGAATTAAGGCAGTTCTGAAGGCGAAAGGGGGTCAAACACAGTATTAGTATGGTGTTCCTAATAATCCTTTAAGTGAGTGTATATTGAATCAAAAATGATCCATAATACGATGAAGTGGCGTAAAAAGTGGGTGAGGGGGGAAGTCAAGAGAAGTCATGTTTAACATGATAGTAACATGAGAGTGTTTGTCCAGCAAGCATGTCTGAGGTTCAGTTCTGGGTTTAAATCCACCATTGTATAGTTTTTTTTCTCATTAAAACCAAAGGTGTTCATCAGTGATTCTGTATCAAGAGCAGGGACACATTTGTGTACATTTTATTTTGTGATTTAACCGGAACGAATAGAGAGTCTATGATGCAATGACGTGTTGTGTGTCTGCTTGTGTGTGTGTGTGTGTGTGTGTGTGTGTGTGTGTGTGTGTGTGTGTGTGTGTGTGTGTGTGTGTGTGTGTGTGTGTGTGTGTGTGTGTGTGTGCGCATGTGACTCTTTAGCTCCACACACGGCACGCTTCCCGGAGCTCTGCTTTTTTCAGAAAAAGAGTTGGCACAGCTTATGTGTTTTATAAATCGAATAAAACTAAAGATTCTTTTGAAAAATTAAGGACCCAATACTACTCTGTACTCAAGATTAACATGAGATTGGCCTGCCGGATGGCTTTAAACAGCATATCCATATTTTTGCTTAACTTTTAGTTTTTTGACATCATGCACACACAGAAACAATTACGTTATTCACATTGTTACAACTATCAGACAGTGCTGTTGGCGCCTGGTGACCCTGAACACATTTACGCTGCGGTTTGATTAAAAGCGAAGGCTTCCTGAACATTGCCGTTGTGTTTATCTGTCCCCATGCTGACAGAGCGAGTTAAAGGTGCATGTATGTGCTGTTTGGTGACCAATGAGCCAGAGAGACTGAAACGAAAGGCTGATATATTACAGCAAGGCACCTTCGCCCACTCAAATCTTGATGTACTGCACTTTTTCAGAGCATTGGACATGGATGCACACAGAGAGAAAAGGCCGAAAGAGATGCTACATGGTGAGAGAAAGTGAGAAGTGTAGTCAAGGGAAATGTGAGATCCATTCAGCTATCTCTCACCACTGAGATTACGAACACTGGCCTGTCTGAGGCAGATGACTTCTGGATAGCTTCAGGGGAAATTACTGTGTGCCCCTGCGAAGAACAGCCTTATTTAGCGGCAGACAAGAGATGTGAATTTAGACCGGCTCATTTCAAAGGTGCTTCTAGAAAATCGCTGTCTAAAATAAAGGTTGTGTACCATGGATGGCTAAGGAATAACAGACTTTACTTAAGGCCCGAGGTCATATGAAAGGTTTAGATGCTAAATTGCTAACACGGTTTTGGGAATAATATGAGGATGCTTTACAGCACCTGATTGACAGGTAGTCTGCAAGAAAGACTCCTTGGAGTGAACTTGCACATTAAACTTTGCACCCCATTTAATTTCATTTCACTTCATTCATAAATGTATATATTTTTTATACAAATTTACCAATGTGGTTCAATTGTTTTTACCACTTTTTATTATTAGCAAATTAGAGAGAGGGCAGGAAATGCCAGTCAGTATCAGTAGAAACATCACCATTAGTTTTCATTCCAGAAATGTCTTTTGCATTTATACATTCATACATGTATACAGTTTTACCATTGTGGTTTAATCATTTTTACCACTTTTTTATTATTAGGGAATTAGAGGGAGGACAGGAAATTATGTAGAGCATCACCATTATGCGCAGCTTGTCTGTGAAGCACTGCTCTGTGATCGGTAGTAAATGCTGCTCCATTTGAAAGCCAGAGAGCACTCTCGCGCAGAAACTCCAAATATGCCCCGCAGAAGTAAGATAACACATGTCATTCCAGGAAATCCCTATGGGCATCATACTATTGCTGTAGCTGAATAAACAGAAGATTGAAACGCTTTGATTAAACTTGACTAATAAACACATGACTACATCAATATATGGTTTATCTGAGTTCTTCAAGCCTTCTCGGGTATTTTCATGATAAAGTATATTTATACTTCAATGCTAATCGACATTAGCCTTTATCACTGTATAGAATACTGTGACATATGTTGTGTGCCTTATTCTGTGTAAGAAGCCACATCATCTAACAGAAAGATGCTCAATTGTCATTATGAAGTGAGTTTGGAGTAAAACATGCTATAAAATGTTGTCTTTTATTGGGCAAGAAGTTTGTAAATGCATCTCATGTTTGGAAAGATGCTTGATGCGTTTTGCTTTTTCAAATAAGCGGCTCAAGTTCATAGTGCTTTCAGATGGAGCAGCATTTACTACTGATCACAGAGCTGCTTCACTGACAAGCTGCACATAAAAATAACCTCAGCAATTGGCGATTTCATAATCGCACTAAGCCAAATCGGTTTAAGAGCGATTCCGGGTTAATTGCGATTTATTTGTGCAGCCCTAGATTGTATGTAACATTCTTAGCAATGAGGTTTAATAGTTTTTGCTACTTTTTTGTTGTTTTGGGAATTAGAGAGGACATGTTATTACGTGAAGAGTTACCATAATATCATTTGATTTGTTTTTGAACTCAGGCAGTTTTTATGGAGCCACAGTTTTATAGCAGAAGTGTGTAAACATCTGTTATCCTCAGACAAGAGTAAATATGTCTTTTTCTGTCTGGAAACTGGTACTTCTGGCGGTGTTCTAGAGTCAAGCAGCTCATACGGCTCATTCGGTCCTGCTGCACGAAGGGCCCCATCCTCAGAATCCAATGGGCCGTGCGATTCTTTGTAATGGGCCAGAACATATGAGCTCCACATGTTTATTAGCAGAGGGAAAAAAGCTTGTTAACTCCATACTGAATACATCCTTCTTCTGAATCACTGTTCGTTTCTTCTGCCTTCTGAATGGATTTTTGTTTCATTTTAGCCTAATTAAAGCACAGGTTGGGTTTGTTTCTTTTCTTTCTGGCAGAGCTCTTTCAAAGTACTGTTTCGTTCCTTATTAAAACTAGACAAATCATAATGGGAGTCTTTTAAAGCGTAATGGCTCATGTTTTATTCAGCTGTTAAATGTGCTACAGGGGGGCATAAAGCTCAAAGCGCTCTAGTAGAGCCGTGGACCTGTGAAGTTAGAGGTGCCGTGGACTTAAAGACTGAAAATAGTGACACTTAATAATGGATCGATCAGTGAAACTGGCACTTTTAAAGTAAAGTATGTAATTTCTGAGTCACCAGCTGCGCTTACAGTCATAATGATAGTTTCCATACAGGCTTTTGTGAACATTTCTGCAACCCTTTCTGCGCCCGTCTTCCATTATTCTGCAAAACAGATAGTCTTGCCCCAAACACTTTTTTGGAATCACTTTGGATTGTCTGTGTGTGTGCTGTGTGCTGACAGTGAATATCAGCTGTGAGGAAAGACTTGCTATAATACAGTGAATATTTAACACTATTGCGTGAGTGTGTTCACACATCCCCAGATTGGTTTCTTGCCTGTTGTTAAAGGAAACCATAATGGGATGTTGTGCGTTTAAATGGATTCCCTCACTGCTCCAGTCAAGGCTGCTTTACCTCTGCGTTTCACTGAAAAAGGCAGTCTGTTGGCAGCAAGATCTCTGGCATTGAAGTGTCTTCAGGCCAACAGATACCAGAATATCAACCCTACGTTTCAATTAAAGGAATTAAAGGGTTAGTTCACCCAAAAAAATGTAAATTCTGTCATTAATTACTCACCCTTTTGTCATTCCAAACCCATAATGACTTTAGTTCATCTTCAGGACACAAATGAAGATATTGTAAAATGTTTACAGCACTCAAATTTGGTAAACATGTTTGGCGTGCAAGAACCAGTGAGGTTCATTCTCACGTGTTACACCAGCACGTTTGAGCTTCTGCAAGAACCAGTGAGGTTCATTCAAGATTCAAGAATCAAGAGTTTTATTTGTCACATACACAGTTATATACAGAATATACAACCGGCAGTGAAATGTAAACAGGTCCGCTCCATGGACATTGCAAATTCACAGTTAAAGCACAAGGAGGAAATTATAATAGAAATAGAATAAAAGTACTATATATATATATATATATATATATATATATATATATATATATATATATATATATATATATATATATATATATATATATATATATATATATATATATAATCTGTAGAATTATAAATAATCAAGTCAAGTAGAAGAAAAAGTAAAAAATAAGAATAAAGAAGTGGAATAAAATAAGTGAAGTAAACTGTGCAGTGAGTAAACTGTAGACTTATAAATATGTGGTTAACCAATGTATAAAGAGTATAATGTGCAAACAGGTTTATAACAGGCTGTTACACAGTAACAACGAGAACAGAAAGTGCAGTGCAATGTCAGTGTATCGATGTTTATCCTGACGTGAAGTCACGTGATGTTAGGTGACTGAGTTCAGGAGTCTGATGGCCTGGGGGAAGAAGCTCCTCCTGAGTCTCTCGGTTTTGGCCATCAGGCTTCGGAAGCGCTTACCAGATGGCAGCAGCGTGAAATGAGGGTTTGCAGGGTGATTAGAGTCCTTGATGATCTTAGTAGCTCTACCTTTGCAGCGTTTGGTGTAGACGCCCCTGCAGAGACGGAGAGCTGACCCTGAGATACGCTCGGATAAGCGCACGACTCTTTGCTGGGCTTTGCAGTCATGACTGGTGCTGTTCCCATACCACGCTGTGATGCACTGAGTTAATACACTTTCTATCGCCCCCTAAATAGAAAGTTTTCAGGATAGCTGGTGAAACCCTGAATTTCCTCAGCTGGCGCAGGTGGTACAGTATTTGCCTGGCTTTTTTCTCCTGTGTCTGGTATGTGAGCAGTCCAGGTCAGGTCCTCGGAGATGTGTACACCCAGGTACTTGACATTCTTGTGTTATGCAGCACGTTTGAGCTTCTGCAAGAACCAGTGAGGTTCAATCCCATGTGTTACACCAGCACGTTTGAGCTTCTGCAAGAACCAATGAGGTTTGTTCTCACACATCAAGCAAGCTTGAGCTTTATTTGTGTCCAATGATCAAAGTTTATATCTGAATAAAGCCTGAATTACATCTCTTCATTTCTTTTTCAATTTCTGAATGTAAGTTTTGAAGCATCAGAGTTTTGGGTGAATAGACTTTCAATGGAGGGACAGAAATCTCTCATATTTCATATAAAAAATAAAATAAAAAAATTATAAAAGAAAAATCTTAATTTGTATTTTAGGTGAACTAACCATTTAAATTACCACATGACTCTGAATGTTGTCAAAAACAGAAGGTAATTCAGCCTTGAACTTTTTTTAGGTGGTGGGTGGAAAAACACATTTTCTATTGAGACCGTAATAAAAACACCAATTAGCACTTATGATTTCACTTTTTTCCCCTCCTCCTAAATGCATAATTGTACTTTTATTTCTGTGCCATCTGGCAGGAAAATAAAATCAAAGTTAATCAAATCAAATAAATGTTTGGGTTGACATGAAAAGTAAAGATTATGGTGTTGTTTATCTGACAATTTTTATTGCCACCCAAAACTTAAATGTCAGACAAGTACCTACCTGTCAATGTTGAAATTACCTCATATCCCTCATATCCCTCATACTGTAGTCACACTAGAGCTCTCTGATGAGATGATTGTCAAATGATCTCTGAGATCTACAGAGAAAATGATTAATTAAATTAGAGCTGGTGTACCAGAATGCAGCGCACCTGTACTTGTAAAAGCAAGTGATGCTAGGGAGTCTGTGGAAAACGATGGAAACCTATTTACATACACACGCTATGGATGCTTGTTTCTGCCTCCGAATAAATAACAATAAATAAAAAAGGTAATTTGGTATTTCTTTACAATAAGGTTCATTAGTTAACATTAGTTAAAGGGATACTTCAGTGATTAGCATTAAGCTTTGTATCAGTAGAAATCCTGTATTCGAATGATCGTGCTATTTATCTTTGTTAATGTTAATTTCAACATTTACTAATGCATTATTAAAATCTTGTTAACATTAATTAATGCACTGTGAACTAACATGAACAAACCATGAACAGCTGTATTTTTATTAACTAATGTTAACAGAGATTAACTAATGCTGAACAGAGGTGTAGCTCATGGTTAGTTTATGTTAACTAATGCATCAACTAATGTTAACTAATACAACCTTATTGTAAAGTGTTACCGGTAATTCCGACTTTTTATCTCAAAATTTCTGACTTTATAACTTACAAGTGTGAGTTTATATCACACAATTCTGAGAAAAAAGTCAGAATTGCGAGATATAAACTCGCAATTGTAAGTTATAAAGTCAGAATTATGTTATAAAGTCGGAATTGCAAGTTTACTTTTTTCTCTGAATTGTGAGTTTTGTGTCACACAATTTATGAAGTCAGAATTGTGAGGTATAAATCTTTTTCCTCAAAATTGGACTTGTAACTCGCAATTGCAAGTTTATATCTCACAATTCTGAGAAAAGAAGTCAGAATTGTGAGAAAAAAGGCAGAAAATGCAAGATTTTGACTATTTCTCGCAATAGCGACTTTATGTCCCGCAAATCTGACTTTATAACAAGTTTTAAAAAGTTGCAATGATCTTTTAAATTGTTTTTTTCCGTGGCAGAAACAAGCTTACACACACACACACACACACACACACACACACACACACACACACACACACACACACACACACACACACACACACAAACATTTAATATAACATTTAATATAAATATAGCTCTGGAAAAAATTAAGAGACCACTTAACATTAATTTCACTTACGATTGATGTTAAGTGGTCTCTTAATTTTTTTTCTAGAGCTGTGGGTCTATACATTTTATTATATTATATATGTGTTTGTAACTTCACGCCTTAAAATTACCAGTAAATATATTTGGGGATAAAGGAATAGAATAGAATTACTAGTCAAAAATTCTAAATAAATTCTTGTAGAATGTCTATTGTAATTTGGAATTAATCCTAAAGAATCATAATGGGAATGTAAGATTTTATCCAACCATTATAATCCCTGCTGGTTCCAAATAATCATGGCAGTACAAATAGGAATCTTGAACATATTCCTTGTGGATTTTTTTTTCACCTAGAATTGAATATAGTTTTATTTTATTGTGAGACTAGGTTTTTAAGCTCATTGGAATGTGCAGGTACGTACCGGCCTCACAGTCTTATCTGCCATCGGAGTGGGTGTCTTCTCCAGAAGCTGTTTCATCACCTCTGGAGAAGTCATCAGACCTTTCCAGTTATTCTTGAGGAAAACGGCCAGCATAGGTGAGACGGTTGGGCTGTTGACTGATTTTCACTTTCTCTATCTGCCATTGACATCAACCATCTCTTTCTCTCTTCCTGTCTCGGATAATATCTGAGGTCATGGCATGGAGTTGGTTGTGTTTGTGTTGTCAGTTGAGCCGTTTGTGCAGGGGAAGATAAGACGGTTCCCTCCTCCCTTCTCTGATTTCAGGTTTTTATTTTTTTCTTCTTCTACTTCTAATTCTTCTTCATGCCACTTTGTTATGACCATCTGACAGGAAAGTCAAACCAAATACTGACTCATGGTACATTACAGTACCATGTAAATATATAGGTGTATAAATAATGGTAATCATTCAGTGCCATGGTATCGACCATCAGTTTGTGATCTAAAGCAGATACCCTGAAGATATCATGATTATTTTTTTATTGACATGTGGTGTACAGTGATGCTGTCTGCTTATACTCTGCAATGAAATTCAGAATGCCGTTTGAAATTTTGTCATTTAATACTGCTGTAATTGACAGAACAGAATGAACTCGAAGTTCACCTTATGTGCATTCATTTTACAGGATTGTCTGGTCATTATGTTTTTCTTGTGTAAAAATGTTTTCATTAAAATATAATATCTTTCTTTCCTTCTGCACATGTATAAATTGGTTTAAAATATTCACTAGTATTATCTCAGATCCAATACAAATATTATGACTCATTCAATCCAATTGAGCATATTTTGTCAGTTTGGCACCATACATTATTTCCCATTATTTAATACCTTTTCACCCTGAAATATGTTACATTAAGGGAGTTAAATGTGTTGTGCTATTCCATGTATCTTTTATTAATGATCTTCTTTGAAAAGCCAAGTGTGGATATGTTAAATAACCCCTCTTAGATGCCTTTGCCTATAACCCATGAGCAGCAGGTCCCAGGGTTCCTTCATGCCTGTAATCATTCTATAACTGCTGTTTCTCCAAGCTCCTGTGCATATAGGCATGAGTTGCCAATTATGCTCTCTGCCTGTGCTGTAGTAAATAGCCTCCATGGATGGGCAGGTGTGACGCAGCAGGATTTATTACCTGTATTACATGCGTATGTTGCCGTCTTGAGTGAATGAGAGTTTAAATATAGCCCGTAGGCTAGTTACTGCATAACTCCAGTTTGTTGATGGTGTGTTCACAGCCGGTTTATCCTCTGAATGACGTGGAGTTGTTTTGTCTTTTTCCCCTTTTTTTTCTTTTGCATTGATTCTGTTAATGTTGCCGCTGGTGACAGAGCTAAAAAAATAAAATAATCAGCCGAGTTTAAAATCAAACCAAGAGTCAAAGCTCATTAACCTGAACAGAAGACATCACACTTTTCCTTTTTCCCCTTATTGCAGAGCAGTGTTGGGAAGCTACATAGGGATTAAATTAGAAGAATTTCTTTTGAAGTTTTACATAATTTAGATCATAGTGGTTGTTTTTTGGTTTTTTTCAGTCATATCTTAAAATATTATTTCTAAATAATTTTATTTATATAGTAAGTAGCCTACAACTATATGGTCAAAAGTACTGGGACACCTGACCGTTACACCAACAGGGACTGCAATGACATCACATTCCAACTAGATAGACATTAATATGGGATTGGTTCCCCCTTTGTGGCTATAACAGCTTCCACTCTTCTGGGGAGGCTTTCCACACAATTTTGGAGTGTTTCTGTGGGAATATTTGTCTATTCATATAGAAGAGCATTTGTGATGCTGATGTTGGATGAGAAGTCCTGGCTTGCAATCACTGTTCCTGTTCATCCATCTTTATTGACCTTGCTTTGTGTACTGGGGCATAGTCATGCTAGAATACAAAAGGCCCTTCCCCAAACTGTTCCCACAAAATTTAAACATACCCAAATGTCCAAAATGCTAAATGTCTTGGTATGCTGAAGCATTAAAGTGTTAGTTCACACACCAAAAAAAAAACCTGTCATTAATTACTCACCCTCATGTCGTTCCAAATCCACAAGGCGTTTGTTCATCTTCGGAACACAAATGAAGATCTTTTTAATGAAATCTGAGCGCTTTCTGTTCCTGACAGCTACACGACTACCATTTTGACTTTTTTGCAAAAGCTCAGGCGTGCTGCGTAACACGAGAATGAACCTCAATGGTTCTTGCGGAAGCTCAAATGGGATGCATAACACAGGAATGAACCTCATTGGTTCTTGTGGAAGCTCAAACGTGCTGCATAACACATGGGATTGAACCTCATTGGTTCTTGCAGAAGCTCAAGCATGCTGCGTAACACATGAGAATGAACCTCACTGGTTCTTGCAGAAGCTCCAACGTGCTGCATAACATGAGAATGAACCTCACTGGTTCTTGCGGAAGCTCAAACGTGCTGCATAACACATGAGATTGAACCTCACTGGTTCTTGCAGAAGCTCAAACGTGCGCATAACACGAGAATGAACCTCACTGGTTCTTGAGGAAGCTCAAACGTGCTGCGTAACACACGAGAATGCACCTCACTGGTTCTTGCAGAAGTTCAAACGTGCTGCATAACACAAGAATGAACCTCATTGGTTCTTGAGGAAGCTCAAATGTGCTGCATAACACAAGAATGAATCTCATTGGTTCTTGAGGAAGCTCAAATGTGCTGCGTAACGAGAATGAACCTCACTGGTTCTTGAGGAAGCTCAAATGTGCTGCGTAACACACGAGAATGCACCTCACTGGTTCTTGCAGAAGTTCAAACGTGCTGCATAACACAAGAATGAACCTCATTGGTTCTTGAGGAAGCTCAAACGTGCTGCATAACACAAGAATGAATCTCATTGGTTTTTTGCATGTCAAGCAAACATGCTTGCGCTTCCGTTTACCACAACTGATGTGTGAGTTGATGAATGTTTATATGTGAATAAAAGCCTAAATTCAGTCTGTTCATCATAAAAATGCGATCGTGTCTTCAGAAAATTTGGAATAAACAGCTGCATTATTATGGATTAGTTTTTCAATCTCTTCATGATTTTTTTGAAGCATCAAAGTGGTAGTTGAGTAGCTGCCAATGGAGGGACAGGTGGCATCCTATCACAGTACCACACTTGTAGTCACTGAGCTCTTCAGAACGACCCTTTTTTTTTCACAAATGTTGAAATGTTTCACTTTGTTTCACAAAGACTGCAGCTGGGTGCTTGTGACAGTGCGTCTGATTGAAACACCTGAATTAAATAATTAAGAGGCGTGTCCTGATACTTTTCTCCATATAGTGTATGTATAAAATCATGTTTTGAACCAGTTAATTTACTGCCTGAACAAACTAATTCGCTAATTAAATTAGTAAATAAGCGTGATTTGTTGGAACAGTTGTCTTTCATGTAAGAATCTCTTGATGACAGATTTCTAAAAGACTTCCTACAGCTGCTGTTCATCTCATAAGAGGAACGTTCCTTGCTTTTACCCTAGAGAGCTGAAGAGAGCAGTACTAACTTGTGAGTGAATCTGATGCATATGATTTGTATCTTTTTAATGAAATCTGAGCGCTTTCTGTTCCTGACAGCTACACGACTACCATTTTGACTTTCTTGCAAAAACTCAGACGTGCTGCGTAACACGAGAATGAACCTTATTGGTTCTTGTGGAAGCTCAAACATGCTGCATAACACGAGAATGAACCTTATTGGTTCTTGCAGAAGCTCAAACATGCTGCATAACACGAGAATGAACCTTATTGGTTCTTGTGGAAGCTCAAACATGCTGCATAATACATGAGATTGAACCTCATTGGTTCTTGCAGAAGCTCAAGCATGCTGCGTAACACGAGAATGAACCTCACTGGTTCTTGCAGAAGCTCAAACATGCTGCATAACACGAGAATGAACCTTATTGGTTCTTGTGGAAGCTCAAACGTGCTGCATAACACATGAGATTGAACCTCATTGGTTCTTGCAGAAGCTCAAACGTGCTGCGTAACACGAGAACGAACCTCATTGGTTCTTGAGGAAGCTCAAACGTGCTGCGTAACACATGAGAATGAACCTCACTGGTTCTTGCAGAAGCTCAAATGTGCTGCATAACACGAGAATGAACCTCACTGGTTCTTGAGGAAGCTCAAACGTGCTGCGTTACACACAAGAATGCACCTCACTGGTTCTTGCAGAAGTTCAAATGTGCTGCATAACACAAGAATGAACCTCATTGGTTCTTGAGGAAGCTCAAACGTGCTGCATAACACAAGAATGAACCTCATTGGTTCTTGAGGAAGCTCAAACGTGCTGCGTAACACAAGAATGAACCTCATTGGTTCTTGAGGAAGCTCAAACGTGCTGCATAACACGAGAATGAACCTCATTGGTTCTCAAACGTGCTGCGTGAGGAAGCTCAAACGTGCTACATAACACGAGAATGACACGAATGAACCTCACTGGTTCTTGCAGAAGCTCAAACGTGCTACATAACACGAGAATGAACCTTATTGGTTCTTGTGGAAGCTCAAACATGCTGCATAACACATGAGATTGAACCTCATTGGTTCTTGCAGAAGCTCAAATGTGCTGCATAACACAAGAATGAACCTCATTGGTTCTTGAGGAAGCTCAAACGTGCTGCATAACACAAGAATGAACCTCACTGGTTCTTGAGGAAGCTCAAACGTGCTGCATAACACAAGAATGAATCTCATTGGTTTTTTGCATGTCAAGTAAACATGCTTGCGCTACCGTTTACCCCAACTGATGTGTGAGTTGATGAATGTTTATATGTGAATAAAAGCCTAAATTCAGTCTGTTCATCATAAAAAAGCGATCGTGTCTTCAGAAAATTTGGAATAAACAGCTGCATTATTATGGATTAGTTTTTCAATCTCTTCATGATTTTTTTGAAGCATCAAAGTGGTAGTTGAGTAGCTGCCAATGGAGGGACAGGTGGCATCCTATCACAGTACCACACTTGCAGTCACTGAGCTCTTCAGAGCGACCCATTTTTTTTCACAAATGTTGAAATGTTTCACTTTGTTTCACAAAGACTGCAGCTGGGTGCTTGTGACAGTGCGTCTGATTGAAACACCTGAATTAAATAATTAAGAGGCGTGTCCTGATACTTTTCTCCATATAGTGTATGTATAAAATCATGTTTTGAACCAGTTAATTTACTGCCTGAACAAACTAATTCGCTAATTAAATTAGTAAATAAGCGTGATTTGTTGGAACAGTTGTCTTTCATGGAAGAATCTCTTGATGACAGATTTCTAAAAGACTTCCTACAGCTGCTGTTCATCTCATAAGAGGAACGTTCCTTGCTTTTACCCTAGAGAGCTGAAGAGAGCAGTACTAACTTGTGAGTGAATCCGATGCATATGATTTGTATATGGTGTAGTGGAACAAAATACCTCTTGTTCTGACGTGGCTTTGGGCGCCTCATACTCAGACAACTTCAAATTTGTTTGCCTTCAGGGTAAATTCCACCTCAGAGATGGCCTGTTGTATTACGGAGTGTATGTAACCGTATGTGCGCATACATCTGTTGAGGCCTGTGAGCTGAGCATGTGTGTTTCCGTGGGGAACGCTGTGTGTTGCATGTTGATTGGTCCCTCTGAGCTCTCATTAAAAGATGAACTGTTAATGAAATGTCGGATTCTCTCGGCTTCCCCATCGAGGAACAAACCAATGAGAGCGCAGCAGGCAGCGACCTCATGTCTCCACGTGCACGCTTGAATGAGAGGCCAATTAAAGCTTCTCTATATCTTATTCCCTCACTTTCTACTTCACTTGATCATTCTTTCCTTTTGTTTCTCTCTCTCCGGCTCCACTCTACATAATTTAACGGGTGGTAACTAATAGGAAGACGCAATTGCATGCACATCTGATCTTAAATATGTTTTAATTAGGGCTGTAAATGTAGTGTGTATATATATACTTTTATATATTTAGTTTAGATTGTTTTAGACAATAAAGTCAGATCTTTACATAAATTATACATTTTAAATGTAAATAAAATAACTAAAAACCTTGAAAACTCCGTTTTATTAAGCATAGTAAAACATAGTGATCAACAGCAGTGTTTTTACCCTGCTGATTACTAAATTAAGTCGATTAGATCAGCATAACTTGACTGACATGATTAGTTTAATGCATATTTTAATGCAACTGGATTTTTTTTTTATGCTTCATTTAACATTTCAGAGGTGTTGTTTTGATCTCAAAGGAACAAAAATTAGCATGATGGGAGATGGAAAAAATTGGAAGGGCTGCAATTGGTCTGTTACTTTAACGCATGCATCATAATGTCAGATTTGATTGTACAGGATAGAATACAAATCACTTCAGAGCACTAATGGCAGTTGAGCATTCATTAGCATGTCGAGGGGATTCCGGAATGTCACGGAACATTCCATGAGCATCTAATGTTCCAGTAAAGCAGGGAGATTTAAGGTTGGCTTTGTGCTATCAAGAATACTGGGGACTGAACGCCCCGTTCCGTTCACGCCGTCCAGTCATAAACACAAGCTTCCGCTGGTTCTCCAGAGAATGATGATTGAACATATTTCATGTAATTAAACTGGGATGTGGGGAAAATGCGAGATTGAAAACATCACTCACTGCACACATGTGCGCTCGGAGGCTCTCGTAAATGTGAGTGTGATTTGGGTGCGCTCTGAGACGCTGGCTCTGTTCCAGCTTCTGAAGATGTGATTTTAGTAAATGTTCAACTTGTAATATTCTTTACTTTAATGGCTGTAATCAACATTACAGCGTGCCATATCCACAGAGAGAAACCACATATCCAGAAGTTACTGCTGTCTCTGCGTTCGCCTAATATACAGCTAAATAAGAATTATGAGCAATTTGATGAAGAAATCTGTTCAATCTCATTACATGCTTTTCTCACATTCTGTTTAATGAACAAGAATATGTCATTTACTGTCCATTGTGCTCCTGCACTAATTTGAATGTGTCAAAGAAGAACAAAAGATGTTTGCAAAGGAAGAAAGGGAAAGGATTTAGGAGATGAAAATGCCAGACCGGCCAAAATATGCATTTATTTTACATTACCTGGCTACAGTTTTTTTAGTTCTGAGGCAAAAGATGTATTTACAAGAGACATTTCAAATAAATATTTTAAATAACAGTTATAAAGGTTTATAGTTTTCAATACTATCTGTAAATGAGACCGTTATAAGTGCTAGTCTGTGCATTAACTAATGTTAAGAGAAATAACTTTACATCTAAAAATGTGTTAGTAAATGTTGAAATTAACAATGAACAATTCTTTTATTAACCTTTGTTAATATTACAAATGGACTCTTATTGTAAAGTGTTACCATTTCATATAAATCCAAATATTCATGCTTAAAGATGGTCATCTTTAAATGTCTACAAAGGCCATGGTATTTAAATTAGTCACGTGTATTGTATGCATTCTCTCACACTTTATTTGCTTCTATTTTAGAACACTTAATGATTATCTAATCAAAATATTATGTATTACAGTGATGTTAAAAAAGAACTGAAATAAAATGCATTTCTGTTTTGTTTATGATTCTGTCGGCTGCATGATGATGCAGTTTGTTTTCTCCTGTCACTAGCTTTGATTTTCTGCTAATGCAGCATCTAGTCAACAAATTAATTATGTTATAATTAAATGAAAACACGTATGGTAGTGTACTATATACATACTGTTTCGTTGGTAGTTTTAAATTCACATCTAAAGTGTCTCGTGTCAAAACAAACTCCATTAAGCGTTAGTTTTTATTTCGCCGTTCTCGTACTGTATAATGACATACATACCCCCCCCAGTTCTTAATTCATCGTGTTTCCTTCTAGAGCATCAGTGAGTGTTTAAACCTTTTTAACAGTCGTGTTTGAGTCCCTCAATTATCCTCAGTGTGAAAAGATGGATCTCACTGCTGGAAAGGGTTCAAATATGTAGAAGATGCTGGAAAACTGAAGATTTTTCAGGACATGGACATTTTTCTGAAGAACGTTGGGTAGTTTGACCTCTTAGTTTGTTAAAATTATTCACATTTTCACAGATTCTGCAAGGGGTTCACAAACTTTTTCTTGCCACTGTATACTAGCTACATGCATTAGACTGTTATTTCACAGACTAAGACTATAATTGAGTAGAGACGACTAAGTAGGACATGATTTGGTGACCTTTAACGATATAAACGCTGTCAGTGTGTTTGCACCTTAAAAGGGCACACTGAGGGCACTTGTTAGCACCCTTTTGAACAATAAAATGGCAAACACCCTGCGGTTATATAGACTTGTTAGAAAAGGAAACACACTTGTAAGACATAATGAGGAAAGAGAAGAAATAGATGGAAAGAGCAGGTGGGGTGAAAGGACATGCATTAGTAGTGGTGTAGAAAATGAAGGCGGGATTATGGGAGAACTAAAGATGGCCATTTTGCTCAGCACTATTCTTGCCAGTATGTAAATACATGCAAATGATCTACAACCGTAAAGAACGAGGGATAGAGGAAGAAGTGCCTCGGAGGACAGCCTGCTGAGAGGGTAGTTTGGCATTCTGCACCTGTTTCGTGAGCTGTGATTGGCCGTAGGGAATACTCAGGAGGATGTGTTTCTCTGTAGCCGATCAGCTCCCTGTGTTAAGGAGCCGTGTTTGACAAGGTTGAAGTTTGTCCCACTCTGGAAGCCTGTCTTGCAGAAACAAGTTCATCTGACTTTAGCCCAGGGATGTGAAGATTCGGATGGGAGCGTGTTCAGTGAACAGATTTCAGGGAACTTAATGGATTTTAATGGAATTCAATTTGTGCATTTAAAGCACTTCGGGAAGATTTGAACAACTTGCACTTGCGAGTTTGTATTCAGCGCGTGAATCAAGCTCATTGTAGCAGGACGTTTCGGTTCTGGACCATATTAGGGATGCGCAATATATTGGTACCATATCCGTTATTGACCATATTCACCAAGGCTGTATTTATTTAAGTGTTACAATTTAAAGTAACAGTTTTATTATATTCATATTAGTACCTTAAAAGGTACATATCAGTACTTTAAGAGTGCCTATTAGTACCTTAAAGGTACATATTAGTACTTTTTTGGCTTTGTACCTTGTGACAGCAATGTACCTTTTTTTCTGACAGTGTGTAGCCATTACACCAATCACATGATCCTTCAGAAATCTGATTTGGCGCTCAGTAAACATCTCTTATTATTCTCAGTGCTGAAAACTGTGAAACATTTCCCCCTTGATTCTTTAATATGTACAATTTTAAAATAATTTACTTGAAATATACATTTAAAAGTCAATTTTGAGTCTTTACTGACACTTTTGATCAATTTAATGCATCCTTGCCGAATAAAATAATTAATTCCTATAAAAATGAAAAATATTTCTGACAGTACTGATATTGAATATTTTATTGGGAATAATTTGCCTCTATTTTTACATTTAGAATATCTTTGCCATCTTCTAATGCTCACTTAAAGTTAAACTTTAAAACCACGAATCATTTAATAACACTGCTCAATAGTCTCCATTCATTTTTAACACTGTATAATGTCTTATCTTGAAAACATAATTTTATCATTTCAATTATCATGTTTTATTTTTGATTTATTTAGACAAAATATATTAAATAGCATCTCTAGTCCATGTTTGCATATTTTGGCCAAGAGTCGCCAAATCAGGGGTACGTTTCTTGTACAATGGTGTAACTCGCTGCTTAAACATTATAGTACAATGCATCGTTGGAGAAACGAACTAGCTTCTCACAACTGTTTCTCTAAAAACTTTGTTGCATATCTGTCATTCATACCACATTAGTTCAACAATATACACACAGGTGGTGGAGTAATAAAGTCTGCTAATTAATCCATTCGAGATCAAATTAATGCCAGATTATTGCTGTAAATAACATCTGAAGACTACTTCGCTATTTTTGTTCTCCATTGTTTTGCTTTATTTCCAGATGTTTGATTCAATTGCAGGTTCCCGCTTATGTCACTCCCCTAACATACTACAGCATGAATGTTATCATTGGAACTATGGTTTCGGGAAACATCCCCAATGACGCACTTTACACACTTGTATAGTATGTACTCATCTGTGTAGCATATGAATTTTATAAGGTTATTTTGTCATTCACTGTCAGAGTCTGATAGCCCTTCCCCCTTTGTACGTAATTAGCTACGACAGTTGAGTGCATGAAGTGTCCAACATTCCACACTTAGTTTTTTTCCGTTAATTAAGTGCATCATCCGGGTATTTAAAGTGTACTTTTTCTATGTGGAATTTCCAGTGAACACACTACTCTCGCTATTTACTAAAAGCGTCTTAGAATAGTGCATGAATCGTTGAACTATGTTGGTAACAATGGAACTTGTGGTAATTGGCTAACAATGCTTTTGGGAAACGCACCCCAGATTGGAAAATGACGAACTCTTGATTATGTTTCTAAGACTCAATGAAATTAGTTTTTTTTTTTTTTCATGGCAGACTGGCAAAAACCTGAAAATTGTGTAGGCTGTGATTGCGGCTTGTCAGCTTGCAGCTCGTTTTGAATCCGCTCAAAAAGGTAATTTTCCGTCTCCAATGTGCATCAGAAAATACAGTCTGTCTGAAAGTAAGACTAGAGTCATATTTATCTGACACAAACCCTGACAGTTAGAACAATAACTTATTATGAAACTGCAATTAACAAATGCCATTTAGAAATAATTAGAGGAAACTAAATGGATTTGGTCCTCTCAAAGATCCAATTTCTCATTCACATTGACTAGTCTCTTTCTCTTCCTTGTGCTCTTTTACAAGCATCCTGATAATAAGCTGTTGTTCCATTGTTCTTATTTATTTAATTTTTTCACATTTAAATCGATCAGTTGTAGTGTGTCCCTTCTCTCACACTCCTCCTTTCCTTCTCTTTCACACTTACTGATTTCCCCCGTTCATCGACGTATGACTCTTACAGGCTCCGTTAAGGATTTCCTCTCCCGTGTCACACACACATATACACACTCAAATGTGGCTCAGGATTCATTTTCACCCCGTCAGTGGAAGGGACAGGTGTTGAAGTATATGATAAGTGTGTGTGGTTGGGTCGTGGCTGATGCGAGACCTGTTTCACCCCATCTGGCTGTCCCCTAACTAGCAACTGAACCAAATACAGATACAGTGTGTAGCTATATCAACAAATGAAAGAATAATGAGGTTGAAATTCAGACCACGATACAAGCTGTAGATCTGAACCAACATGACTGTGACAAGTGAATGTCAGAATTTGTCGGAATACCTGCTCTCTCATGTGTATGTTGGGCTGATTCGTCTGAATCATACTAGGGAATTGGTTTGTTTGGATGGTTGATGTTAGTGAATTCTTTTAAGTATCTGTGTGGCATTTGACATAAAAAAAAAAAAAAATGGGTTGAGATCTGGTGACTGTGGGGGCCATTTTAGTACACTGAACTCATTGTCATGTTCAAGAAACCAATTTGAAATGATTCAAGCTTTGTGACATGGTGCATTATCCTGCTGGAAGTAGCCATCAGAGAATGGGTACATGGTGTTCATAAAGGGATGGACATGGTCAGAAACAATTCTCAGGTAGGCCGTGGCATTTAAACGATGCCCAATTGGCACTAAGGGGCCTAAAGTGTGCCAAGAAAACATCCCCCACACCATTACACCACCACCACCAGCCTGCACAGTGGTAACAAGGCATGATGGATCCATGTTCTCATTCTGTTTACACCAAATTCTGACTCTACCATCTGAATGTCTCAACAGAAATCAAGATTCATCAGACCAGGCAACATTTTTCCAGTCTTCAACTGTCCAATTTTGGTAACTTGTGCAAATTGTAGCCTCTTTTTCCTATTTGTGGTGGAGATAAGTGGTACCCGGTGGGGTCTTCTGCTGTTGTAGCCCATCCGCCTCAAGGTTGTGCGTGTTGTGGCTTCACAAATGCTTTGCTGCATACCTCGGTTGTAACGAGTGGTTATTTCAGTCAAAGTTGCTCTTCTATCAGCTTGAATCGGTCGGTCCATTCTCCTCTGACCTCTAGCATCAACAAGGCATTTTCGCCCACAGAACTGCCGCATACTGGATGTTTTTCCCTTTTCACACCATTCTTTGTAAACCCTAGAAATGGTTGTGCGTGAAAATCCCAGTAACTGAGCAGATTGTGAAATACTCAGACCGGCCCATCTGGCACCAACAACCATGCCATGCTCAAAATTGCTTAAATCACCTTTCTTTCCCATTCTGACATTCAGTTTGGAGTTCAGGAGATTGTCTTGACCAGGACCAAACCCCTAAATGCATTGAAGCAACTGCCATGTGATTGGTTGATTAGATAATTGCATTAATGAGAAATTGAACAGGTGTTCCTAATAATCCTTTAGGTGAGTGTGTGTGTGTGTGTGTGTGTGTGTGTGTGTGTGTGTGTGTGTGTATGCATGCATGTATGTATGTGTGTGTATATATATATATATATATATATAGGCTGTGTTAAATAATCATCAGTTTTAGGCACACTTGTATTTTTTTCATTTCTTTTCTTTGTGTAAATTTATCCACTCAAGTGCTTACACTCTATTCAAGATTCGGCACAAGAAATCTCTGTTTTTGAGCCAAATAAATACAGTGTTGGTTAAGTTTTAATTATATATTTGCAGTCACAGCTTTACCATGTATATGCATTTTTTTTTTTGTCCTAACAAGCTGTGACCGTGACAACTGATGAGAACATCCATCCATCCATCCATCCATAAATGATATGATTACATAGATATTTTTGTGAATATCAAAATTTTTTATTTTAGATTTTGACGCCTTAAGCTTGTTTTTAAAAGAAGTCTCTTATGCTTATCAAGGCTGCATTTATTTGATCAAAAATACAGAAAAACAGTAATATTGTGAAATATTATTACAATTTAAAATAACTTTTCTATTTTAATATACTTATAATTTATTTCTGTGATACAAAAGCTGAATTTTCAGCATCATTACTCCAGTCTTCAGTGTCACATGATCATTCAGAAATCATTCTAATATGATGATTTATTATCAATGTTGGAAATAGTCATGCTGCTTAATATTTTTTATCACCTGTGATACTTTTTCAGAATTCTTTGATGAATAAAAAGTTTAATTAATCAAGGATGTGTTAAATTGATAAAAGTGATAGTAAAGATTTATAATGTTAGAAAAAAAATATATATATATAATGTGTGTGTGTGTGTGTGTGTGTATTCTTATATATGCAATATCTTTTCCGTTTAAGTTATAAATTATATGATTACAGACGTGTATTTTAACAGATCTTTCCCCGATAAAAGCTTTGTTATAGTTTAGCTACTTTGTTTTTTGTAGCTTGTAGTGTGTTCATTTTTTAAAAAGAGGAGCTTGACTGTAGTTGAACTGGTTTAAATTTTAAGTAGCTTGTATTTTGATGTACTACAGATGTAAAGTTACTTCCAACAGTGCTGTTTTTTTGTTTTGTTTTTTTCATTTTTTTTCCCATGTTGACTGGTCAGACTTGTTTATGGGTAGATCAGAAACTCTCTCTGTGTACTTTGTGCAAGGTTTTGGTCAATATAATGCCACACTGGTTGCTCTATCTGGATGTGCCTGTGTGTATATTGCACATGTGTGTTTGCAGGTGAGCAATTTCATGGTGAGAACCACAGTATTGATCGGAGAACCGAGGCCTGCTCAATGTTTAATGCTCTCTTTCTGTACTGGCACTATCCTGCATTAAATATTAAAGTCTCATCCTTGAACGCCTAGTGTAAATACGACAGGCAGAAAGAGACGGGGTCGAGCGCTTTCGGGGTTGTGGGTTATTGACCCTGCCTGCCAATGGGTGAGTGATGCGGCTGTTGTCGTGGTGAAGGTTATACCTCTGCTGTCACAGAAGTCATGCTCTGACCCAGCCAGATGAATAAGCTTATTTACACAGCTTTATTTAAGGCCTGTGACATCACTCAGGCTCTCAGGACCACATTTCTGATTAAAACAGACTCTGCTTATTGCACTGCGGCTCTGCAGGTTTTGGGAGTGAAGTTCTGCTCGGATTTAATAAAACCAGTGAGCGGGGGCTCTAGGAAAGGTGGGTTTGTCTACAGTACGCTTATGGATAATAGAGATGTAAGTACTGTAATTGGTGTCTTAAAAATTATAGAGGGCTTTTGAAATGGACAAATTGCAAGGTAAAGCTTTTAAAGGGATAGTTCACACACACAAAAAAAATTGTCATCATTTATAAACTTGTATGATTTTTTTTTTCTCCATAGAATGCAAAAGGAGATACAGTATTTTGCAGATGTTGGCACCGCTTATTTAATCAGGAACTGGTAAAAGTGTCCATAGAAATAGTCCATACTACCCATATGTTATATTTCAAAGGAACACGCCGACATTTTGGGACATACAGTGAATAAGCTAAAGTGTTCCTTTAAGTTTCGTGAAGAGATAAATTAGGTCCTAAATATAATTTGAATTGGTGCATATTTAAAATTGAAGATTAGATCACACCAGTTTGGACATTAGGAATGCACTGTACATCTGTACTAGGGCTGCATGATTCCAAAAAAATGCATCCATATGCTTGCGAAAAAAGTGTAACTGGCATGACAGTAATGTTGGATGTAGCGTAAGCATTTTGAACTGCGAGAGGTGCTACACTTTCTTCATAAGTTGAATATGGAAGGTGGTCCACTGGAAGCTAGATTTTTTTACTTTATAATGTGTTAAATATGGAGATTTTTCTTACAAAAACTCATCAATTCGCTTCAGAAGGCCTTTATTAACCCCCCGGAGCCATATATCGATGCAGTCGTGTGTTTATTGTCTTGATGTTTAATCAATCAAAGCGTTTCTATCTTCTTTTTATTCAGCTACAGCAAAGAGTATAGAAGTTCTTTGGCTACAGTGCAAGCTTCACATTAGGGATTTCCTGAAAAGGTCATTATATTACTTCTCTCTGAGGCATATGTGGAGTTTCTGCTCGAGGGCGCCCTCTGGCTTCCAGTATGAATGAAACATGAGTGTTTAGCGCCCAGCAGTGCTCACTCCATCCTATTTTGAGTCAAAAATAGGAAAAAATAATACTTCTCTCTAAATACATTTAGGCCTATATGACAATCCATATGTTTTTTCCAGTGTACAGGAGTTGTTTCATATTAAAGACATAGGCATGTTCTTGCATACCTCCTGACAAAAATTAAGAAACTAATATCACAGATAAAAAGTACAGATTTTTATAATAATGGCTTTACTATTATACATGTAATACATGATCTACTCTCTGCTAGTACTTTCTTACTCTCTGGTTTCTCTGGTGGTCTCCATTTTGTATCTCTTTGTTTGCGTTTTGCATCCTAACAAGATTCCACGATCCCTTTGTGCCATTATGCTAATTTATCATAGGCCACATGTTGCATATTAATGAGCTTGAAGCTGATATGACCTCAAAAACCATTAAGTTCTGAACCTACCGCCCTGTTCTCCTCTCACACAGAATGAGAGTGATTTCTCTGGAGGAGGATGTATCTCCTGAGGGAAGTAATGTACAGAGGTCTGTCCTCTGAGACACCAGCTGCTGGAGGAAGCGCACAGGCTGTGCTGTTTAGAGAAACTGAATTATGGTGTGTGTGTGTGTGTGTTTAATAACAGAGCCAACCCACAATGTGCATTTTTTGAGTCTAGGGAATTAATATTTCCAATCATCACACTGTGCCCCGCCCACACCAGTAAAGAGTATCTCTGATTGGCTCTTAAGTCTCCGCTCTCCCAATCATGTCATAATTGATCAAAGAATGAATGGTCTTCTGCTTATTACCTCCAACAGAGGGTTATCAGTCATCACCAATCAATAACAACTAAATCATTCAATGTGTTAATATAATCATTTTCTCATAACAATCTTTATTTTATCTATTATTAAAGCTCCTATAAGCATTTTTTTAAATCATTTTGTATTTTATTTTATTTTATTTTATTTTATTTATTTATTTATTTATTTATTTATTTATTTATTTAAGAGCTTATGACTGGCACTTTATTTTAATTTAAATAATTTTAAATGTAACTTTCTTCAAATATTTAGTTTAATTAGCTTGTGGATTGGTATTTTGTTTTATTTTATATTTTATTTTTTTATTTCTGTTTTTGATATATTGTATACTTTATATTATTTTAATGTAATTAATAATACATTTTAATATAAATAATTGTATTCCATTATTTATTTTATTTTATTTTATTAAATGATAATTATCAGTAAACCCTGTGCTCATGGTGTGCTTTGGCATCGTTTTGGGCAAAACAGTATAAGTATGGTGAGTTTTGTGAATATTGTTGCTGAGTAAATACTCCATTGACTCATTATCACTGAGCTTGCAATGCATTATTGATTGTCTTATTTACAACAGATGCTGCCTTAAAAGTGCTGCCTACTATTTAGAACAACTGGGTATATGCCTATGATGCCTAAAAAGTATTTCAGCTCTGATTTGAATTTGATTGGTTGTTTTTGAGGAAGTTAACTGGGCATTATCGGCTGCCACTGGCTTGGATAAAAACTTTATGAGCTTTATTGATGCTTTACTCAAGTGCTTGACAATACGGTTTATGATTCATATGAGTGAGTATGTGTTTTCTTGATCAGCCAGCGGTGAGTTATTGACGGCCGGGGAGGAGAGTGTCACGTTATCACAGAATTATACATCATGTTATGAATCCATCAGCAGGAAGCTCGAGTGCCTGTCATCTGCTTCTCCTCATTTATCCGAAAGAGAGCAAACCTTTCTTACTTCATCATCTTCTCTTTCTTCCTCTTGAAATATAGAGAAATGTCAAGGGAGAGAGCGTGTGATTAACTCCAGAGAGATGGAGATACGAGGGATGCGGAGAGTGAGAGAAGAGTGGAAATGACAGTTGGCTTCCGGTGTGTAGCGTCAGATTGTGTTTTGTGGAAAGAGTGGATATTCTTCATCTTTTCTCTCCCTTGTGACATCACTCGTTACTTATAACCATCCCGGTGTGACAGGCTTTGCTCAGAACAGGAGCACACAGGGATGCAATTAAGTCACAGTGCGTCATATACGTATGTGTGTGTGTGTGTGTGTGTGTGTGTGTGTGTGTGTGTGTGTGTGTGTGTGTGTGTGTGTGTGTGTGTGTGTGTGTGTGTGTGTGTGTGATGGACCCAGAGGGAAGGGTACAAGGAGATTGGCCGTTGGTGGGTTTAAGAGTTGGATGTTGATCCGTTTACACTGATGTGGTTTGACTCCAGAAATTTGTGTGGTACTTGAACGATGCCATAGTGCAGGAAAGCCCCTACAGCCCAACAGAACTGAAGTCAACAGCATTGTACTGACATGTGCAGTGTTTAGTTTACTCTTCAGAGCAGGCCTGTGTCATTTTATGGCATAAAACAAGATCACAAACTGAATAAAAACAGGCCATTCTATAAAACAGACGCCTTTTGAGGTTCCAGTGGATTTCAGTTTGATAAAGCGATTAAAGAAATTGTTCGTTCGATCTTAAACACTCTCTGAGATGTTCTGTTTCATATCTGTGATGAGCACAGTGTGCCTCTTGGAAAGAAAATTTGATGCTATATTCATTGTGTACACTCTGAAATTATTATAATTCTGGTTTGTTTGTTTTTTTTTAATTATTGCAAGAAAAAAAAAATCTGACTTCAAATGTCAAGGATGAGGACAGACCAAAAATAGTTCTTCATGAAATAAAAACTGTAATACAATTTTAATTTTAAAAATTGCACCTTTAATCGTGAAAGTGATCTTTGCCCCGCGAACGCGATTTCTAATTTCTACTGGAGGCAATTTAACCAACACCCCTGCAACCCCCTGTCTGTCTGTCTGTCATCTAGCAAGGAAGGAGACATTGGAAACATGCAAAATTAATGTTCATGAGGCAAAGAAACGTAATAAAAATAGGACAAAGTTACTTTAAAACACAATTTTTCATTTTTGATGCTGTTGGAAAGTGTCTGTAAAAGTTGGCATGAGATATTCTTTAAGTCTCAATAAGTGTATATGAGGGACACAAATGGCACCGTTTCTTGTGCTTTGATGGTCATTGATGGAAAAGTCAGGTATCACTCCAGGTTTTCTATCGCTTTCAACCATCTTATCTGTGTTTTGTGGAGTGTGTGTGTGTGTGTGTGTGTGTGTGTGGATTATTTTCCCGGCTGGTCAAAGATATCTCCATTGATAACGTCAGACAAGAGCTTGACCACTTAAAGGACACAGACAGCTTATCCTATATCTGTCTTCAGAAACATAGGGCCATTGTGGGTGCAAACGTGGCTCTGCAGAGGGTGCATACTCTAAAGCAGCGGTTTTCAATCCTGATTTATTTATTTATTGTAACAGTAATAATAATAATTATTAGTATCAGTATTATTAATATACTGGTAATATTATCATTAAATATTAATTCAATAAAATATATTTTATTATTATTATTATTATTATTATTATTATTATTATTATTATATAGTATTAGTATTAGTATACATTATTATTTTAATGAATATGAATACATTTTTTTTTTATTATTATTATTATTATTATTATTATTATATACATTGTTATTTTAATATAAATTTAATAATTAATAATAATAATAATAATAATAATAATAATAATAAATATTAATTAATTCAATAATATATTTAATAAAACAAAAATGTTTATTGAATAAATACTGTATATATTCATTAATGTATTTAATATGAATGAATATCACAATGCCTTATTAAGTTTGGGGGTAAAAGTAAATTCCTCATAAGTCTTTCTTTTCTTCTGCTTTTCAGAAACATTAATGGACACTCGGACCGCCACAGCAGAGCTCGGGTGGACGGCGTACCCTTCATCAGGGGTGAGTGTGTGTTTGCATGAATAAATGACCTACAGAACTGCTCACACCATGTCTTTTATTTTTAGAAAAGCACATTAAACCAAAACCCACTTCTATTCACCCTTTAGCAACAGCTTACTAGACAAACAGTGCGTTTACATGCACCCTCATAATGCGATTTCTAATGGGATTTTGGCAATATTGCGATTAAACTTTACATCTTTTAAACTAAATATTCCAATCAAACTAATGCGATTAAGTTCATAATCGCAGTAACCATAATCGCATTAAACTGTGTGGTGTACGTCAATTTTAATCACAATAAACAGGCATGTAAACACCATAAAAACATTATTACTGCTCTGACCAAAGTGCGCATGCGCTTGGTTCTACACGGATGCCGTGTGTTGTTCATAAAACTTCATAAATGAACTCCGTGACATTTATGCTGAAGTTTTCTCTTCTCCAACTCACTGTGCAGTATCTGCTCTGTATCTTCATCCAAACGGCGCAAAGAATGTGATGGCAGCAGGCAAACCCGGCATTGCCATGCTCATCACAGTGCAGAATAATATCCAGTATGTCCATAAAATGCGTTTTAAATTTTATATGAGTAGATTAAAACAACTGACCGGTAACATGCATACTGTATGCCTATCTGAGTGTGATATAACCATACTTATTAGCGAATAATGAAAAATTGCATGTAAACTGGAGTGAAGAGTTCTGCTCATGTCATGTAAACATCTTGCTGTGATTAAGACCTTACTCTTATTAGAAATAATCGCATTATTGGTGCACATGTAAATGTATTCAAAGAGAGACTAGGCCTAATAGCGTGCGCGCACACACACACACACACACACACACACACACACACACACACACACACACACACACCCACCAACCACACCTCTTTTTTCTCCTTGCTTATGGGTACAAAGCAAAACCCTCAATGCAATCGCTGTATGCATTACACTCCACAGTTCAGGAGGACTTAATGACATAATGGGTCCACTTAAGGTAAAAAAGCACCTCTGAATCCATCTAAATGTGTCTGGAGGAGAGCGGGATACTCAATGACAGCCGCAGCACTGCTGAACCTGCCGAGAAATATAAAGGTTTCACTGAACTCTTAATAAGGGCACAAGAAATTGTTCTGAGTGTTTTCCGTGTTATTTCATGGAGGTTCTGTAGAAAGTGATACTGTTTCCGTTGGATAGTGTTGTCGAGTGAACATATATCTGCATGATAGCACACTGACTGGTGATTTTATTAGTAGCTTTGTTTCCATCTACCTATTTTTATGCGGATTTTGGGATAAAAACACAGAGATGCGCATAAATTCAAAAATAAATAAATAAATAAATCGCATACAAAACATGCACTCAACTAAGTCGAATAATTTTTTTTCCTGATAAGAAAACATGCGCATAAACTACAATGGAAACACATTTACTGAATAATTTTCTCAATGCGCATCTGTAACCCCTCATCTCAGGACCTACTCGCCCCATTCTGCGCGGGCCTCGAACCCAGGTCTCCGGCGTTATAGTTTGATGCTCTAACAAGGAGGCTAACTCTGCAACCTGTAGCATCAGTTGCTAGAGCGTCTCTTGAGATCAGAGGAGTGAGGTTTACTCACAGAAAAGTCATGTGACTTTGCGCAATGGGATGGCATAACTGGACTAACCTGCGGACCAATCTTGTTGCAAAGCATCTGAAATGTTGTTTTGGTCATTCTGAAATGCCTGAACAAAGTCAAAGTGGTTCGATATAACTCTTACATGGCTGCGTTCACAAACAGCAGACATCCGAAAACAAGATAACATGATTGTGTTTATTGCGTTTCCTCCGCACTCTAAGGTGCAAGTCATTTATTATATGTTACCCTGGACCAAAAAAATGTCATTAAAATTAAAATTGAGATTTTGTTCTCTTCGGCTCACTGGATGGAAACAGTGCTTTATTCGCAAATATTTTATGTGATTTTCCAAATTTGTTAAATTCCAATAAGTTAAATTCGCAACTATGGATGGAAACATAGCTGGTGTGAACCAATTTTTGTCCTAATCATCTGCATCCATAACATGTGGCAGACGGTTTCGGCTTCTGTAACGTCATGCTCGTAGCTCCACCCACACTGAAATCTCACTGGTCTCAAATAATTTCACTTCACATTACTCTGAAACATGAAAAGACATTCTGATCAGCTGTGATTTAGTCGCTTCATGGATTTTTTTCCTTTGTGGACAGAAAAAAATGGAAAGTTGTGCCATGCCTGGTTAGGACAGTGTTCAACTTCTAAATACTGACAGAAAGTATAATGGTACCCCCCCCATCTCTCCTTCTCTTTCTCTCCCTCTGTCCAGTTGACCAGCTGTGCTATAAAAATTAATAATAAAAGTATCCACAGATGGTCTCCAGAGGCCACACACACCCACACAAGCATATGACACACACGTCTGACAGTGATGGACAGGAAGTTTAGTGAGAGGAAATCCATTAGCTCATCATGTGACAGACAGCCGGATTCCTCCCTGTAATTAGTGCAGTTTGCTGAGGCAAGCATCACTAGTGCTATTGCTTAAGGTGAAGGATTTGAACAAACACCAAGTATTAAACTCTGTCACTTCATAGTGGCATGTTTTGCACTTTAAGTATGTCAAATCCATCCATCCATCCATCCATCCATCCGGTGCATGTTTTTCATGCACAGGTGCCACTCACATTTACATCAGATGATGTCACATCCATCCATCCATCCATCCATCCATCCATCCATCCATCCATCCATCCATCCATCCATCCATCCATCCATCCATCCATCCATCCATCCATCCATCCATCCAGGTGCATGTTTTTATATACAAGTGCCACTCAGATTTCATTCATTCATTCTTCGTTTAAATTATATGATCACAGATATTTATTAAAAATATATATTTTTATAATAATAATTATTATTGTTGTTTTTGTTGTTGTTGTTACATTTACTTTAAATAATGTATATTATATTATTATAAGATTATATAATACATGTAATATTAGGGGTCACCGTTTTTATTATTATTATTTTTTTGTCTCACTTTTCTTCTCTTCTGCTCTTTTCTCATCACTTCATTCTCTCTTTGGGGTCACATGTGAAGGTTTAACCCTACTCGTCCTTCACACGCACTATTGACTGCTTTCACGATTCATTCACACCATTTGGCGAATTTTCACAGCTGCCCCTCCAGCACACCCCGCATCAGTCTTTCTCTAATACGTCTTGATTTCCATTAGCCCCCCTCTTTTTCTCTTAAAGAAATCCCCCAAATCCCTAATTTCTCACAGACCTCAGCCGGCCACTCCTGCTAAAAAGGCTCACGCACGCATCTTGAGCTTGAATGACCGATTGTTCCCCTCTGTCTCTGCGATTACCTTTCATGCCTGCTTGCCCCGTCCCTCACCCAGAGGTCAGAGGTCGGCTGCTTCTTCAGCAGCCCATATTTAATTCATCACTCCAGTCTGTGTATGTGTGTGTATAATGCTCCCAGGAGACTTTGAGAGATGCTCTTGATTATATGATGTATGTGCCATAGCATGATTTCCCTTTCTGCTGTCACAGCAATCGTACTTTAGCATGTGTGAAGGTATCGATCGCATGGAGCCTGGGTGATTTGGAAGGGAAAGTGGACACTCACTCCATATGAATCTGAATGAATTGCTCTGGCTCTGTCACGTGAAAGACTCTTAGTTGTCACTTTGATTCAGCCTCTTTTTTTGCCCCATAATGCAACAGGAGAAGCACTGCTGGGTGTTTATGACAGTTGCATGTGAATTTGTTAATCAAATTTAGCCAGGGGACAGTGTCTGTGTATATGTGGATGTGTTTGTTCCCTAAATCTACAAACCTAGAAATTATCTTATTAGCTTTGGCATTGTTTTAGCTTAAAAACTTTTAGCAAAAGAGACTTTTATTCAAAGTGACTTGTGCTACCAAGCAAATGTTTGGAGTTGGTAAGATTTAATGTTTTTGAAAGAAGTCTCGTATGCTCACCAATGCTGTGTTTATTAGATTTGACTGCAATTAATATTGTGAAATATTATTAAAATAACAGTTTCCTTTGTTAAATGTAATTCAAAATTTTCCGCATCATTACTCCAGTCATCAGTGTCACATAATCATTCAGAAATTATTCTAATATGATAATTTGGTGCTTAAGGCGCTCTTTACACCTGGTATTAAGGTGTGTTTTGGTCGATTGGATAACAAGATGACACTAAATACAGGTGTAAACGGGGTCTAAAACGTTTTGAGCTTGTCCACTTTCGACCACTTCCAGAGGTAGTCGAAAATGCATTTGACCAGATTGCTTTTGTAGTGTAAACGCTCCTGTGATTGAATGAGTTCGAACAGCCGCAAAAGCTTTACCAAAGTTTTGATCAATTTAATGTATCATTGCTGAACAAAACATTTCATTCAAAAACTCCCTGGTAATTTTTTTTTTTTTTTTTTTTTAATACAAACAAAGATTGTGACATTCTTTACATGTGACAAATAAAAAAAACAACAACAACCAAACAAACAAACATAAGCCCCGTTTCCACTGAAATTACCTGGAACAATTTGTCCCAGGAACTTTTTTCCCCCCAGACCTGTTGCTGTCTGCGTTTCCATCATGGTCTAAAAGATTCCCACTGGATTTCATCCTCCTCATATAAACTTAATAAAGCTTGAACCTCGTCATCGCTCCATCTGTCGTATTTTTTAAATTCCATTGTTGAGTCAAATGGTGGTTGAAATAAAATGCATGGAGTCAATCAAAATGCTGTGTGAACTCAACCAATCAGCATGCTCAGCACCAAAGTCCCACCCCTGAAAGTTACTGAACTTTGATAAAGTACTATCTTGCAAGCAGGGACGTTTTGAGGGGGAAATTTTTACCCGGAACTTAATTTAGACCCTGGTTCCTGTGGTCGAAACACACAGAGTACCACCCCAAAGTCTCTAGTTCCTGGGGAAAGTTCCTGCGGTGGAAACGTGGCTATATAAACTCCCTGGTAGTTGAACCCATGGCCTTGGCATTGCTAGTGTCATGCTCTACTGTTTTTTCAACAGTGAAACACAAAAGAAGAAAATGTTTTTAAATATATTTCTTCCCAATCAAATTAAAGCATTAATGTGGTCAAGCTCCAGAAATGACTAAAAAGTAAACAACAACAATAACAACAAAAATACATTCATTATATTCCGAGACATACAAGATTTATTTCTTATCGGTCTTTCTTTCTCTGAAGAAGTCTTGGCTGCTGTAGTAAAAAAAAAAGACTCTTGTGTGTATGTGCGTGTGCGTGTGTGTGTGCGTGTGTGTGTGTGTGCATGTGGTAGATTAAAAAAAGGCCTTAATTGAAGTCTACCCAGCATTTTTGTTCTTCTGTTCTTCTGAAAGCAATTTAGCCCTCTATCCTTCTCTCTGACAAGCTAAACAAGGACGGTCACTATCTTTTGCTGTTTTCTCTTAGCTCAATCACAGCCGTCCATGTGCCTGCAGCTTTTCAGATGCCCTTTGTTCCATTCCCCCTTTTTATCTTTCATTTCCCCCCTCTCTTTTCTAATCTCACACACTCGTTCTCACTCTGGGAAGTCTTTTGGTTGCCGTACACTGCAAAGAAAAAAAAATCTTAATCAGTATTTTTGATGTTGCCGATATTTAAAATATCTAGACAACCTTAACATATCCAAGTTGTTGTTGTTTTTTTCTAAAAAAATTAAGGCAGCATTTTTTTTACAGTGTAAGAATTTTGTGTTGTTTGTGTTTTGTGTTGTGTATGTTTTTGAAAGAAGTTTATTTTGCCCACCAAGGCTGCATTTATTTGTTCAAATATATAACAAAAAATGTTAATATTTTATATATTTTATATATTATTACAATTTAAAATAACTGTTTTCTGTCTATATATTTTAAAATGTAATTGATTCCTGTGATGACAAAGCTGAATTTTCAGCATCATTCCTCCAGTCTTCAGAGTCACATGATCCTTCAGAAATCATTCTGATATGATGATTTACTGCTCAAGAAACATATTTTCTTGAAAATAGCTTAAATAGCATCTATCTATCTATCTATCTATCTATCTATCTATCTATCTATCTATCTATCTATCTATCTATCTATCTATCTATCTATCTATCTATCTATCTATCTATCTATCTATCTATCTATCTATCTATCTATCTATCTATCTATCTATCTATCTATCTTGTCTGTCTGTCTGTCTGTCTGTCTGCGCCATAAAACAAAATACACATGTATTAAATACACTGGCATATTCATATTACATATCACATCTTGGTTCCAGCAAAAGCACTACGTCTGCAGTGCTGCATGTAGTAATGTTAGTTCTATAGTTGCGGTGTGAAAACGTGAAAGCAAGCTTTGCTTTAGGTGCTGCTCATGTGTGCAGTGTGAAACAGGTGTTACTCTAGCAGTGTGTGCCCTACCGCTGATATGTGCCACATTCCCACCTCACTAACGAATGACCAGCCTGAGATTCATACCGCCAATAAGCGCAAGGAACTTGGTTTAGCTGCAGACGACATCTGTCTGTTGCAGAATCTTATTTGAGAAGAGAAGTCCGGACATTTATTGATTTCTAAGAGCAGATCTTGCATAGATGCTGCATATTTCCTTGGGGATTTACACTTTCTCTTTTATAATAAAATCTGTCAGTAGAAACAGACAGAAAAGAAAGACCAAAAACAACTGGGGGACACACAGAGAACTTTTCGTATGGTCTGGATACATTTCATCTTCACATGGGATTTTCACTTTCAAGAGTTGGTGGTGTTGCTGTCCTTTTACATAATATTAGTAAAAGAACAAAAAGTTTACATTACTTTTATCCATCCTTTCTTTAAAACTTAGAAGTAAACTGTTTTTCCCATACTGTGCCTTTAAATGTAAATGGACTGTTGTAATTGGTTAAGCTCTTCTCATGTGAAATGAGTTACAGCATCCCTGCATATTTGTTTAATACTGTGTGTATGTGTAAATGTGGGTCTCCATCATAACCTTGACGATTTCTCAATGCCATTAGTTTCAACTTGAATTGAGAAAAACCTACCACAGTAACGCTATAAGGTGCATTGCTTTGTGGTTTCTGCGATGCTCTGTGTGGTTGCTAGGGTGTTGCTATGTAGTTTCAAGGGTTCCAAACCACACAGAACACCATAGCAACCATGTTACAAATTATGCTTAAAAAACATTTTTCTAATTCCCTTGAAACTACCCAGAACACCCAAGCATTGTGACGGTAAGAACAGTGGGCAGGCACCTCTCAGAAAGTGTAAAAAGCTCTTATTTGAATGTTTTTAGTGGGCACTGCTGGTTTATTTTCGGATGAACCCGCGGTTAAGTGTAGTTTTGCACCAAATTATCAAGAGGGAAAGGGAGAGAGAAGGTGGCACTCAGGTACACTATACCATCTCTACTCGTGCACATTAAGAACACTGTTCTCCGAAGAGCAATGGCCCACAACAGCGCTATGTAAAGTGCAATCCCTCACACACTTCTGGGCGCAGTATGTGTGTGTTTTAAAGTGATTTCTCTGTGTTAAGTGCTTTGGGTCACTTAAGAACCCATATTGGACAAGAGTATGTGTTTGCACAGTCTGTGATGGACTTGTAGCTAGTTTTGACTTAACACTTAGTGACAAGTGGCAGCGTGCACAGGCTTTTTTCTTCCTCTCCTGTTGAGGTGTGTGTGAGAATAGATGTTTTCGCTGCATTTTCTGCCTTTAGATCACTTAAGTGGATGTACACGAGAATATCTGACCTTCTTTCTTGTATATTTAATGTCTTGTTCTCTTTTATACTTAGCAACAGCGCTACATATACACACTACTTTGCCGATGCCACTTCCAGGAGGTGATTTAAGGCACGCCATGTCCTGTCCTAAAAACAAGACAAGTTTTTCCAAAGGCTGAGATCTCTTAGTGTCTAGTTGCACAGAGCCAAACTTTTGACTCTAGCATAAAGTCTGCACCACTTTGCAGTTTATCCTGGACAAGAATTGGTGACTTGAACAGGATGAGACCATGTGGCGTTATGTAATGTGATCAGCAGCCATTTGTGTTGTTTGTACATGACTTTTAGAGGTGGGTAAGTCCTGCTTTTTTGCTACTCAAACCCTCTGACATTCTGAACGTCTTTTAACTCTTTCCCCACCATTGACAAGTTTTCCAGCAATCCATGTTTTCAGTGTTATATGATAGGGGGCGCTATTACGCATCTTCAGAAATAGTACAGAATCCAAACACAAACGAAGAAGCATTGAAGATTGCTTTCGCACATCAAACATTTAATAGTATATAAATCAAAATTACAGAACGTTACCGAATTAAATGTCAAACCTACAAATAGCTATAGGATTGTGCAAACTTTGGGGGTGTTGATGAACTCGATCTACTCAATCTGTGTTTTGATCATCGTTCTGATTCCGATCCGAACATAGTCTTTGACAAAAACATGATTTTTGAGGAGGTTCTTTTCTTTCTTTTGATCTATATATATATATATATATATATATATATATATATATATATATATATATATATATATATATATATGTTCAGATATTCATACAACAAAATATTCTCTCAAGGCTATGAAAGTTTTATAAAAATGATAAAAAAAATGCTGGCACTGGCTGGCAACTTTCAAATAAAAAAAAAATCGCTGGCGGGTTATTGTTAATAGTTAATTGTCTGATTACTTGTTTTTCATAAAGGCTTATGATATTTACCTGGAATATCTGCTGATGCACATTTAAAGGGGTACTTCAGCGCTGGGAAGATGAATGTGTATTTAAACTGGGTCATTTATGTAGTAGAAATATGAAATTAGTTTTTGAATTTGGTGCCTTCTAGACTGAGAAAAGACAGAACATGTATTTTTGGCTCATGTGGATGAAAGACAACAACTCCCAGAATGCACTTGCTTCGCTGCCCAAACCACGGTTATCACTTGCTCACCACGGCACCGCCCCCTACCATTGTTTTATAATAATAAAATCATTTAGTTCAGTTATAGAACACACTACAATTAAAAACTGAACGTGCCTGTTCAATATAATGTGAGTGAGCCGAGCGAGTGTCACAGCACAAACGCAGCAGGAGTCAGATTACATTCATCACGAGAGCGACGAGCTGAGCAGAGCTGAGGTAAGCGCGGCATACATTCACGGCGCGTGTTCAGTCTGGCGCGTTTTCAGATCATGCCTATGGAAGCTTAACTTTCATAGGAATTCATTTGAAAAGTTGAAACACTCACTTTGCGCCGCACCGCTCCGTTATGAATGCCCGAGCCGAGCGGCCGTGCGCATACACATTCTGTGAGTGAGATACCCCCTATGGGCGGGTTGATAACATGTGGAACTAGCTCCTACTGCTGGCTGTAGTCTTAGCCTCTGGCCAAAAATTCCTCCGATGACGCAAAATGACAATATTTGTGTCATCGGAGGATTTTTTCCAGAAATAAAATGCATAATTCTCTCGTCTCAGGGGGATATAAGGGGGGAAAGTATGATCATTTGAATATACTACTGGATTTCTACTGATACAAAGCTTAATGCTAATCACTGTATCAAATGAATATAACAAACATTTTTGTAGAACAATCTTTAAAAAAGCTAAAAAGAAAAATCTTTTTTTTTTTTTTCTTTTTTTTTTTTACTTTATCGGAATGGAACGAAACTTGGTAATGGTGGTGACACTTGCTATGTGAACACACACACACACACACACACACACACACACACACACACACAATCATGGACATGATTCAAAAGGATTAAAGGGTCCTGAAAAAATACTCACACTTGTACGGTTCGCTGTCAAAAATGACCACATTGGAAACAAATGGGAAGCGAAATTCATCTAGTGGAAAAGTTTGGTACTGCGCCCAAACAAAATCTTACTGCTATACAACTTTTTCAGATTTATGGCTTTGACATTCTCACAGTTTTAGAGTAAAATATACAGTATAAAATTTAATATATATATTTATTTATAACCTTTTCATAATAATACACTTTTTTTTTTTTACTTTATTTGGTGCTTTTTTTAAATAAATAATATTTATTTATTTATTTATTTTTTCACTTCAGCAATAATAAGCCATGTGTCTTTTTTAAAAAAAAGACCAAATTTAAGTTAACTCCAAAAAAAAAAAAAAAAAATTGTTGGAAATTTCATTTTCAATCTATGCTCAAAAAGTGATTAACGGATAATAAATGGATTATAACTATTCCATAAAGATAATTTAGTATCATATAATCCCCTAAAAATATGAAATATTGCATAAAAACATTATCAAACTAAAATATAGAACATTAATTTCATTGACATAAAATAAAAGTGGTAATTTGAGCACCACGTGAGCAGCACCAGAGGGTTAAGTCGTAATTTTGGGACTGTTTACTTTTTTTTCTTTTTTTATATACTTTTTTTTTTTTTTTTTTTTTTTTAGAGCAATCTTTGCAAAAGAAAAAGATTCTTTAGAAGTATTTTCAGGAATATAAAACATTCTTAACTTTTTCTTAAGAAATCAGAAAATAGCAGTTAGTTATAATGATTAAGAAGGTTCTTTTCAAGAAGATTACTTTCAAGAATGTTAATACTTGTTTTTGTAGAACAATTGAAAAAAAAGAAGAAGAGAAATACATTCTTAAAAGTTTTGTTTATTTTTATAATATAAAACATTCCTAACTTTTTCTTATGTAAGAAAACATGAAAGAAAGGCCCCAGAACTTCATAATCGTGTTTTTTTTTTGTGGTTGATGTAGGCCTTGTGTAGTGTGTTGCAGCCAGACTCTCAAACTGAGCCCAGACGAGCTTTTATTTCAAGCCTTTCTTTCGTTTCTTTATTCTTGCTGCGATAAGTGTGAGCTTTAGAGGCCAATTTATTTGAACTGATCTTCATATTTAACCTAACCAACTATTTCTACACAAAAGAACCATTGATTGCCTCTCTGTCGACACAGAGGGTCTCATTCTGTTTGTGTTGAGATTTCTTTTCAATCTTTTGTATGTTAAACTTCATACCAAGACGGCTTTATTTGTGATGTAACCTGTTTAGCAGATTTTTGCAGAATTTTACCAGACAATATTCACAATCCAAAAATATGGCACCTTCAGTTTCTTTACCATTTTTGTATCCCTTCTGCAAAATTCCCACACAATCATTGCAGACAGAAATTTGAAAAATTAAACGGATTACATGTGGTCTTTTTGCTTTTATAAAAGAGAGAAAGTGTTTAGTTACCTCTTTCAGTCAATCAATGACACATTTTCTTGCTTTATTTTCTTTTTATTTGCATCATGTGTGAAGGCTTTTGGAGGAACAGGAACTTCTGCTATTATTGTATCTCATAGTACAGAGGACCTTGGCTCAGTAACTTACTGTTCAAGGCTGTTTTGCAGTTTCTCTTTCTCGTACAGAATGTTTAGCTGCTCTAATAGAGGTGAACAGCCTTGGATTGGCTTAAAAGCACACAGGGTCTCTGTAACGGTGACGACTGCCTTATTAAGCTTCTGAGGTTGCGGCTGATGACCATCTGGATAAAATATAATTTTGCTTATCTCTCTTTAGAGGTGCGTGTTAAGTGAAAAATATTATGTACTAAATTAAGTATTTTCATCTTTTTCAAGCTTATAAACAGATCAGACATCTCCTGTTGGTCTTATTTGGACAGTCATGTCTCTTTCTCTCTCAGTTGGAGGCCAATATGATGAATGGTTGTTTATGAGTACCGTCATGTTCTAACAGCAGTAGGCACTGGGTTGTTGGGCAAAACTCTCGCTCTATGTAGCTCATGGTCATTAACACAACACATTAAGCACTAAACCACCCTCTGTCTCAAAATTTTAAGCCACTATAACATGACAAACCAAGTATGACACAATTCTTCAACGTTTCTAAAGCTCATGATGGGGGGTTTCAGGCAAGTCAGTCAGCAAATGTTCAAGAATAGGAGGTCTGTCATAAACTATTTTCTTCATGTAAAGTGGTCGACCTGGTAAATCCATGTAAATTTTAGTTAGATGAATGAAATCAAAATTTCAGGTAGGGCCATCCTGCATCAAGAGGACTCTGGGGGTGTCACAAACACCTCTATCACTGTTTAAGCAGGGCTGCTTGATTCCACAATTTTTGGAATCGACTTCGACTTCTGGGTTCTGCAGTTTTAGTTTTTAAGATTGGAGGAACAAGTTCACCTAATCTTGCCGTGACTACACGCAGTGGCAGTTCTGGCTTATTTGGTGCAATAGGCGAAATCAGACATGATACTAGAAGCGAGGTGTCGTAACAAAAACAACAGTTTGAGCGCAGAAACGCAATATCTGAGTGAGAGCAGAGCCTGTTTATAAGAGAGCAATGTATTTTTGAGAGCGCTCATCCAGTTTGGAAATCCGCCTGCAATTGGAGAGATTCATGCTCGCACATTACATGGATGCGCTCTCGACATTAAATTACCTAAAGAAGAGAATAAAGTTTTGTCTGAAAGCTGCATGCACGAGCAGTGCCCCATTCTGCCCCTCACCGCTTTGCCGCCCTAGGATCTGCCAGGATGCCAGGATCTGCCACTACATGATGTTAAGGCTTACCTCCTGTTAAACTCCCTTGATATTCATTTATTATTATCAGCATCTATTATCTCTTCATGTTGTCAGATACTGCACTCAAAATATTCTATTGTGGACAACAGAACCAGCCAGTTCCACCCTTTGAGTTAAATCATGGAGTTTATAAGACTAGTTTATTCTTTTAATATATTTTAGACACCTAAAATAAATCTGTGTTTGTTCATCAATGTCTATATTGTATGTTTTAGGTGCAAAAATGTAATGAAGGAAACGTGTCTAAGATGTAATATTTTATTTGATGGAGGATCACAGAATGAAACGGTGAAAACAAACCTTATAAACTGAATTAGGTGAATGCAGTATGGCTTTATTTGAATGTGTGACGTGACACTGAGTTGAAATACCCTATATTGCCAAAAGTGTTGGGACGCCTGCCTTTACATGCACATGAACTTTAATGACATCCCATTCTTAATCCGTAGGGTTTAATATGGAGTTGGCCCACCCTTTGCAGCTACAGCAGCTTCAACTCTTCTGGAAAGGCTTTCCACAAGGTTTAGGAGTGTGTTTATGGGAATTTTTTACCATTCTTTTATGGTAAAAATTTGTGAGGTCCGGCACTGATGTTGGACGAGAAGGCCTGGTTCTTAGTCTCCGCTCTAATTCATCCCAAAGGTGTTCTATCGGGTTGAGGTCAGGACTCTGTGCAGGCCAGTCAAGTTCCTCCACACCAAATTCGCTCATCCATGTCTTTATGGATCTTGATTTGTGTACTGGAGCGCAGTCATATTGGAACAGGAAGGGGCCATCCCCAAACTGTTCCCACAAAGTTGGGAGCATGAAATTGTCCAAAATGTCTTGGTATGCTAAAGCATTAAGAGTTCCTTTCTCTGGAACTAAGGGGTCAAGCCCAATCCCTGAAAAACAACCCCACACCATAATGAGCTGCTCTGCCATGGAAACCATTCCATGAAGCTCTCTACGCCCTGTTCTTGAGCTAATCTGAAGGCCACACAAAGTCTGGAGGTCTGTGGCTATTGACTCTACAGAAAGTTGGCGACTTCAGCATACGCTGACCCTGCTCTGTGATTTTATGTGGCCTACCACGTCATGGCTGAGTTGCTGTTGTTCCAAATTTAGTAGTGAGGAAATTTCACAAATGGACTTATTGCACAGGTGGCAACCTTGCATGGTACCATGCTTGAATTCACTGAGCTCCTGAGAGCGACCCATGCTTTCACAAATGCTTGTAGGATCAGTCTGCATGCCTAGGTGCTTGATTTTATACACCTGTGGTCATGGAAGTGATTGAAACACCTAAATGCAATGATTTGGAAGGGTGTCCCAGCACTTTTGGCAAAATAGTGTAGGTATGTGAAAAAGTCATTATGCAATGACAAAAAAATAAAAAATAAAATGCAGTCATTTTTTTAAACAGATTATTTAAACCAAATTGTTCTAAAGAACCAGTTTGCAGAAACGAATTGGCTTTGATAGAATCGATTCCATCCTTTGGAATTTATTCTCGATTCCCAATGCTCGATCTTTAAGAGCAAGAAATCTTATTCAGACAAAATTACTAGGCCATAAACTGTTAGAACAGTCATACAACTATATTAGAGAGAGGTTAAGAGCCAGAGATCAGTGTTTATGGTGAATATAATTATTTTCCTCTGGACAGGTAGGTTAGGTCTCTCCACCGCTCTTAGTAACCCTGTTTACTCTCTATCTCACGACTGAATTATTCAGCTTAAGAACACTCTTAACCCGCACACACATGCGCTGTGGAACCGAAATATACCCAGTCGCACATACAGGGCTATTTAAAGCCTTGTCATAGATGGGAAATGGATGTTGGGATCCTGGAGAGTTCCATTATTGCAATGGTGACGGATGATGGAATACTTTGTTTTGCTGCTGCTTTTTCTTTTCCTCCTTTTTTTTGTTTTAAACCTCATGTGCCTTTCTGAAAGTGACAAGGTTGGGGGCCTAGCGCTTAGTGCGTGTGCTTTGACATGACGAGTCATGATGCTCAAGTGGGAAATGGGAGTTCAAGATTCGGTTGCATAATTTCCCGATACCTTTTTCCCTTCTACTTCTCATCATTGCCCTATAGTCGATGTAAAAAAAGTGGCAAAATATTAAGGAAAAAAGTGACTGTTACTAAGAGAAATTTTGTTGTCTTTTTAACAACACCCTCTCCTAGAAAGTGTTTTTCTCTTAATCGTCATTGATTTTTAGACACTTGTTTTAGCAATATCTGTATTTTTTTATGTAATAAATATATATATAAATATATATATTTATAATATATATATATATATATATATATATATATATATATATATATATATATATATATATATATATATATATATATATATATATATATATAGACACACACACACACACACACACACATATATAATATTTAATCATGATTATTGTTGTTTTGACTCATAGTTTGGTTTTGCTTTTAATAATGCAAACTATACATATATAATTACACTTTATATTGTAGCTTGTCTTTGTTTTCGAGTTATATTGTTCCAACATTTACTGAATAATTATATAGTCTCCACAATCAGGTTTTTTGATGTTTTCATACATTGCAAAGTGGTACAGAGAAGACAAGTTAGTTGCTTCCTATGAGTATCTTGTAGTGTATCGATCTAATTTATCTCAGAACTAATTCTGATTAGCATGTAGCTCAGCTTTAAAATTGCTTTCTAAGCTCTATAAATAAGTCATATTGGCCTTTCATCGTTTTTAACTATGCATTCAAATCGAAGTGCAAGGCTAACTCAATCCACGTGCTTAATGTTCTGTCCTCTCCGACAGTGTCTGGAGATTTATGTGTTGGTTTGACAACAGGTCCAGTTCTCACCCATAACAGTTAGAGATACTTTATTGATCCCTGAGGGGAAATTTACTCAGCGCTGTAGCATGAACTACACTGGATAATGAAGGTCTCCAAATTAAATCTGTTAAAGCCGAGAATGTATTTCCACATATTTCTCCCTGATATATTTGTGACCCCTCCTGTGTCTGAGCAGTCCTGTAAATCCCAGGCAGAGAAACGGTCAGCTCTAGTCGAGATCCGTGCTGATGAAAGCGTGCAGTCCGAGAGTTTATGAGCATGATCATTACAGTCCAAGCCAGAGGGCTTCAAAACAATTTTACTTTTGTCCTGCACACTGGACAGTTTTAATGACTTCATCACCATTTTATAGACAGTCTGAGATTGTGAATCCTCAAATTGCCATTTCTGTCGACCTCTTTCTCGCTGTTTATTTGTGTGCGCCTCCAGTCTTGTGGAGGGGAATTTGTTGTTGTGGAGGGAATTTGTTGTGTGTGTTCTGTGTATGTGCGTATTCAGGGGAATGTTTAAAATATTTTACACTGTGTTAAAGGTAATTAATTACATTACATCATTATGAGCTGAGGCTCTTTCTCTCTCTTCCTGCGATTTAAATTTGTTGCATGACCTGCCATGATGGAAACAACAGTTACCATGGCGAATACACAATACCAACATGAACTGTTGATGAAAACTGCTCCTGATAAACAGAATGAATATCATAACTGCATGCAAATCCTTCCCAGCTCACACACGTCGTACCAGTTATGGGATTTATTGATACTTTACTTTTATTTCATGATTACGTTGCATGATCATAGTTTTTCTTGCGCTTATATAAAGTGAGTGCGTGCAGTTGAAGTGTGTGTGTGCTACAAGCACCATATAACGGTGACAGGACATGAAAGTTCAGTTTTCTAAGGTGAGAGAGACGTTTTATTTCGTAACAAGCTACAAAAATGACACTGACAGATATAGCCTTACAACTTATCTGACCACAGATAATACATTTCTCAGGCACTGAGCCTACCTGGCTAAATGGGGAAACTGGCTCTCTTTGTCTTTCCATCATGCAACTTGAGCGATCACCCAAGTCACGTGACATGCACTTAGTGTATATTTAGTAAATAATATTATTATAATAATATTTAGTAAAAATACAGCTCTTATTAGTTGTTAAAAGTGTACTAATTACTATTTAATCAAATATCAAGGAAGAAAAAACTATTTTGTGGCATAAGGTGAAGTAAGAGCTGGGCCGAGGCAGCAGGGGGCGGGCATGTTCGGTTCGACATGAGAGTATCGCGGTTCGAACCATGGGTGGTGTATCGCGGTTTTTCGGTTCGGTTTTAATATTGTTACGCCTCTACTATATAGTAGGGAAGTATGTGATCTATCTATCTATCTATCTATCTATCTATCTATCTATCTATCTATCTATCTATCTATCTATCTATCTATCTATCTATCTATCTATCTATCTATCTATCTATCTATCTATCTATCTATCTGTCTATCTATCTATCTGTCTATCTGTCTATCTGTCTATCTATCTGTCTATCTGTCTATGATGAAAGGCTGAGAAAAATAATTAGCATAATATTGCATGATCAATATTTACATTTACATTATTTTCTGTCTGTCTGTCTGTCTGTAATTATTATTTTTTTTATTTTATTCTTTCTTTTCCCCTCTAAATGTGCCAGTCTTTTATGCTCATCAAGCCTGCATTTATTTGATCAAAAATACAGTAAAACAGTAATATTATGAAATCCCATTACTTTTTAATCTCTTTTTCTATTTTAACATATTGTAAAAACTTTATTTATTCCTATAATGGCAAAGCTGAATTTTTAGCATCCTTATTCCAGTCTTCAGTGTCACATTATCCTTTAGAAATCTTTCTAACATGCTGATTTTGTAAGTAACGTTTCTTATACATATCACTATACAGTCAATTTTGAAAACAATTGTGCTGGTTAATATTTTTGTGGAAAATGTGATTATTTTTATTTTATTTTGTTTTCCAGGTTTTATTGGTGAATAGAAAGTTCAAAACAGCATTTATTTGAAATAGAAATCTTTTGGAACATAATAAATGTCTTTGCTGTCACTTTTGGTCAGTTTAATATATCCTAAAATAAAACCTCTTAGTAACCCCAAACGGAAAGGTAGTGTGTATGCAATTCTAAAGATAATGTTACATTATGTTTAATGTTCATAGCAGTTATGACACTGTGTTAGTATTAATGTGAGAGCGCGTATCCATGCATGCATGCTTATGATATTATGTGCAAATCTCTGATGGTATAACACAGTTCGCAATGTGATATATGAGCTGGTACTCTGCTCTGTCTGCCGTAGCCTGTGGCGTGAGTCGGGTTGAGTGATTGTGGTCATTTCAGCAGACAGAGAGACAAGCGTCCCTAGACCAGGCTGGGAAGGGGAGGGAGGGACGGGCCCAGCGCCCTGTTGTATTAATGGCAGCACCGTGCCAGATTGGACGGGTCCATCTAATACAGATAAATCATCATTACAGGAGTGTGAGGGTGGAGGGGTGGGGAGTTGCTTTGGCAGTCAGAAGAAAAAAAGGGGCTTTCATTTGTGCCCAGGATCTCTGTAAACTCATTCATCATGCCAGCTATGTTACGTTCCCACCCCTCCACACCAGTCCCACCTCTCTCTTCTCACTTCTCACTCTCATCCCTCCTTCTCCTCCAGAGCAATGCCTTCCAGCTCTGCCATCTCTTAGGAGGTGATGATACACTCCCTCCTCTACTGTGTTTAAAGACAACATGGAATTCGCAATGCAGTTATGTGACTGGACTCGAGTTGCAAATTTAAGGACGTATGACTTGCTTGACTAAATGAAGATTTAGATTTAATATGACTTAAATTGACATGAAACTGACACTGAAATGGACCATATTCATAAAAGGAGATTTGGTGTTGCACAGTTTGCAAAGCCAGGATATATAGGACACGACCATCACAACCTTAAAGGTTACATAACACACACAGTTTCTGCCAATCTCATGTTAATCTTGAGTACCTATAGAATAGTATTGCATCCTTCATATATCCAAAGAGTCTTTATTTTTATCATATATAAGACAGATATGCGTTACCGTTTCTTTCTGAAAACAGCTGAACCTGTGGAGGCATAAAGCTAAAGAGTCACAAGCACACAAACACACACACACACACACACATGGTTTTCGTGGTCTAAAAACAAAATGACAGCGCTGCTGATGGCTTTTGTAACCCGAACGAAACTCCTTGATGGGCGCTCTTGCTCTCACTCTTGTTCATGTGCGCACGAATGCATGACATAGCATTAGACTCCCCCTTTAAACTCGATTCTCCACTCCAGAAAAGAAAGATATGTCAACCTGCTCAATATAAATAATTTGACTAATATCTAGAAAGAATAATGTGCAAAACAGCATGCTTCTTTTTACAAAATTGTGTTTCAAATGTAGTTTAAGGCTGTCATTAGATCATCTATCTATCTATCTATCTATCTATCTATCTATCTATCTATCTATCTATCTATCTATCTATCTATCTATCTATCTATCTATCTATCTATCTATCTATCTATCTATCTATCTATCTATCTATCTATCTATCTATCTATCTATCTGTCTGTCTGTCTGTCTGTCTGTCTGTCTGTCTGTCTGTCTGTCTGTCTGTCTGTCTGTCTGTCTGTCTGTCTAATCTATCTATCATCTATCTATCTATCTATCTATCTATCTATCTATCTATCTGTCTATCTGTCTATCTATCTGTCTATCTATCTATCTGTCTATATCTATCTGTCTATCTGCATGAGAAAAATAATTAGCATAATATTGCATGATCAATATTTACATTTACATTATTTTCTTGATTATGCAATATTATGAAAACATTATACATCTACAAATTGTGCATGATCTGTCTAAAGACAGTTATTAAAGAAGCAGAAAGGGTCCATTTTTATTTCTCGTTGTCTTTTAAAGATGGAGGGCGGAATTTTTTTCCAGTTGTCTGACAGTCGCCATCTCTTTAAATTACCGAAAGAACAATTCAATCTGATGCATCAAAAGAGGTAAAATGACAGTATATATAATTAAACATGGAGATATGAAATTGTTAGAAAAATCATGACAGATGTGTCATGAAATGGAAATGGCACTGCTCAGTCTTGATCCTTGTTTTCTCAAAATTATTTATCGAATCGTGTTGTGTTTGAAGTTACATTCATCCCATGGGTGCCTGCTCACATTAATCTTACATTTAACAAATATGAATCATGCAAGAGGCATGGAATTAATTCTAGTGAAGTGGAATTACTTGAATGAATGAGTCAGCTACAGATGGCTTTTTATGATTGTTTTTATTATTATTATTATTATTATTATTTGTTCTTTGTTTTTCTGCTGAATATTATTGTAGCATTAAAGGGATATTTCACCCAAAAATGAAAATCCTGTCATCATTTACTCTCATGTCGTTCCAAACCTTTATGACTGACTTTCTGTCTCCCAAAATAAGTTTTGAATAACGTAATTGGTGGCTCTTTTCCATGCAATTAACATGAAGGGGGACTGGAGCTTTTTCAAGGTTCAAAAACTATGAAAAACATCAAGTATGACTTGTACGCTATTCCAAGTCTTTGTGAGAGGAACAGACTGAAATTTAAGCTCTCTTAGCTCCCCTTGCCCATTTCATATGAGAGGGATCGATGTCCAGTTTATGAACGCAATCTGATGAATTGGACTGATATGGTTCTCAACTCGCTGACCGTTTGCACTTAACATCTTGTAGGAGACATCTGTCGTATAATTTCAGAAGACTAGTGACTATAATGTCAAATGGGCCAATTTTATGATTCTTTTATGGCATTCCAGTCCATATTCATTGTAATTACAAAGAAAAGAGTGAAATTTTTTTTCCCTGTTTGTGTTCCTCGGAAGAGAGGTTTAGAATGACACAAGTAAATAATGATCAATGTTTTTCAGGTGAACAATTTATTTTAGTGATTTATTTAAACCGTGTTTTATTTGCGTCATAGTTTTTTTTTTTCACCGGAAGTGGAGATTATATTGTTTTGCCAACATCAATTTTTCCACCTGGGTTTCAAGCTGCCACACAGACGCTGATCCATCACTGTGCAGATTAGATTTTCTCTGTTTCTGCTTTCATAACGCACACAAACAGCAAAGGTGTACACGCATGCTGATAGCCCATCTTACGACCTCAAGGTTGCTTGGATCAGACTTTTATTTGGTGAAAATCCATGAGTGAGCAGCCCTCCAGAAGCCATACACACTTAGACAAAACAAACAGTGCCCACACAGTGCACACTTCTCGTACCGATACCGTACGTTTACAGCCCTCAAGAGTCCACTTACAAACCTTGTATTTGTTTCCCTCTCCCACGGCTGTGCCACCTCAAGGGAATTCTGGGATAGCGTAGGATGGTTCAATCGGTCAGCCTGCTCTGTTAAAAGGTAGAGATTACCCACAGGGCTGTGCGGTGGTGTGCCTGTTATCCAGCTTTAACAGAGAACTGAACGGTTCAAGCAGCAAGCAATCACGTACGGGCAATATGACCCTACGTTTACCTCACAGCTGTCCACCGCTGGGACTAAGGGATTGGATCAGTATTAAAGAATCAGGCTTTTAACCACATGGACTGTGTGTTTGGACAGCTATGGTTAAAATTATCATTTTAAAATGATTTACTCAACCTGTTTCAGTCCTGTGTGAATGTCTTTCTTATAGAACCCAATAGGAGATGTTAGGTTGAATGTTGATGCTGCTCTTTTCCATACAGTGACTTAATGCCATCAGTCTCCATGGAAGTATTCAGAATTGCTTGTTTCAAATCTTCTAAAGCAGTACAATAGCTTTTTAAAAAGGTAGATAACTAAAAGTTAGCTAATAATCATCTGGGCAATTTGGAGGCCAAGTCAACACCTCAAACTCGTTGTTGTGCTCCTCAAACTATTCCTGAACCATTTTTGCTTTGTATCAGGGCACATTATCCTGCTGAAAGAGCCCACAGCCACCAGGGAATATCGTTTCCATGAAAGAGTGTACATGGTCTGCAACAATGCTGAGGTAGGTGGTACGTGTCAAAGTAACATCCACATGGATGGCAGGACCCAAGGATTGCCAGCAGAACATTGCCCAAAGCATCACACTGCCTCCGCCGGCTTGCCTTCTTCCCATAGTGCATCCTGGTGCCATGTGTTCCCTAGGTAATGGTAAAAGAAAATTGCTCCGTGGTCCAGTTCTGATGCTCACGTGCCCACTGTTGGCGCTTTCGGCGGTGGACAGGGGTCAGCATGGGCACCCTGACTGGTCTGCGGCTATGCAGCCCCATACACAACAAACGGCGATGCACTGTTTATTCTGACACCTTTCTATCAGAACCAGCATTAACTTCTTGAGCAATTTGAGCTACAGTAGCTCGTCTGTTTGATCGGACCACACGGCCCATGACCCTGTCGCCAGTTCACCACTGTTCCTTCCTTGGACCACTTTTGTTAGATACTGACCACTGCAGACCGGTTACACCCCACAAGAGCAGCAGTTTAGAGATGCTCTGACCCAGTCGTCTAGCCATCGCAGTTTTGCCCTTGTCAAACTCGCTCAAATCCTTACGCTTACCTCAAGCCTTATGCTTTTTCCTGTTTTTGCTGCATTTGCATTTTTTAATATCATGTTTTTTCTCATACAGTATAAATGGGTCTTTACATGTGAAAATATGCTGCTGTCTTCATATTTTACAATGGAGGCTCTCACAGGGGCATCATCATATTTGGGGCGGGGGGTGGGAGTGGGGGGTGTCTTTTGGCATCAAAATGTCTGAAAATCTCTGTTCTATTGCATCAAGCTTTTTTTTTCTTTTTTTTTTTTTAGATTAATGTCCACAGCCATCAGCAGAACTGCCTTCAACAGCAGTCTAAACTCAATGGCTGCACTCTATCTCTCTCTTTTTTTTCTGTCTGTGCCATGTTTCACAATCTGCCAATGGTGCTTTTTTACCAGGGTTTCAGGAGGGCAGCCATATACTGCTCCACTTACTTCTAATTGTAATTCGATAGCGCATAATCTCAAATTTGTTACGCATCACATTTTATAATATGGTAATATTGTAATGGTAAGTGGCTGGCCGCACTTGGCCTAGACCGAAGCAGATGGCAGCGGCTTCCTCACCCACCTCAGGTGATTAGGGAGACAGATTTTGTGATCTGAAACTCGGAAATAGAGGCCATAAAGGGTTCATCATCTCTATGAGGGGGGAAAAAAAAGTTTTAAAGTGATGTAGTGTTTAAAAGCTTTTAGATGGTTTTTTGGGTGGGGAATATGGGGTTGGAGAGGTTTCTGGGAACTCAGTTTGTATCAATATTTTATGAAAGGCAGAAACCTGTCTTGTGTTCAGGCCACGGTTCTACATCGATAGCATCAAATGGACCAGCAGTGATATTTCTCATCTTCATTCCACTTCAACAAGCACCTCTTGCAATTTTAAGATGAAATAAGAGTTTTTTTCACACCATTGACCTGAAAACGGGAAGTTATCTGGGTGCTAAAATGCACATTACTGTGTATAATGGATTTACCCAGTGACTAGAATTATTTGAATCAGTTCACCCAAAATCATTCAGATTTTTTCACTGATTTGTTCAGGTTACATCATTACACCAGTAAGTGAAGACATTTTTTTTTTTTTGTGTGTGTGTGTGTGTGTGTGTGTGCGTTTACTTAAAAGAGTCATTCCCTGAGTCAACAAAATTATTACTGTGCTTTTTATATTAAGTATATATTATATTCCAGTTTAAGCGTTCCAGGGTCCAATTCTCACTATTAAATAGTTAGTTAATCGTGAGAATTGAACCCTAATCTAAAGTATAACTATTAACTATAACCTTTACCTCAATAAACTCCTAATTACTGCTTGTTAATAGTTAGTAGGTAGTTGTTAAGTCTAGGTATTGGGTAGAATTAAGAGATAGAATATAATCATGCAGAATAATGCATTAATATGTGCTTTATAAGTACTAATAAACAGCCAATATCCTAGGAATATGCATGCTAATAAGCAACTAGTTAATGGTGAGAATTGGACACTGAACTAAAGTGTTACCTAACATGTATTTTGTCAATTGTTGGGCTTGACTTTTATCAAACTTTTGAAAGGCATAGTAATAGACTAAATAAACTAACTATAAGTTTAATTTATGTCCTTTTAATTGTATACAGTCATCTGCCATTGCTTTTTCTGTTGTGCTAAATCTCCTATTGTTTTTCTTTTCCAGTGGGAGGAAGTAAGCGGCTATGATGAAAACCTCAACACCATTCGAACGTACCAGGTGTGCAACGTCTTCGAGTCCAACCAGAACAACTGGCTGCTCACCACCTTCATCGCTCGGCGCGGTGCTCAGCGCATCTATGTGGAGATGCGTTTCACCGTCCGAGACTGTAGCAGCATCCCGCGAGTGCCTGGGTCCTGTAAGGAGACCTTTAACCTGTACTACTACGAGACAGACTCAGTCATCGCCACCAAAGGCACGGCGTTCTGGATGGAGGCTCCGTATTTGAAGGTGGACACCATTGCGGCGGACGAGAGCTTCTCACAGGTGGATTTTGGTGGTAGGTTGATGAAAGTGAACACGGAAGTGCGGAGCTTCGGTCCACTGTCGAAAAATGGCTTTTATCTGGCATTTCAGGACTATGGTGCTTGCATGTCCCTGCTGTCCGTGCGTGTGTTTTTTAAGAAATGCCCCAGCGTGGTGCAGAACTTTGCAATCTTTCCAGAGACTATGACCGGGGCAGAGAGCACCTCTCTGGTGATCGCTCGTGGGATGTGCATCCCGAACTCTGAGGAAGTGGACGTACCGATTAAGTTGTACTGTAATGGCGATGGGGACTGGATGGTTCCAATTGGGAGCTGCACCTGCAAGGCGGGATTCGAGCCGGATAATGGGAACGTCTGTCGAGGTAAGAGTTTGGGTTTCAGTAGTGTTGATCTTTGGTTCATTAACGTATATTTTTAGTATTTGAAATTGATCTTTTTTCAGTTGGTGGAAAAAATGGGATAGTCTCTGGTATCTTGCTTAGCTTTTCTCACTGACAAGACTTCTCTTTGTTGAAAAGACTTTAAAATGTATGAATTTCCAAATGATTCCAGGTTTATGCTGGTTTAGAGCTGGACCAGTACAGTATAGCCATGCTATTTACCATTATTTATATTTACCAGTATAGCCATGCTAATACGTTTTAGTGAGCAGGCTGATTAAATACATCTTGCTGGTTAAGCTAGTTTATAAGTACGGACAAAAGCAACCAAATCCCAACATTTGCTGGTGACCCAATGACTAAGCCGTTTTTTTTCATGAGCTGTAGCTCAAGAAAGTTCTGCAGTATCTATGACTAGTGAACAACTTCTAGATTGAATTGAGAGATATGTGCAGATTTGTGATTATTTGAGAAGATTTCTGAGCAACAGATCTTGAGTTTGAGTAGATTTATTCTGGATTAATATGGCGATGCGCACATGTGTTTGTGAAAGAGAGCAGAATGTGGTGTTGATGTTCCGTTGAATGATGCAAGGATGTAGTCAAAGTCTGATTGGAGTGTTTATGAATTTGTAATTTTGTAAAATTGCATATTGATCATCCACTATTATGAATATAATATAATATAATTCAAAACAATTTTTTAGGCAAAATCAGACCCATAGACAGTTTCTTATTCTTGTCTGTATTTTTAGCTGCTCTCTTTTCATGTGGACACTGACACACATGATCATATTGTTATCTCAAGGTCTGCAATTAGCTGATTTGGCCTTTACTCAAGGCCAGTGCCATATTTACTCCCTCAGGACCAAACGTGTAGAGAGACGATAAGATTGATTGACAGCTATCCGTCTCGATCAATAAAAAGATATACCACTTAGTGTGGGAGGACCACAGGTGCCTCTACACATAAAAACACACAGGTGGCAGCATTGTTGAGTTCGTTGGCATCCTCAGGCAAGGTCTTCTTATCACAGAGAGATGGTCATGATGTCCATATAGTCACTGTTTAAGACCTGTTTCAGACTGCAGACTCCTCAACTGCCTCAAAGCACGAACTTAAAATCTGTTTTTACACCGTGAAAAGCAAGGTCTTGTCTTAATAATTATTCAAAAAATACAAAAAAATAAGTATTAAAAAATGTTGTGGTCAAAAATAAGTTCTATTGTTTTATATAAATTTATATAAAAATGTAATATGTTATATATATATATATAATATGTGTGTGAACACCAACCGTGTACACTGACCAAGCACAACATTATGACCACTGACCGGTGAAGTGAATAACACTGATTATCTCTTCATCTCGGCACCTGTTAGTGGGTGGGATATATTAGGCAGTAAGTGAACATTTTACCCTCAAAGTTGATGTGTTAGAAGCAGGAAAAATGGGCAAGCGTAAGGATTTGAGCGAGTTTGACAAGGGCAACATAATGTTATGCCTGAACGGTGTGTGTGTGTGCGTGTGTGTGTTTGTTTGTATGTGTGTGTATATATATATATATATATATATATATATATATATATATATATATATATATATATATATATATATATATATATATATATATATATATATATATATATATATATATATATATATATATATATATATATATATATATATATATATATATATATATATATATATATATATATATATATATATATATATATATATATATATATATATATATATATATATATATATATATATATATATATATATATATATATATATATATATATATATATATATATATATATATATATATATATATATATATATATATATATATATATATATATATATATATACACACACTGCCGGTCAAAAGTTTTAGAACGGTAAGATTTTTAAAATGTTTTTAAAGAAGTCTCTTCTGCTCACCAAGGCTGCATTTATTTGATTCAAAATACAGCAAAAACAGTATTATTTAAAATATTTTTCTATTGTAATATATTTTAAAATGAAATTTATTTCTGTGATTCAAAGCTGAATTTTCAGCATCATTACTCCAGTTTCCAATGTCACATGATCATTCAGAAATCATTCTGATATGATGATTTGCTGCTCAAGAAACATTTATGATTATTGTCAATATTGAAAACAGTTGTGTACAATTTCTTTTCAGGATCATTTAATGAATAGAAAGTTCAAAAGAACAGCATTTATCTGAAATATTAAGCCTTTGCAACATTATAAATGTCTATACTGTCACTTGATCAATTTAATGCATCCTTGCTGAATAAATGTATTAATTTCTTTAAGTTCTTTCCCAAAAAATAAATAAATACAAATTCTGACCCAAAACTTTTGAACGGTATTGTACAATGTTACAAAAGCTTTCTATTTCAGATAAATACTGTTCTTTTTTCAGATAAAAACTTTCTATTCATCAAAGAATCCTAACAATTTTTTTTTCCTGCTTTCAACATTGATAATAATCATAAATGTTTCTTGAGCAGCAAATCATCATATAAGAATAATTTCTGAAGGATCATGTGACTCTGAAAACTGGAGGAATGATGCTGAAAATTCTAAAACTTTTGACCGGTAGTGTGTGTATGTTTATATATATATATATATATATATATATATATATATATATATATATATATATATATATATATATATATATATATATATATATATATATATATATATATATATATATATATATATATATATATATATATATATATATATATATATATACATACACATACATATACACATACATACATATATTCATACAAATTTCCTTCAGGAACAGTAAATTGTATTTCCTGTGTACTAAACATTAATTATGCTTGGATTGGATTTTGCATTCAATGACAGTACACATAACCTGGATCTTGACATGTTAATGTGAAGGCAAGGACGTATGCAAATTAACTTTTTATCTAAATGTATTAAAGGAACAAGTGAAGTTATAAACAATATAGGTGAAAAATGGGCAGAAACATACCAACAATTGCTGGAAGTGGCAGAAAGAAATGATGAAAAGTCAACGCTTGAAACTTGTCGTGTTGTGCCTGGTGCGGACACAGTGTCGGATGTCTTCTGGAATGTTCAGTGATCTGGAAGAGGTGATAAAGTTGTCATAAACTTTGAAGATTAAAGATGGTTGAGGTTTTGCTGGGTGTTAGTGTCTGGTGTGAAGTCTGTCATCTAGATGTGGCCGCGGTTTTTAAAAGCCAGTGTGTTAGCGGATTAACGATTTTGCACACAGCAAGTCACCACTAATTACTGCTGCTTTGATCTGCGAGTTCTCATAAAGGCTTTTGATGGGGTAATATATTGCACTCTGAACACACACACACACACACACACACACACACACACACACACACACACACACACACACACACACACACACACACACACACACACACACACACACACACACACATTGCATTCTTATGAAGTTTGCATAAATTCCCTAGGGTTGATTTTACCAGCCCAGGCAACCTGGGGTAATAAGTATTCTTTTAATGTTCATTAGTTTGTTTTTGTTGATGGTCGTCTGGTTCCAAACCTTCCCACCCCCCTCTGCTTTCATTGGCCGATTTGAACCTGGAGATGGTGATTAGAGGTTGATTAGAGTAATTAGTCTTTTGGGTTAATGAAGGTGTCTGAGCTATTATAAATGTGTCTCAAAGGAAGTCTGAGCAGCTTTATTTCTTGGAAGGAATTACTACATAGTGCACATTACACACGGTGTGCTGCCTACTGTATTTTTTGTAAAACTAGTTTGTAAAAGCAAACAATATTATGCCACATTGTCACATGACCTCATTATGCTTGTCAGATGACCTCATTAGGAGCATATTTAATTTTGTGAGTGGTGTCCAGTTGATTATTAGAAATAAATATGAATATTACAACTACATGGCACATTATAGTTACTGCAAAAATAGTGTGAGTAGTATGCGAGTTTGCCATTTAGAACACAGCCAATGTGTCTCCAGGAAGGTTTATCGCTCTCTTTTTCTCTCTGTCACCTACTTCCCCTCGTTCACTCTATCTGTCTAACGCACAGCTGGCTTTGCTATTTTGACCCTGCTCGGAGGGAGTCTGAATAATCACTGTGTGTATATGTCCACATATCTGTGTGAGAGTTGGATTAGATCTCACCCCGAGGGTGAGAGATGATGGCTGTCACCCGGAGTAAAATCAGCATATTAATAAAATAACCTCCCCCATTAGCCACAGCACTCAGCACAGAGAGGCTCGGCTCAGCTCGGGTTCTGTAGGAAAAGTGATTCAGACCAGCCTGGGTCGAGCCATTTGGGGTGCAGATCTGGCTCTGTATTCTGCCTCCGTGTGTCTCCAGCACTCTGACAGAGGGGTGAGAGACCGGACGACCCCTCACAGGCTGCGGAATTGAACAGAGATACACTCACTGCATGAGCTGTCTGAACTGACACACACCTGGAGCGAGCAGACAGCTCTATACAAACATACACACTCACATATAGCTTTAAATAGCATATCTTTTTCCTCTGTGGAAGTATTTTGTATGTGTTTATAAATACACATACAATTTGTTTGTGTATATAAATACACATAAATACCATGCAAACACTCACACTGTATAAACACAAACATATATACAGTACACAAATGTGACCCTGAACCACAAAACCAATCATAAGTCCAGGGGTATATTTGTGGCAATAGCCAACAATACATTGTATGGGTCAAAATTATCAATTTTTCTTTTATGCCAAAAAAATATTAGGATATTAAGTAAAGATCATGTTCCATGAAGATATTTTGTAAATTTCCTACCGTAAATATATCTAAATGTATTATTATTAGTAATATGCGTTGCTAAGGACTTCATTTGGACAACTTCAAAGGCGATTTTCTCAATATTTATATTTTTTTGCACCTTCAGATTCCAGATTTTCAAATAGTTGTATCTCGGCCAAATATTGTCATATCCTAACAAACCATAGCCTACATCAATGGCTTCAAAGCTTATTTATTCAGCTTTCAGATGATGTATAAAAAATTACCCTTATGACTGGTTTTGTGGTCCAGGGTCACAAATGCACACAGATTTAGGCTAATAAAAACCCACACAACTATATGCACACTCAAAATGAGGTAAGCAAATATAAACACATACATATGCCATAGATATAAGCTGCTTTTCTATACATGTATTTTCATGCTAACTTTGGGTTTGGGCTATTGCATAACATTTTTGGGATGTAAGCACCAACATCTGAATATGTTTTTAAAATGCTGCAAACATCTACAGTGGGTACGGAAAGTATTCAGACCCCCTTCAATTTTTCACTCTTTGTTATTTTGCAGCCATTTGCTAAAATCATTTAAGTTCTTTTTTTTTTTCTCATTAATGTACACACAGCACCCCATATTGACAGAAAAACACAGAATTGTTGACATTTTTGCATATTTATTAAAAAAGAAAAACTGATATATCACATGGTCCTAAGTATTCAGACCCTTTGTTGTGACACTCATATATTTAACTCAGGAGCTGTCCATTTCTTCTGATCATCTTTGAGATGGTTCTACACCTTCATTTGAGTCCAGCTGTGTTTGATTATACTGATTGGACTTGATTAGGAAAGCCACACACCTGTCTATATATAAGACCTTACAGCTCACAGTGCATGTCAGAGCAAATGAGAATCATGAGGTCAAAGGAACTGCCTGAAGAGCTCAGAGACAGAATTGTGGCAAGGCACAGATCTGGCCATGGCTACAAAAAAAGAAAAAGAGGAGAAAAAGAGGCACTGCTCATCATCTGTCCAATACAGTCCCAACAGTGAAGCATGGTGGTGGCAGCATCATGCTGTTGGGGGTGTTTTTCAGCTGCAGGGACAGGACGAGTTGCAATCGAGGGAAAGATGAATGCAGCCAAATACAGGGATATCCTGGACGAAAACCTTCTCCAGAGTGCTCAAGACCTCAGACTGGGCCGAAGGTTCACCTTCCAACAAGACAATGACCCCAAGCACACAGCTAAAATAACGGCTTCACAACATTGTGAATATATCTTAAAATGTAATTCATTATTGCGATGGCAAAGCTGAATTTTCTGCATTACTCTGCATTGATTTTATATTATATATGTGATATTATGTTTTTGTTTTTTGTTTTCTTACATGAATTAAATTAACAACAGACTTACATGCACATTAACACACTTACAAAACATGCATGCATGCACTTGCAGCTCTATATACACACACAAAAGGCCAATGAAAAGCACTCATTGTTATATAAACACACACCTACGGCTCTGTATACATGCACAATCAGGCATAGGCAAACACAGCAGAGCTCTATTAAAACATGCATAAACAAACACACACATGTTAGTCATTGGGTACAGACACAAACCCCTACACACATTCACACACTGATACGATTACGTACAACAAACTCAGGTTTTGGACATCTGGAAGATCCCACAAGGTTGAAGTTTGTTTACACCTTTCAGACCGCGTGGTCCAATCAGCGTTCCACCGTCTGCATGTGAGATGATCCGCCCTGCTTTTCCCAAAGAGAAGGTTCTCTTCCCCTCTCAAAAATCCCACAAAATGACCCACAACAAGTGCTAGCAGATGGGGGCCGTGTGTTGAGGATGCAGATTTGTGTACATGATGGTTTTCTGATAGCGGCTGCCAAACATTTGGGAGCAAACAGAGGATATCTGGCTTTTCGGTTCTTCTGAATTCGAGTAATCGCATTTCTAAAGGGGGTGTTTGGTAAATTGGTATTTCACCAATGCATTTTGCGATTTTGAATTCTGTGTTTATCACAGAACAAATCACCTGTTGTTTTGTTCTGATAACTCAAGTGTCCTCAGAAATCTAATCCTGTGTGTATAATGTCTGTAATTGCGGTATAATATTATTTTGACCTTTGTTGCCGGAACTAAAGCTAGATTTCTTATTTGCGGCCTGGTCCACCTTCATTATCAGCCTGCACATGAAATCACAGATTCAAGATTCAAGAGTTTTATTTGTCACATACACAGTTATATACAGAATATATATATATATATATATATATATATATATATATATATATATATATATATATATATATATATATATATATATATATATATATATATATATATATATATATATATATATATAATAAATTATAAATAAATCAAGTCAAGTAGAAAAAATAAATAAAATAAAATAAAGAAGTGGAATAAAATAAGTGAGTAAAGTAAACTGAGTAGACTTAGCAGTGAGTAAACTGTAGACTTATAAATATGTGGTTAACAAATGTCCAACGAAGTATAATGTGCAAACAAGTTTATAACAGGTTGTTACACAGTAACAACGAGAACAGAAAGTGCAGTGCAATGTCAGTATATCGATGGCCACGTGATGTTAGGTGACTGAGTTCAGGAGTCTGATGGCCTGGGGGAAGAAGCTCCTCCTGAGTCTCTCGGTTTTGGCCATCAGGCTTCGGAAGCACTTACCAGATGGCAGCAGCGTGAAATGAGGGTTTGCAGGGTGATTAGAGTCCTTGATGATCTTAGTAGCGCTACCTTTGCAGCGTTTGGTGTAGACGTCCTGCAGAGACGGGAGAGCTGACCCTGAGATACGCTCGGATAAGCGCACAACTCTTTGCAGGGCTTTGCAGTCATGACTGGTGCTGTTCCCATACCACGCTGTGATGCACTTAAGTGTTAATACACTTTCTATCGCCCCTAAATAGAAAGTTTTCAGGATAGCTGGTGAAACCCTGAATTTCCTCAGCTGGCGCAGGTGGTACAGTGGAAGAAATCCTGGCTTTTTTCACCTGTGTCTGAATGTGAGCAGGGGGAGGTCATGAGAGGGGAGTATGTCCGTTGCTGTCTCTTCCTGAAGTCCACAATCATTTCTTTGGTCTTGCCCACATTCAGAGAGAGACAGTTGTCCTGGCACCATGCTTTTAGATGCTCCACCTTGTCCAAGTATGCCGTCTCATTGTTGTTGGAAATGAGGCCCAGGACAAACAGTATCATCAGCAAATTTGATGTTAGAGGTGGAGCTGTGTGTGGACAAACAGTCCTGTGTGTAGAGAGAGTAGAGCAGGGGACTCAGGACACAGCCCTGTGGAGCTCCCACACTCAGGGTGATGGAGGTGGAGGTGGACTGGCCTGCTCTCACCACCTGAGGCCTGCCAGTGAGGAAGTCCTCAATCCAGTGGCAGAGAGAAGAATTCAGGCCGAGATCCAGGAGTTTGGCGGTTAGCTTAATGGGAACTATGGTGTTAAAGGCTGAGCTGTAGTCAATAAATAGCAGCCTTGCGTAGTTCCCACTTTTGCTGTTGATGTGAGTGAGGGAGGAGTGGAGGACATGAGAGATGGCATCTTCAGTTGATCTATTGGGACAATAGGCAAACTGAAGAGGGTCCAAAGTGTCAGGAATGAAGGAGCAAATGGTGTTTTTAATGAGTCTCTCAAAGACCTTCATGACTATAGATGTGAGAGCCACTGGACGATAGTCATTTAGGCAAGAGGGTTTACTGTTCTTAGGGACAGGGATGATAGTGGATTTTTTGAAGGAGGTGGGGACCACAAATGTAGTGAGGGACTCATTAAAGATAGATGTAAACAACCCGGTGAGCTGATCAGCACAGGACTGCAGAACACGACCTGAAATACCATCCGGCCCAGCAGCTTTCCTGACGTCCACACGCTTGAGTGCCCTCCGAACTTCATCCTCCGAGACAGAGATCATGTGGTTGTTGCTGCTCTGAGTAATTCCCTCTTGACGCGCCACTTGGCGGAGTCGCGCTGCCGCAATTACAGTCAAAGCGAGCGTAGAAAGAGTTTAACTCGTTCACAAGTAACAGATCAGCTCTGACCTCTGCAGAGGATTTAGATCCAAAAGAGCAGATGGACCTCAGACCCTGCCACATGCGCCGGGAGTCGTTGAGTTGGAAATGAGACTCCACTCGATCCTTGTAACTGCGAGTCACAGAGCATAGCAGGATGATCTGTATTCAGTCATGTTCCCCGATAGGAGACCGGTGTTGTATGTGGCAGAGCGTGTGTTCACTGCAGCGTGGATTGAATTGTCCACCCACGGTTTCTGATTTGAGAAGGACGTTATTGTTATTGTTTGCGTGGCTTGCTCTGTAAGCGTGTTGATGAAGCAAAGCGCCACATCCGTGAACTCGCTGACGTCAGCTGAACTCGCCCGGAACATGTCCCAGTTGACGTCATCCAGAGCTGCCTGTAGCGCGGTCTCTGAGTGGGGTGACCAGCGCTTAACTTCCCGCCTCACCGGGGGTTCCTGAACGAGCCTTTGTTTGTATTCAAGTGTGAGGAAAATGGCGGCATGATCCGATTTGCCGAAAGCTGGAAGTGACCGCGCTTTATAGGCGTTCTTAAACGAAGAGTAGCAATGATCCAGCGTGTTTGCTCCTCGTGTAGGACAGGAGACGTGCTGGTGAAAGTTTGGCAAGACTTTCTTTAGGTTTGCTTTGTTAAAATCGCCCGCGACGATGAATGACGCATCGGGGTGTTTGTTTATGACGCCGCTGGCAACATCATGAAGGCCAGATAAAGCCAGCCCTGTGTCTGCCTGTGGTGGAATGTAAACAGTGGTCGCGACGACAGAGGAAAACTCCCTCGGCAGATAGAATGGGGGCAGCAGATGATTGTTAAATGTTCCAGATGAGGCGAGCAGGACCGCGAAAGAATGGTGATGTTCCTGGGGTCGCACCATTTCTTGTTGATCATGAAGCATACTCCACCACCTTTGGATTTACCGGCCTCGGCTGTTCTGTCCATCCAAAAAACAGAGAAGTTCTCCGACGGCGTCACAGCTGTGTCCGGGACCGCGGGCGTGAGCCATGTTTCGGACAAACAATAGATGTTACAGTCTCTCATGTCCCGTTGAAAACTTATCCTGGCTCTGAGATCGTCCATCTTATTTTCCAAGGATTGGACATTTGCGAGAAGAATGCTCGGGAGAGGAGGGCTGAATGCTCTTTTTCTCAGTCTGTTGCGGATCCCCGTGCGTTTCCCACGGTGTTTCTTGATTCTTCGGCGTCGACTCTGGCCATTGTTCAACTCTGCGTTCCGGAGAATCTCAGATGGCCACAGAGGATCGGTGAAAGTGTCCTGAAACAGTCCAGTGTAGAGGTAACCGGTGTCCAAAAGAGTTTTGCTGTCATATCAGATCAATGCAGATGATAAATTTGTAAAAATTGAGAGCAAAAGAAAGTAAAATAGTAAATAAAAGCGCAGTCTTCGCGGAGCGACCTGAACGGCGACCGAACACGGCGGCGCCATCTTGGTCTCCTTTTCAGATGTCCTTTTCTTAATAATTGCACATCAAACACCATTTAGAAAATGAAATCCTTCTCAATAGTGCTAGGTGTGTGTGTGTGTGTGTGTATATGTGGCCTGGTAAACCCTACCTAATGGGGACAAAATGTCCCCACAAAGATGGCAATATCCGAAATCCTTGTCCTTATGGGGACATTTTTTGGTCCCCATGAGGAAAACAGCTTATAAATCATACTAAGTGATGTTTTTTGAAAATGTAAAAATGCAGAATGTTTCCTGTGAAGGGTAGGTTTAGGGGTAGGGGCAGTGTAGGGGGATAGAAAATACGGTTTGTACAATATAAAAACCATTACGCCTATGGAATGTCCCCATAAAACATGGAAACACAACATTGTGTGTGTGTGTGCACGCGTGTGTGTGTGTGTGACTATATAAAGCAGCTCTTGGACTAAAATGAGGAGAACTGTGGCAGGCATAGTAATTTACACTGCTGCTTCTCTCTCTAGAACAGGGCCAAGAGAGATCCAATCTGTGTCTCTTTCCGTCTCTCTCCAGCTCTCTGTTCGTCATCAGTGTGTATAACCAGATTCAGTAAATCAACAAATCAACTTAATAACTACTCGTCCACCCATTCTGTCGCTTATATGGAACCAGTAAACCTTAAAAAGTGTAATTTTATTCGTGTTTAATAATATTTTGAATTGGCTTTGATTTTAAATTTTTAGGGGGTTTTTTGTTTAGTTTTTTTTTTTTTGTTATTTCAAATATTTCAAGTTTAAAGTTTTCAAAATCGGTTGTCCTCGAAGAGATTCTGGCAAACGGTTTGCTGCCTCAGGAGGGGTAAGCAGTGCCCTACCAACACAGTTTACAGTGGAGATGGGCAGCTGTTGACCTCAACTGGGAATATTGTCGGACTGTGAAAGGAATACTTTGAGGATCTCCTCAATACCACCAACACGTCTTCCATTGAGGAAGCAGTGGCTGAGGGCTCAGAGGTGGATTCGTCCATCACCCGCGCTGAAGTCATCGAGGTAGTTAAAAAGCTCCTCGGTGGCAAGGCACCGGGGGTGGATGAGATCTGCCCTGAGTACCTCAAGTCTCTGGATGTTGTGGGGCTGTCTTGACTGACACGTCACTGCAACATCGCGTGGCGGTTGGGGACAGTACCTCTGGACTGGCAGACCGGGGTGGTGGCCCCTCTTTTCAAGAAGGGGGACCGGAGAGTGTGTTCCAACTACTGGGGGATCACACTTCTCAGCCTCCCCGGGAAAGTCTATGCCAGGGTACTGGAGAGGAGAATTCGGGCGATAGTGGAACCTCGGATTCAGGAGGAACACTGTGGTTTTCGTCCCGGTCGTGGAACACTGGACCAGCTCTATACCCTTTCCAGGGTGCTGGAGGGATCATGGGAGTTTGCCCAACCAATCCACATGTGTTTTGTGGATTTGGAGAAGGCATTCGACTGTGTCCCTCGTGGCGTCCTGTGGAGGGTGCTCTGGGAGTACGGGGTCTGGGGCCCCTTGCTTAGGGCTGTTTTGTCCCTGTACGACCGGAGCAGGAGCTTGGTCCGCATTGCCGGCAGTAAGTCAGACTTATTCCCAGTGCATGTTGGACTCCGGCAGGGCTGGTCACCGGTCACTTTGTCACCGGTTCTGTTCATAATTTCATAATTTTTATGGACAGAATTTCTAGGCGCAGCCAAGGACCGGAGAGTGTGCGGTTTGGGGTCCACGTGATTTCGTCGCTGCTTTTTACAGATGACATTGTCGTGTTGGCCTCCTCAGACCAGGACCTTCAGCGTGCACTGAGACGGTTTGCAGCCGAGTGCGAAGCGGCTGGGATGAGAATCAGCACCTCCAAATCCGAGGCCATGGTTCTCAGTCGGAAAAGGGTGGCTTGCCCACTTCAGGTTGGTGGAGAGTTCCTGCCTCAGGTGGAGGAGTTCAGGTATCTTGGGGTCTTGTTCATGAGTGAGGGAAGGATGGAACAGTAGACTGACAGACTGCAGTAATATTTTAAAATATTAAAAAAAAAAATGTTTTTATTCAACATTTTTAATTTCCCTTAGTGTTCTATTTATTTATATATTCAATTAATTTTTTTTTCTGTTGCTTATATGGAACCATTAAACCTTAAACAGTGTGATTTTAATTTTTATATACAATTAAAGTGTTAATATTTTGAATTGGCTTTGTTTTTTATAATATTTATGTTTTCATTTTAGTTTAAGGTTTAGTATGGCTTTTTTAAAGGGCTTTTGACATTTTTACTAATTTTCTTTTACGTTTTTAATTAAAACATTTTCAAGATTAAAGTTTATATATTTTTAATGAAAACTTTAAACTTGAAATGTAATTGTTAGCTATCAATACCAATATTAAACCTAAAAACAATAATAGTGTATTTTGGCATTTTTATTATATTTTTAAGACATTTCAAAAGTGTAGGCATTACACATTAGATATAAAATTTTTTTTTTTTTTTAAATATATACATATGGAACAGGAGCTTAGTGTCCTCAAATCTCCCACAATTTCCCACAAATCTCCATCAACTGCAAGATGCTATCCTATCAATATGGGCCAACATTTCTAAAGAATGCTTTCAGCACCTTGTTGAATCAATGCCACGTAGAATTAAGGCAGTTCTGAAGGCGAAAGGGGGTCAAACACAGTATTAGTATGGTGCTCCTAATAATCCTTTAGGTGAGTGTGTGTGTGTGTATATATATATATATATATATATATATATATATATATATATATATATATATATATATATATATATATATATATATATATATATATATATATATATATATTATTACACACAGCAGTGACACGAGGGATTTACTCCTTTAGATATATGTGCTTGTCACTTTCAGAACTCTACAGTGGCTATGTGACCTCTGTTTATCTGTCTCTCTCTGTCGCTCTCTCTTTCTGTCTCTCTGCTCCCTCTGTTTGTCTCTGTCTCTCGTTTTCCCTCTGCTCTCTCAAAAGTCATCGAGGACACAGCGGTTTGAAAAGTGAGTGAGTTTTAATGCTGGTTAATTACACATTTGAAGAGCACAAACAAACCCTCCCCTCGACGCTGCCGCTCAGAAGTGTCACGGCTCCATCTCTGTGATCTTCGTGTTTACACTATGTACACAAAGCTATAAAAACAGAAGAGCACTTCGCTAGCTTTGCTCTGATGGAGAGAGAGCTTTTTAGCTGCATGTTGAGGGAGGATAAACTCTGACCGTGAGTTCTGTAAGAACACTAGATGCCTTTTAACAGAGACTTTAAAGTGGAACCTTTGAGCTTTTAGCTGCTGTGAAATCATCAGTTCATGTGAATCTGTACGCCCACTTACACAAACACACAGTTTATTAGTGTTTGATGGCGACATGTGTGCTGCTTGCTGAGAAGAGGTGTAATCTTACTTTTCTTAGATCCATCTATCCATCCATCCATCATTCTATTTATCTTTCTATCATTCTGTCAATCTATGTAATCTAATATCAGTCTGTCCATTCGTCCATCCGTCTATCTGCCTTTCTATTGTTCAGTCCATCCATCCATCCATCCATCCATCCATCCATCCATCCATCCATCCATCCATCCATCCATCCATCCATCCATCCATCCATCCATCCATCCATGGTTCTATTTATCTTTCCACCGATCGATCTATCTATCTATCTATCTATCTATCTATCTATCTATCTATCTATCTATCTATCTATCTATCTATCTATCTATCTATCTATCTATCTATCTATCTATCTATCTATCTATCTATCTATCTATCTAATTTTACTCTGTTGACAATTGTTGACATTCTATTTACATTTCCTCTGGAATTGCAGGATAAATATTGTAGAATATTTTGACTAACTCCATAATTTCCTCTGAGCTATGAAAGAGCAATATAATTTTTATCTGGGAAGTTAGCGTCCATGTTTGAGGGTTGAATAAGCGGGCCTGTATGCTCTTATGAGCTCTGCTTAATGTATTCATCTTTACTTCAGCTATCTGGAGTAAACCACATATTCTTCAGAGTTCTTCTGCTTCAGTAGACCATCAGGTCAGCAGTAAGCATGGGTCAGTCATTGATCAGGTCAGGGTAATGGTTTGGAAAGCCTACACCAGGACCAGAGGCCCCATACGCAGCCCAGAGCCAGAAACATGCAGGGAAAAATCTGTTTCTCAATCAGTCAAACTGCTCAGCACACAGGCCAATGATTGATCGACTGCTAGTTCACTGCTGCACGCTTTGGTTCTGACCCAGATAAGAGGCTTTTCCCCCTGATTTTGACATTTTGTTTCAGCACAGATTATCACTCATGTTTGTTAATGAATGAATTGCAGTTGTTGCATGTTATTTTGAATGAATACAATTGTGTAGTAGCCTACTATTTTCATGTATGCATTTAAATATAGTAAAACCTGGAAGATATTAATAATTCACATAACCACAACTTCTCACCCTCATGCCATTACAATCTTCCATAGTTCTTCCATTGAGCAGGAAATGTTTACTTTGAGAATTGAATTGAAACCTTAATTCTCATAATCTTTGAAAATAGCACAGTCATCACTTTATTAGGTACTTTTATGTTGCTGTTTTTGTCCATTTTTGAGTTTGGCAGCTCAAGTTCTCATTCACTTCCATTGCATGGAAAAGAGAAGCCAAGACATTCTGTTTAATGTCTTTTGTGTTCGCTGAATGAAATGAAGTCATAAGGGGAATGCCATGATGGTGAGTAAATTATTACATAGTTTTCATTTTTAGGTGAATTATCCCTAAAAATGTAGGCGAAAAAGCTGTATCTGGTCTTTTAAACAGTCAAACACATGTTCATAAACATACATATTTAGAAGGAGACAAGAATCAATCCAATGATTATTTCTGAGATATTTAATATGGGCAGAGGGACAGTCCATATGAAAGAAAAAGACAGAGCCAGTGACCTGTCGCTTAAGATGAAGATTTTCACACACCTCAGATTTGCTTGTTTAGCTCCCATGCTGGCTTCAGGCACTACAAACAGCTGTCATTTTAACAGAGACCTGCTGAAGCAAAAAAAAAAAAAAAAAAACTGTCTGTGTGCCAGAGACAAAAAAAGCCACTGATGCTTTCTAATCATCTTAGTGTCACCTTTCATACCTGCTGTATACACCAGTTTGACCAGGTTAAAGTGCAGTGCTGGAGAAACGTTCTTGAATGGCATTTTAGGAATCATAGACATGCTCAATTTTATTTTCCAAACAGTAGACCGCAAAATTATGATACCTTATAAGGCATCACATTTGGCCAAATTGTAATAGTATACCTAATTGTTTTTAAGCATTCATTGCTGTCCAAATCTTTTCAATTTCAAATAAATGAGCGTTCATTAAAAAACCCTGCAGAATTTGTTACATGTTTTCCATGAAAATATTAAGCAGCACAACTGGCTTCAACATTGATCATAATAATAAATGTGTCTTGGGCAGCAAATCATCATATTAGAATGATTTCTGAAGAATCACGTGACTGAAGACTGGCATATTGATGCTGAAAATTCAGCTTTTCCATCACAGGAATCAATTACATTTAACAATATATTAAAATAGAAAAGTTATTTTAAATTGTAACAAGATTTGACAATATTACTGTTTTTGATGCAGTCTTATTGAGCATAAGAGACTTCCGTAACACTTCATTTTACAGTGTCCTCGTTACATATGTTGCATGTACTTACCATAATAATAACAGTAAACTATGCATAAGTACATGCAACTAATCCTCAACCAAACCCTAATCCTACCCTAACCCTATAGTAAATACTAGACATGTGCCGGTATACGGTAATACAATCTATCACAATAATGAACATGCATGATATTGTTATTGTGCTCACTTCAAAATACTGTTAATAATTATTTATTATGAATTATTCTGATTTTTAGAATGCATTTTAAGAATACTTTACCCATCTACCATTTAAAATGGACAACACTGCATCAAAGAGGCACACGCACTGATGTAAACACACTCAACGCACATGAGCAGAGCATGGCGGGATGAGTGAAGGAGACACGCTGAATGAAAATGCACATTCACTCTCTGACAGCAGATGGCGCTGATGGAACAGCAGAAATGCAGCTGTTTCACCGAAAACCTCGTAAACAAAGCAGACTCGCGCTACTAAACAGTATTTAAATGTTTCAAACAGCCATTCAGATTTCTTTATTTGCTACTGGGCTCATCACATCACCAAATACTTTCAAACTTAAACATTTTATATTTTAATTTGAACTGCATGCCCTAGATTTTGTTTATGTTCTGATACTTTATTGTTCAGTTACACACTTTGCTATGAGGCTCCATTATTTAACATTAGTTAGTTCATTAGGTAACAAACTGACAATGAAAAATACTTCTAAAGCATTTATTAAATCTTAGTTAAATGTAAATTTCAACAATTAATAGCACAATCAAAAGTTGTAACTATTATTTAATGGACCTGAGCTAACATTAGCAGTTGTATTTTTAACTGATGTTATCAAAGAATAATAACTTTATAACAAATGTAGCTATCTGCTCTTTGTTAATGTTAGTTAATACATTAACTAACATTAGCTACTAGTGAGACCTTATTGTAAAGTGATACCTATTGTTCTTTATAATTCTTTTGCACTAACATGTTTGAAACATTTGTATACTTAATACATTTTTGTGTATTGCTTTATTGTACAAACCCGATTCCAAAAAAAGTTGGGACGCTGTACAAATTGTGAATAAAATAAGGAATGCAATAATTTACAAATCTCATAAACTTATATTTTATTCACAATAGAATATAGATAACATATCAAATGTTGAAATTGAGACATTTTGAAATGTCATGCCAAATATTGGCTCATTTTGGATTTCATGAGAGCTACACATTCCAGAAAGGTTGGGACGGGTAGCAATAAGAGGCCGGAAAAGTTAAATGTACATATAAGGAACAGCTGGAGGACCAATTTGCAACTTATTCGGTCAATTGGCAACATGATTGGGTATAAAAAGAGCCTCTCAGAGTGGCAGTGTCTCTCAGAAGTCAAGATGGGCAGAGGATCACCAATTCCCCCAATGCTGCAGCCAGAAATACTGGAGCAATATCAGAAAGGAGTTTCTCAGAGAAAAACTGCAAAGAGTTTGAAGTTATCATCATCTACAGTGCATAATATCATCCAAAGATTCAGAGAATCTGGAACAATCTCTGTGCGTAAGGGTCACGGCCAGAAAACCATACTGGATGCCCGTGATCTTCGGGCCCTTAGACGGCACTGCATCACATACAGGAATGCTACTGTAATGGAAATCACAACACGGGCTCAGGAATACTTCCTGAAAACATTGTCGGTGAACACAATCCACCGTGCCATTCGCCGTTGCCGGCTAAAACTCTATAGGTCAAATAAGAAGCCATATCTAAACATGATCCAGAAGTGCAGGCGTTTTCTCTGGGCAAAGTGGAAAACTGTTCTGTGGTCAGACGAATCAGTCCCCAGACGTTTGCAGACTGTTATAAAAAGATGCCACACAGTGGGAAACATGGCCTTGTCCCAACTTTTTTGAGATGTGTTGATGCCATGAAATTTGAAATCAACTTATTTTTCCCTTAAAATGAAACATTTTCTCAGTTTAAACATTTGATATGTCATCTATGTTGTATTCTGTATAAAATATTGAAATTTGAAACTTCCACATCATTGCATTCTGTTTTTATTCACAATTTGTACAGTCACAACTTTTTTTTTAGAATCGGGTTTGTATTTAAATGTTCAGTTATTTTTGTCATAAGAAAAAGTTATTAAACCTGTTATAGTATGACAACACTTTTTTACAACTTATTTCAATATCGTGATAATACCTTATACCATGATAAAAGCTTCAGCAATTAATCGCAACATAACAATTTGATACTGTCACATGCCTAGAAAGTACATGTTGTTTATTAATATTACTTGGTACTTATTATTATAATATATAATTACACTGTAACAATGAAAAAACAATACCAAACTTCTGAACGGTAGTTCAGTGTGTACAGAGAATAATATTGGACTGACATGATCATGTTCTTCTTCCGATCTTGTTGGTCAGGATTCTTTGTCAAGCTGCTTTGGAATTATTTGTTTTGTAATTAAAATAAGTTGAATTGAATTGCATTCAGTACTAAACAGTAGCTATTGATTTAAAATCAGTCACTTAAGGTTGTATCTTTGTGATTATTCTTCCTTAGATGGCAGCTGCCTATGTGTACAGTCATGTTATGATGAGGAATTGGCATAGAAAGCATTCCCGCTCTGGGGTCTGTATGATTGTAAGAGTGATAAACAAAGCTCTCTCAGTGTGGTGTGTGTGTGAAAGAAAGAGGAGAGGACAGTTGGGACCCATAAATACACACGCCTGCGGTGTGTGCGTGTATATTATTATCTCCACTCTCTCTCTGACAGCGCTGATTTGTAGATTGGCTGATAGTCTGTTTGTTTGGTCATTTATTCAGGAGTAGTGCTCTCTATTCTCTGAGCTGTCTAGTGCATATTTAATGCTCTGCTTTTGAAGCTCAAATTACCTTGTGCTCTGTCTCTTAGACTCAAATATATGTGTGTTAGCGTGTCCTCAGGTGTGTGTTCCTGAAGTGTGTACACATATCAGTGAAAATGAGACGGGTCTTGTAACGGGTCAGAACCGAAGAAATAAGGCATGAGAAACTGTTTCTGTGAGTTTTCCAGACAGGTTTTGTTTGGTGATGTGAAGCAGAGACACCAGAAAATCATCTTTACAAATTAGCCTATGGTTTTTGATTGACTTAAGACCTCAGCAGCCTGTGGAAACACAATCCAAACAGCCAAAAGAGCAGCAATCAAAGTACTCAGCAAAACCATTTTTGCTCAAATTAATAATTTATGGCAGTACATAAATATAATGCCTTAAAGCAATAAGCCACAACAGATTTCATTAAAGTAATTTAAAGGGGTCATGCCATGTTCCTTGAGGGTGACTTATAATGTTAATAAAGTTTTTTGAACAAAAAGCATATACATGCAAATTCAACCCTCATTCTGACCCTGTCTGAAATGATCTGTCTTTAAGGGATGGCTCCTTTTAAGGCTTATCAGTTATGACTGGCTAACATCATTGCAACAGTGTACAGTGTCATCGCCCACTCGCTATTGCACAAGTAAGTGTTTTAAAAACATGATCCATAAACCTTCATTTACAGACAAAGCATTATGAAATCATTTACTTACGGTTTGTGATGCATCTGCTGTCAGATCCAATACAGTTGGCTGCTTCATCTTTCAACAAAAGTTTATTTGCGAACTCTCCATTAGGCTGTGCCTCATTTACAAAACAAAATGCTCTGAACAAACATATAATCCTCAGACGTGTTCCAGGGCGCCATCAAAATAAACCATCCATTTGTTTCTGATGCTGGTAACCTTCCAAAGTCTGTACATAGACACACATGAGCATTCTTTCATTCTTCCATTTGTCCTGTTGTCGACAGACTCAAGTGCGTGGAGCATGTAAACTGAACACGCATTTGTATACTGTATCCAGTGTAGATGTCAGTGATTTATAATGGGTTCTATTTGCTTTTGACATGACTAAACACTCACATCCAGTGTAGGCAAATGTCAGCCATTAAGCGAATGAATGCCAGTGGACAGGGCCTGTGGTGCAATGATGGGCTTTAAAGCCCCCCAAAAATTTGCATACACTAATTCATGATCGCCTCAGTCCCCTTTTAAAAAATGGCGGCTGGCTTGAAATTGGCTGCAGGCTTCGGCTATATCCCCATATTTTAGTCTTTTAATCCGTAGCAGCTCAGCGCCAGCATCAAACGCAGAGGACAAGTTAACGTGTGTCCATTTATTGATCGATTGTTATGATCTCTGCATCTTTGTCATAAATGTAGTTATGATATGATGCGGGAGCAATTCAAAACGTTTCCCATCCATTGTAAAATCTTTATTTATTTATTTAGTTAGGCCTAACTAAAAACTAGTTATGCCTTTTATGAAATCCCTTTTATCTAATGGCATGAGACTTTTCCTACCCTTGCTATACTTCATACTTAAGTGCAATAAAATTTATTAAATTTGTTATTATCATTTTATAATAAATCAAAAGGAAAATGAAAATGAGCTAATGAATGGTCCTCTGCTGCCATCTACTGGTTATTGTGGTCATTTTATGTAATTTTCATGTTAAAAGTGTGTTTGTTTTCCATCAGGTAACAGAAATGCACATTTCTTTTTTTTATCTCCATGAATGAAAATTATAGATGTAGATCTTCTTTAAAATGTATTTTACTGAAATAAATGTAGTTAAAAAAGAATAGTTGTTAAAAGAACAACATTGTTGTGTTGAAATAAATATTTTACATACATATTGTCAATCTAGACAATTACAGTAATATGAATTTTTCTATATTCTTAATGAATATTAATTAATATTAGCTGGTTATTTAAAATGATTAGAAACTAATTCAATATTCAGGGATTGACTTAGTGTAGAAAGTTACTGTATTGCTCATGCCTACCCTAGTATACAAACAATATTATTATTATTTTTTTTTAAATCATACCCTGAGCCCCCTTAATATTTACATCCTAAAATCGTCCCTGTGTATAACTTTTCGTCGATGTCTTGCGCTGGTGGCAGGAATATGCTAATGTATTTGCTTGTGTGACATCACGAATCCCACAATATCCAAACAAGCCAATTTTGGAGCTTGATTAAATAAATGCTTGGTTTATAATGAGGAGGACATTTTAAAATATGAAACTTGCAGGATGTTTTAATGGTACAATCCTATCTTATATGTCTTGTATGTCGAAATATCTAGTCAAATTGGATTTCTCATGTCATGACCCCTTTAACACAGTTAAGGGGTGTTGTTAGTTATAATGAAAAGAATAGCAATTTTGTATTCAATATTTTTTGTCGTTTTCCAGTAAAAATCTCTAAACACCTTTGAATTTACTCAAGAAGCACAATTGTGAAAATTATCCGCTTTATAAATGTGAATAACTGTGCATATTCTAGGCTGCATATTTTCATTTAGTGAGTCATTTATTCTGTATTTTTGTAGTTGAATGGACCCATTCCTATACTGTAGTGTGTGTGTGTGTGTGTGTGTGTGTGTGTGTGTGTGTGTGTGTGTGTGTGTGTGTGTGTGTGTGTGTGTGTGTGATTTATTTCACTTTGCTCTCAGAGGACTGAATGTTGCAGTATGTTTTTATTCTTTTGTAATTGGTTAACCATGCTGAAAACGCATTGCCACGCTTGAAGCCTTTGTGTGATAGCCCATTTCTATGCAGACCACATACATGCACAGCATTAATACACACACACACACACACACACGCACACGCACACACACACACGCACACACACACGCAAAGAGGATGGATGGCTTCCTCATTGTGCATTGTGTGCAGGCAGCTTTCAGACAAGCCTAGTTGACCCTTTCACCACCTGTGACATTGAATGGGATGGAGGGGGCGAGTCTCTCATTCTCTCTTCTTCGTCAATCACACCATCCCTCACTTCATGGATGGATGTGAATGGCTGGATTTGGTCTTTTCCACAGGTCTTCGGTTCAGCATCGCTGAGCTCACGGCACACAGCCATTAATATTACAGATATTCAAATAACTTTGTTTAACATTCAAGGGAGTAGTGGACAGAGAGAAGTTCACTAGCTGCTGTCTGAGTTACTGCAGAGAGACATGTTGAAATAGATAGATCCATTTTGACTGTTATTAATGTACTAATGATCTGAGGTATTGCAATATATGGAGGTTCATGCTGATCTGTTCACTGCAACCATGATATTTCAGTGAAAAACATTTATCTTTGGTCTATTTCTCACATAAATGTATCATAATGAGCTACTTTTATGTACTCTTTCCCCCAATCCGTCTACTTGTGTTTTTACAGTTTAAACAGACATAATAATACAAGTTTGGAATGACATGAGGATGGTTTAATTTATGGGTGAACTAACCCATGAACTAACCCTATTGCTTCTGTCAAGCAGAATTGCTTTTCTGATAATTAAGATCTTGTGCACAGATAATCTCTGTGATCTAAAAATAGTTTGTATAATTATTAGCACAGTATAATCTTTCACACTTATTATAGTAAATGGATGGAACAAATCACAGTGCCATTCCTTCCTCCACCAATTGACTTTATATTTTGGCTAAATTTCTCCATAAGCAGGATTTGAAAGCTGGTTTGAAAAGTTCCTTCTTATAATGATGGATGTTAATATGAAAAATGATGCATACCATTATTCTTCCTTTATGGATACAAATTGCATCATTTGAATATTCATTCTGGACAGTTTATTATCTTTTATGCTGTCAGCCTCTTTTGGCATTCGAGCAGGCATTACAATCGCTTTGTGATTGTATTACACATAGTGCATCTGAATTATCTGCATACATAAAATAATTACATTAAAACAACAGATTAATTTGATTGATTTGGTTTAGTTTCTTTGAATACATTTCTCAGGCTCTCAATCTCAATACAAATATTATTGTACAGTGTTTTATATATTGCAAACCAAGAATTATTGAGACCTGCATCTAATCAGCTTTACTTAGTTTTGCAAAATGAGATATTAAATTTGTAATTTGAATATATAAATTTTTTTAAATTGTCTATTTTTAAATGCTTTTGCAACAGCTAAATAATTTTGTGGTTTTTAATGATGTGTCTTTAAGAACCTGTAATAATGCTGAAAAGTCAATAAAACATTATTGATAAATAAAAGTAGAAGAATAGCGTTAAGAAATAATAGCAGAATAACTAAATTATAAGTGATATCCAAACTACCATTAAAATAATAGTTTGCATAACAATAATTAAAGCTGCAGTCCGTAGTTTTTCCTCTTTGTCACCATCTCTGTTCAAAATCTGCAATTGCAGTTATTCGCAGAATTATCAACTTTACGTGAGTTGTGCCTCGGCACAGCACAGCGTGGAAGAATCCAATGTTTTGAGGAGAATGTGCGGCTGTCAGTCACCGCATCGGTGTGGATACTGTCATTCGGAATCACAGATTCTACTGTTTGAAAGTATGATCGACATAAGAATGTCATCTGAACAAGTAAGTAGCTAACATCCACTTTTGTTCTGACCAACTAAGGGGAAAAAAGCATTGCAATAAACTGTGATGATTAAATCTAACGATCGCTTATTATATCACGTCAAACCGAGCAAATTATACTGTTTTCAAACTGTTAATGTTAACAACATTAGCATTGCGTGACTACATTAAGGCACAACAAAGAAAATGTATGAATTAAGTGAACGAGTGTGCTACTGTTACATTATTGAACCATTGAAATGTCTTAACGTTCAGCAGAAAAAAAGCTGAAAAAAACCCCTTCAAAACATGCTCTTCACGCCAATTTTCGAGAACCTTGTTTTCATATGGGCCCGGTTGCAGTATTTTTTTCTGTAGCCACTCCGAAGTCCAAAGTCTTTTGCATTTTACAACGGGTGAATCTCCAGTTGTCACTGGTGATTGTCGTTTAAACCTTTCTGGATCCGCCATCAAATTCAAAAGTTTCATTATATCAAGTGCTGTGAGAAAAGGCTATAAATCTCTACCTCCAACATCCTCAAATGCAATATAGCCTACTAGCTGGGACACCTTCTTTATGTGTACAGACGTGACATGACGCAAAGATATGCTTGAATTTCCAGCGGAAATCTACCAGTACCACTGGAATTAAAAACATTATTAAAAGTTTACCGTAAATCAAGCTAAGGTAAGCAGATAGTTTTGAACACTGGCTGGTTGTGTACTTGCTCAAAAAATTATTTTGGATAATGTTTAACCCAAAAAAGTTACAAACTGCAGCTTTAAGTTATTTTGCTATGCCTGACCATCTCTTAGAAAAAGTTATTTTAACACTTGGTGTTGATGACGTTACTTATAGTCAACAGATTGGTGTTGCATTTTCATGACAAGGCAATGTTTTTTGTTTTTTTTTTCTGTAAAGAACATCATTAAAGGCGAGAGCACTGTCGTGAGGATGCCGTTTGAGTATTGTGACTTCTTTTGAAAACATTCCCACAATGCACCGGGGCTTTTCACAGCGTGCCTGTTGGTTTGTATGAGCGGGAAAAGTGCAGAGAGGTATATGAATTCTTAGAGCGAGTAGAGGTGGCCTTCATTCTATGAGCGTCTAAGTGAAGAAATCAGAAAAAAGCAGGAAGTCTGCTCGTGTGGCGCATTCAGAAGGTTCCTTTCAGTTCCTCCTGTGTCTGAATGCCGTTAGAGATGACATTAATACACTATTAGAGTGTACAAACACACACAGCCTAATGATGGCCATTCACACACTCGCATGCTGTGTGAAGTCACCTTGAAACCCAATTAAAGAGCTCTCTGACCTCTCCGAGCTCTGGGCCCTATTATGTGGCTTGAGAAAAGGCCATGGTGACACGACAAATGAAAAAGACACAGAGAGAAAGAGACAGACAGGTTAGAAAGACTTTTGGCATGGGAGTGTGCTGAATAGCCTGAATAGGTGAAGAAAAGTGTGTCTCGCTCTTAATTAAGAGCCACATCATCCTCATCATCCACTTCCTCTCACTCTCTTGGTTCCTTTTTTTTACTGTGGGCTTCTTTTTTCCCTATATATTCATTCATTTTCTGCTTCACTAGTAAGTTAAACTCAATCACACACAAACAAGCAGAAAGTTGCTCCTAGGTTTGATAATATATTAAATATTTGCAATACATTTTGTTTTTGGCAATGTAAAATGAAGCGACATCACAAATATTGTGATGATTTTCAGCCATTAGGTTTTCTTAGGCCCGTGCCAGCAGGCTGATGTTGTGTCATGACTCGTGATTTTGAGAATGCCAAGACAGCGATATTATAATGACATGTCTGATTTAATCTCAGTTGCAAAAGTGCTGATAGAGTTGGTAAGTTTGATTCATTTCCATGAATCAGTTCTTTTGAACTGTCCACTTTAGAAAAGTCCCCACATGGCATTTTGTATGATTTTAGAGTAAATAGATGAATATATGCCCAAATATATTTGGACACTTACGCCACATTTAATGGCTTGCCTTTTTTGCATTACATAATTCAATATAATAACAAATGACATTTATTTTAAAGAAGATGGTACAAGCACATTTCAAGCTAAACATTTCAGGAAATTTAGTAATTTGTTTAGTGTAAAATGTTTAAATTGTATTTGGACACTTTCTTGGTTTGATGTTTTCTTTTTGTTTTTATTTGTTAATTTATACACAGTGTTATATAGACTTTTTATGTGTGATTTGTGAAATGTGTAGTTCAGGCCACTGTACATTTAAATTTAGTCATTATAACAATTCAAATATTTATATAATGTGAAATTAAATATACATATAAAAATGGGTATCTAATTATATATTATATTAATTATCGGTGTGTGTGTGTGTGTATATATATATATATATATATATATATATATATATATATATATATATATATATATATATATATATATATATATATATATATATATATATATACAAACCAATTTCAAAAAAGTTGTGACTGTACAAATTGTGAATAAAAATAGAATGCAATGATGAGGAAGTTTCAAATTTCAATATTTTATTCAGAATACAACATAGATGACATATCAAATATTTAAACTGAGAAAATGTATCATTTTAATGGAAAAATAATTAGATTTTAAATTTCATGGCATCAACACATCTCAAAAAGTTGGGACAAGGCCATGTTTCCCACTGTGTGGCATCCTCTTCTTTTATAACAGTCTGCAAACGTCTGGGGACTGAGGAGACAAGTTGCTCAAGTTTAGGAATAGGAATGTTGTCCCATTCTTGTCTAATACAGGCTTCTAGTTGCTCAACTGTCTTAGGTCTTCTTTGTCGCATCTTCCTCTTTATGATGCACCAAATGTTTTCTATGGGTGAAAGATCTAGACTGCAGGCTGGCCATTTCAGTACCCGGATCCTTCTTCTACGCAGCCATGATGTTGCAATTGATGCAGCATGTGGTCTGGCATTGTCATGTTGGAAAACTGTTGTTTTTTTGTTTTGTTTTTTTGTGTGTTATTTTCTATGAAAATAAAAGAATGATACTCAACATAAGAAACTAAAACTGCCAGTAGGTGGCGGTGAATGTCTAAATGAGTAAGTCATTGATTAGACCCTATCATACACCCAGTGCAATGCGGCACCAGGAGCATCGCAAGTGTTTTTTGCTAATTTCAGCCTGACGGTTATGTTCTGCGGAAATAAAAAGATTCCTCTCTGGAGAAGCGTTCAGTCTATCCGCTATTTACATTCGCCCGCCTTGTAAATAGCGAATCCTCCATGATGCAAGCGTCATTCACTCGATTCGTTTAAACGGCTGATTCATTCAGGAATGAAGTAAATGGCTCTCTTTATGAATGGGCCATTGATTCATTGGTTCAACCGATTGATTCACTCAAAACGCAGATTCATTCAGAAATGCTTGAAGTGTTCAGAAGTGTTCTGCTCTGGCTTTATAGGACATTTTTTTGTTGGCAAAATTGAGCAAAAGCAGACAATATTGTGTCTTAACTATAACACAATATTAACTTCTTATTTATTGAACTGTTGTATAAAATCAATATCACATTTGCACTTGTGCAATTCAGGACAAAAAACATCCCTTGTGTGATATTGTACTCGTTACTCTTGTGATATTGTGTAACTATATCATGAAATAAATATGAGACAAAAACTCATACGGGGCATTTTTTGCCCTGGTTTCTTGAATTTTAGTAGCATTCTAACTGCATTCTATAGGCTCCATCATGCAGATGTAGTCTGGCTCTGAAATCAAACATATACAGTTCGCTCACTTCTTGTCACCAGCTCTGTCCAGTATGTCATCATGATGGAATATGAACCATATAATCTGCATGTTTAACTCATGCATGTCTTTGCCCTGCAGGAGCTCATCTCCATCTCCAGTCCTGCAACCCCTGATTCACCCCACAGCGCACATTAGTAGTCATAAGCAGGGGCGCCACTAAGGGTGGGCTAAGGGGGCTTAAACCCTGAATGTTTTTAGTAAAGCCCCAAATGTTTTGTTACCTTGTCTTTCTCATAGAGTTTAACAATTAATCAGAAAAAAATAATTGTGAACACAATTACATCTGCTGTGATTACCTAATCATGAAAAAAGCCTTTAGAGCTCTTTGTATTTGTGTACATTAAAATATGGTGTGAGAGGTGTAAGTTTAACCTCAGTGATGCTAGACACTATAGGCCAGATTTACTAAACAGCGCAAATTAGCGTGAGGACGCAATTCCGAAAAAGCACAGATGGGAGTGGAAAGTTCTGTGTGTGATCTTCTGATGACTCACAAATCCAAGAACACAGCCACAGCCGGATCATTTCCATAATGACCAATGCAATCTACAAAAAGCAGCGCAAATTAGCGTCTGTTTTGGGACATGCTTTTTTGTGTTAAATAATGGTGCAAATACCAGTAAATTGACCAGTGCAAACCATAGTAAATCACGTTGCATGATTCATTGAAATACTCTCCTCCCATAAATTTTGTGTCTGAAAGGAAAACCCCTACAAATACATCTGCAATAAGGTCAGCCGCAAAAATATCTGTCCACACCTTTTCAGCGCTAGTTTTACACTGCGTGTCTTCAGTAAATCCTGACAGTAGCTTTTTAACACCAAAAGAGCGTTTGTGCTGAGGAAGTACAAAAGTTATTTTTGACAACTTATACTTTCAGTCTGAAACTTGTTGACCAGGTAAATTTCAGCATGCTAAAATCTGGGATCCACACTCAAAAAGCTGAGGAATTTATGAATGTTGACAATCTTGTTTGTAATGGCATTATAAATATTGTGATTATATTTGGCCATTAGGTTTTCTGAACCTAGGTGCATAAATGCTAATAGACTTAGATAATTTGACTCTGTCTCTAACTGTCCTAAAACATTCAAGAATGCTAAAGTACTACTTCATTGGGGTTTTTTTTGTGTGTGTTTTTTTTTTTTTTGCTACAGACATTTAATGTTCAAAAGAAGCAAAACGCCCATTTCAAGTGACATTCACTAGAACAGGTGGGCAAGAACATAATTCAATATTGTCACACCAGGGGTCCTCAGATCTGTAACCACTACTGGGTGGTTGCTGGAACTCTCTCTGCAGTCACACATCAGGGGCCCTTTTTGGCCCTGGACTGGCTACGTCCACGTAGCCGACAGCATTTCAGTAACAAATTATTGATCACAGAGCAGCATTGAGAGAGACTGCGAGGATCCCCTGCCGCGGATGCCTACTTCAAATGCCTGCGCAAAATATCAAATAGCTGTAGGGAAATGAAAGAGACGAGGGGACAGTCGTGACTGTAAAAATCAGGAGAAAGTAAAATGAGTAGTGTACTGACAATTCCTAACTGTGTTTTTGTTTACATGGCAGTTAGTATTCATGAATGCTGAATTAGCACAGGCTTCTAGTTTTTCTTTCTCTTTCATCCTGTCTGTATCTCTTTCTCTTGATCTTTTTCGTTCTGGAGTGGCTGTGTGTTGCCACAGCAGACAGCAAATGAGCACATTTGCTCTGCAAATCTGCATGTGTAGACTTATGCGCCAGAGAAACAAGCGCACAGCCATTTTTAGAATTTTTGCAGTAGTTTCTATGGCATCGCTGTTGAAGAGTAATTAGCTGGTGAAGTGGAATTACTTATTGTAGAGTTAACGGACGTTTTCATGAGCATTGTAATGTTTGAAGCGGATGTCATAAAAAATGTCAGTAGACCGGGAAGATTCTAAAATGAGCGGTTCATTCATAAATCCATAAGATCTTACCTAGCTACATAAAGTCTGTATAATCACACTGAGGGTGTCTGAGGGTGTAAAGGTGCGGGGCTACATAAGGTCTATATAATCACTAGGTGTTCGACATCGGAGCTGCAAACAGAGACGTGAAGTCCGACACTTTCTGCTTCCCGTAGTGACGCTCGCGCTGTGTTTGCATACTTTATGACAGATGAAGTGAAATAAATGCAGTATTTTTCAAATACACAGACGTTTCAGAAACATTTTCATTCAAAACTGCATGCACTGCTTAATACAGCATCTGTTTATACAAGAATAAAGTTCAACATATAAGCCTACACTATCAATGAAGTGGGGTCTACATTTTTTATAACGGGTGTAAAGGGGCGGGCTATGTAAGGTCTATATAATCACTGTGTTTGAGGGTGTAAAGCGGCGGGCTATGTAAGGTCTATATAATCACTGTGTTTGAGGGTGTAAAGGGGCAGGGCTACATAAAGTCTGTATAATCACACTGAGGGTGTATGAGGGTGTAAAGGGGCGGGGCTACATAAGGTCTATATACTCATTGTGTTTGAGGGTGTAAAGGGGGCAGGCTACGTAAAGGTCTATATAATCACTGTGTTTGAGGGTGTAAAGGCGGGGCTAATAAGGTCTATATACTCATTGTGTTTGAGGGTGTAAAGGGGGCAGGCTACGTAAAGGTCTATAATCACTGTGTTTGAGGGTGTAAAGGGGCGGGGCTACATAAGGTCTATATAATCACTGTGTCTGAGGGTGTAAAGGGGGCGGGCTACATAAAGTCTATATAATTACTGTGTCTGAGGGTGTAAAGGGGCGGGGCTACATAAGGCCTATATAATCATGTCTGAGGGTGTAAAGTGGCAGGGCTACATAAGGTCTATATAATCACTGTGTTTGTGGGTGTAAAGGGGCGGGGCTACATAAGGCCTATATAATCACTTATAATCACAAAGACCTTGACAATTGTACCAAATAATCATTGAAACTTTAACTCTAATTAGCTGTAATAGATTTCAGGTAGAAATATTCCTGTCAGAAATCTGATGTTTGTGAGGTTAGCGATAACACACGGTTGTGTCGTTCAATTTCGTGCATGGGTGTCCTATCTGATCTAGTCTGATGAGTCAGAGGGAAGAACATTACATCTGGTTCAGGTCTCTGAATGTTTCCTTACTGATTTTGAGAAAAGAATCTGAAATTACTCTAAGGTGTTTCACAACACCAAACATGAACATTTAGATGTTCTTGGTTGCAGAAACCTGACAACATCGCCTCAGGCATTCCAATGAGATTCATGGTGCGCTGTCATAGGGCAATAACCATAACATTTCTCCTTCTCCTCTCCGTCTTGTCTTTCTTACTATCCTTTGATTCGCCGAAGGCCGACAGAAGAGAAAAAGGCGGTGGAGATGTAATTTCAGATGGCATTTTGGTTTGGGTTCTGTGATGACTCTGTGGCAGCAGCAGAAAGGATTCAGAGATTCTTCGGGACTGTGATTGTCTGCAGGCAGATAAACTGATTCTTCTGAGGGCCCTCAGGGCGTCAGAGAATTTGCCAAATGTCCATCATAAGTCCTGAAAAGATTAAGTTAAGAAAGAAAGTTAGATGCATAAATTACATTTTAATCCATTTTAATTACGTTTAATTTAGGTGTTGATAAAAAAAAAGTTCTGTCCTATGTGTTCTGTGCTAGATTAACTGAGATTTGTTACAGCACTTGCATATTGTTGCCCTTGACTGTTTTTAGTTGCCTCTATTGCTCTCATTTGCTCTCACTTTGGATAAAAGCGTCTGCTAAATGGCTAAATGTATATGTAATCCTTTACCACATTGTAATATCTAAACCCCCATGGGTGCTTTACTTTTGACTCTTTTTCACAATTCTGTTGGACTTTTTATTTAATTGTTTGCTGGTTTGCTTTAATGGTTTTATATTTTTAATTTATTTTTGACAATGTAAATTTAACTTGATTGATAAAAATACCTCTAGAATAGATTTTTTTTCTTTTAAAAAAAATTCCATATACTTTCTTTGCCTACAAATTTCTATTGGCTTTATCAGATCCCTGCAGCAAGCAGTTCCGATGAAAATCTAGAAACTGGATTTTCTACGTTTGTCAGGTTAGTAGTATCAAATCTTTGAAAGTTATTCAGTCCTTTGTTTGAGGCACAAGTCAACTAGATATTCACAAGAAGAAAATTGTATTCCATGTTGTTTTCTGAGTTATGGCTGAAATAATCCTTTGGATGTTCAGAAATTCTAATAGCAAATTTGTGAATTTTTTTACAATAAGGTTCTATTTGTTATTGCTTTTCCCACCATTGACTGAAATGTCCATTATTTATGAGACAACTCTTTCCTTGCCATAACCAGAATTTTCGAGTAGCATCTGCCTGCAAACCCGGAGGCTGCATTTTCAGGACCACATTTCTAGGACTGCAGTTCTAGGACCCTAGCAATGATTTAGTTGTTTAATTGATATATTGTCCTAACCAACCCCTAGCTCTAAACCTACCCATTGGAAACCCTGTTGAAATATTTAAACTAATTTAAGTAATTAAGTTTAAAATGGCCGTGACTGCTGTTTTGATAAAAATACGGTGGTAAAAGTTTGAATGTTGGAGTACAGTTGGCTAGATGGCACTGTTACAAAACAAAAAACGAGGGTCCTAGAAATGCAGTCCTGAAATAATGGCGATCCTAAAAGTGCCTTCGGTATTGCAGGCAGATAATATTGGGAATTTCCGTCTTTCCATGTTTTCACTGTTATGCGGTAGGGGGCGCTATGACACATCTTCTGAAAGAGTACAGACTCTCCTGATCACAAGACACGTGAAGAAGCGATAGTAGATGCACGCAGATGCATATGCAAATAACGTGATCATCAACATTAAACAGCATATAAATCAAAACTGCCTAATGTTACTGAATGAAATGTTGACCCAGAACGAGCTATAGGACTGTGAAGCTTTGGGGGTGATGATGGACTCGATCTAGTCTATCTATGTTTTGATCATTGTTCTGAATCCCAAAAAAAAAAATATATAATATATATATATATATATATATATATATATATATATATATATATATATATATGATGATCTGAAGAGCCTATAATGTGGCATCATTAATAACATTTAAAATCTCCAAAAGTTCATTTAGTAAGGGTAAATGATAAGAATGTGCTAATTAGACTCACGACTTGAGTTTTAAGAATTCCACTCACACACATACACTTCCTCTTGTATGTCACAGTAGATTATGTGAGTTCCCTCCCAGAAGGGCATTTCTCCCTGAGAGGCATGCACGACCCCGTCGCCTTGATCCAGTGTAGGTCGACTGGGGTCCTGTGACTCAGCGGCCCTGAGATGGGTTGCTTTTGTGTAGACTAAGATTTGCCTGTCTAAACGGGGGAGTCTAAGCAGCTTTCCAGAAGATTAAGGCAGAGGGGCGTCTGAGGGCCCAGTCCCCAGAGCCCGGGGGCCGTGAAAAAGGTCAGCATGGTGAAATGAGGTCTGCCCTTCCAGATGAACACGGTCTGACGGTACACAAAATGACATACCATTACTATCGCTGCTCTACCAGAGAGAGAGCTAAGACCCCTATTGTTACTTCCCTTCAGACTCTTAGAAAAACAGCAACCGTTTGGGCAAAGATGAGAGCTGAGAGGAGAAAGGAAGAAAAAGAGTGATTAATCCTCTTTAAATGGCCAATGAGAGAGAAAAGATGCTGGAGTCTTTTATTGCCTTTTCAGATTTGTAAAACATCCACAGCATAAAAAAAAGCAAATGACGAATAAATGCATTTTAAAAACAATTATTCCTCATAGCCCACAACATTCCCAGGTTTCAGCCCGCAGAGGGTTTATTTTAAGCATTTTATGGCAGTGAATAGAAACAGAAGGTGTTTTTCGAGTCGACAGCCCGGAGCAGAGGTCTGTGTGTACATAAAGCTTTGAGACGTACAGAGTTCAGCGCCGAGACGCACCCAGAGGAGAGCAGTCAACTGTGAGACCTGCTGTTCACACGATGCTGCGTATCCGATGTGATGCTTTTCACCTTCAACAGGAACGAAACCAAAAGCATATTCAATCTGCAATGACTTATCACCTCCTCAGCCCGCTGCATTCATAAACTGAGATAAGCCCTTGGATAAATGGAATTTAAGCAGAGCAGTCTGAGGAAATAGATCTCAGAAATGTCATATTGCCACAGAGAAAAAATAAAACTGATCAACATAAAGCCTGGTCCACTTTGAAGCTTATTCTGGTGAAGAACTGCCAGCTTACACAAATCTAAAATCTAAAATAATGAAACCACTTTCTGTGTAGAAAAAAACCCCAAGCAGAATTGACAGCAACTGCGACAATTTATACGGCAGCCATATTGCGCCACAATGCCCACTACACACCAGCTTATTGGTGGAGAAGAGACAACCAATTAAACATGATGAAGCCGATGGGTATATGGGGATTATTAGGAGGCCATGATGGACAGAGGCCAATGGGCAAATTTGGCCAGGATGCCGGGGTTACACCCCTACTCTTTATCGAAGGACATCCTGGGATTTTTATTGACCATAGAGAGTCAGGACCTCGCTTTAACGCCTCATCCGAAGGATGATAATGTTAGTTGATACAAATACATTGTTAGTTCACGTCAGTTCAGGTCCATTATATAATATTAACAGTTTTGATTTCAATAATGTATTAGTAAATGTTGAAATAAGTAATTACTTTCATAAGTAATATTTGTCCATGACAGTATTTTTATAATGAACTTTAATTTAAAAGTTCTTCATAAAGGTTCTCCTGTGGCATCAGGTTGTTCCTGCACCTGTCTCTATATCCTTCTGAATCCCAGCGTTAGGAAAGAGTGGCTGAACGATTGTGTTGTGTTGTGTTGTGTTGTGTTGTGTTGTGTTGTGTTGTGAGCCAATCACAAGTTAATGGCTTTTGAAGGGTAGGCCAGTGCAAATTATTTTGGACATGACCAAAAACACGCTGTTGATGTGTAAGAGTAGCAAAGTGCTGTTTTTCATTTGTTTTATGAAGAGAGACAGCATCAAAAACAACCCATTTAATTCTAAAGGTCAGAGAGGGTGAAAGTCATCATGAAAAGCTAAATGATTTCTTTTTTTTAAGCCATAAACTTTGAGTAATTTCACAGGTGGATGTGTGTGTGTGTGTGTGTGTGTGTGTGGTTCTGGTGAACACAGAATGTCTTCACCAGAATGAAATCCTTGACCTTGTGGGGATTTTTTGGCCTTTATGAGGAAAACAAGTTATTCTAAGTGAATTTTTTTTTTTTATTTTTTTTTTTTTATGTTAAAATGCAGAACGTTTTCTGTGATGGGTAGGTTTAGGGGTAGGGGATAGAATATACAGTTTGTACAGTATAAAAATCATTATGTCTATGGAATGTCCCCATAAAACTTGAAGGGCCCTATCATACACCCAGTGCAATGCAATGGCAGGCACGACGCAAGTGTTTTCAGCCTGACGCAGTTATCATTTTCACATCCAAATAGCAAATGGACTAGCATCCATCTGTTCACCCATGGTCTGAAAATGAGGTGTGTCCAGGCGCATTGTTGGCGTGTTGCTATTTTGAGGAATTGAAAGCGGCTGTGCCATTGACCAACAAAAACCTGATCTAAAGTCAATAGCAGTATTTTTTGTGTTATTTAAAGGGCACGTCAGTAATTTGCACCTATAGGCGGGCCCACAACACGCGTACACTCTAGGGATGCAGCGATCAGTTTCATGATTATCACAATTATTATGCATTCATTCATTTCACAACAATGTATAAAATCACATGAACATGTTCATTACATTATTTTTGCTACCTTTTGAACCAGAAATAACACAGCAACTAAATAATACAGCACAAAATAATAATAAAGACAAAAGTCCATCTCTCCCTTTGGAATTATAGAAAAGTGACCTCTGCTCTGTAAACATCAATGTCAATATGAGGGGAATAAACTGAACTGTTACTGTCACCATCTGTCATCCATACGTGTTCATGCGGCCTGAGAAAATCATGTCTATTATTTTGGTTTGTTTGTTTGCATCACTGATCAATTTAAACATGCTTAAACATGATGTATGAAAGACTTTTCATACATCAATCACTATTCAACCACATAATGTTTGTTTGAGGTTGCAGAGATTTAAATTAATTACTAGCCTATATAAAAAAAGATAGTTTGTTCAGTTTAAATTCCATACACTGATATGGAAGCTACAATAATAGTGCTTTCAATTATAATTTGCAATTTGTTTTTGTTTTTTTATTCATATCAGATACACATTGTGCATGAAACAACAAAGTTTCTTCTTCTCCCATGTTCACTGGCCACTTACTTCTATGGATTTTGAGGAAAATGTATGAATTTCCTTCATGTAAACGGATCCTCTGAATTGCAAACATTATACATAAATCGTTATATAATTGTGTGTTATATCAACTAGCATGATCATTATAAAGGTGTTTAAAGAGATAGTTCACCCAAAAATATAAATTCTATGTTTATCTGCTTACCCCAGGGCATCCAAGATATGGGCGACTTTGTTTCTTCAGTAGAACACAAATGAAGATTTTTAACTCCAGCCATTGCAGTCTGTCAGTCCTATAATGCATGTGAATGGTAACACATGAGAGTATGAGAACTATGAGAGTAAAAAGAACATGCACATACGAATACATATTAAACCCTGCGACTCGTGACGACACATTGATGAACAATTGGTTTGTGCGAGAGTTAAAAATCTTCATTTGTGTTCTACTGAAGAAACAAAGTCACCTATCTTGGATGCCCTGGGGGTAAGCAGATAAACATCACATTTCATCCCTTTAAATGACAAAACACATTCCACATGTTTGACAATCGGAATATATAATAACTCATGATATAGTTAAGTTTGTAAATATTTTGAATGAAAAAGGAAAAAGGAAATAAACGCGATACTTATCTGTATTGTGACTGCATGACGCGCCGGCATGGAAATAATATGTTCTAAAATAACGGTTGCTTTAGAACAAAACCTCACGCTGATAATTCTGCTATAGACTGCCGACTTCAGGTGTTTGTTCCCTCTGCCACAGTTAACCCAGTGTGTACAGTAGTAGCCTCCGTGTCTCTGATAAGCGCAGCACTTTAAGCTGGTGCACCGCTGGTGTGACTTTGTTTTCGTTTTGTGCAAGTTGCAACAGTTCCGTTCCGTGCAAAAGAAACACTCGGTGTAGCAGAGCCTTTACGGTTAATCAACCGTGACGTTGTTGAGCGTGGTTAATCGAGAAATCGGTAAATCGCTGCATTCCTAGTACACTCTGCTTATTATACAAAAAGGGCAGCAGCACACAAACATTTTTAAATATTAAAAATAAAAGGATTCCTCTCTGGAGAAGCGTTCAGTCTTTCCACTCGCCATGTAAATAGCGAATCTGCCATGGTGCAAGCGCAACTGGCTTTTAAAGGGAATGGGAGATGAGACTTGGAAGCATGGAAGCGTTATTCACGCTACGCCCAAAACACACCCATGACTCTTTAAGAGATGAGGTACAAGACTTTTGGACCATGTGGCTTGTGCACTGACCATTTTTTTCCATCGTTAAACTAGCAAAAGTGGATTCGGACACGCCCTAAGTGCACCTGCGCCATGCGCTTCAGACCATGCCCTCAGATCGATAAAATAGGGCCTGAAAACCTATGTGTGTGTTTGTGTAAATATATAAAAAGACCTTGTATTTTAACTGTAAATTTAAATGCAGAGACACATATCTTTTCCTCCATAGGGTGTTTTGATTATTGTGGGACTTGGAATGAAAAAGTACTACAGATCATTTTTGCAGTAAATGTCTTCTTGGGGCTCTTTAGGACCTTTTCAGATATCTCTGTGTGCATGTGTGCAGTATGAGAGGTACTAACACTATTGCTGTTGTACCCATAACACTCTGATCTAGTGTGACAACAACTGGGTTGGTTGACTCAAGATGGGACTTTTTGAATGTTTAGATGTCTACAGTCTATGTAACGGGACATTATCAGCTCCAAACTTCAGGTTGTGCCATCAAAGTCCATGTGGCATATGGAACTTACCGGACGCTGCTGGCGCAAAGAACGCACTCCTAACATAGAGGAAGCGGGAAAGGCCACAGATCTGACCTTGCCCATCTGTTTGTTATCATTAACATGTTTATTCCTTATTCAATTGTTTGTTCATATGTTTGTTGGAGCGCTTGAGAGAGGCGTACGCGGTTTAATCCTCTTCCTCGCTTGGCCAGAGGCTGCGAGTCTTTGACAAAGTCACCAAAGTCAGCACGGCTTCAGGTGTGTGTGTGTGTGTGTGTGTGTGTGTGTGTGTGTGTGTGTGTACTCACCTTCAAAGCTTGGCACGTTGAAATATGCCGGCATCCTTTCTTATATCAAAGAGAGAAAATCCTGCATACTGAGCTGCTCTGTTAATTAGATACTTCATTAAAGCAAACAATAAATTACCATTTATTTAAAATCTGATCTGAATTGGCTGGTTTTTGCATGGTTAATCAGTGCGAGTTTAACTCTTTCCCCGCCAAACACAGAATTTTCCGTTATTTGTAAGAAAACGCTTCCCCGCCAAACACAGAATTTTCCAGGTTTCCGTGTTTTCACTGTTAGATGCTAGGGGGTGCTATTACTCATCTTCTGAATGAGTACAGAATCTCCTGATCAAAATACAGGCGAAGAAGATGCAAAGAAACAACTGTATGTAAAATAATGTGATCATCAACATCATATAAATCAAAACTGCCTAATGTTACTGAATGAAATGTCGACCTAGGACGAGCTATAGGACTGTGCAAGCATTAGGGGTGTTGATGGACTCCATCTACTCCATCTGTGTTTGATCATCCCTCTGAATCCGATCTGGATGTAGTCTTTCACAAAAACGTGATTTTTTTTGTTTTTTTGTTCAAAATGTTGCTTTTTTTATGAAACTTACACATATTGAAGTGTTGATAAAAAAAGGAATGCATGAAGCTAGAATAAAAGCTAGAGTTGTTTGTTTTGTTTTGTTTTGTTTTTTAAAGAAGAGGGTCAGCTCTTTCTTTTGATATATTGCATGCTCAGATATTAAAAAAAAACAAAATATTCCATGGACTATTACATTTTTGTGAAAATGATCAAAAAACCCTAGCGGTGGCTGGCAACTTTTTTTTTTTTAAACACTGGCAGGGAACGAGTTAAACTAACCTGAAATTAAAACTTAACTGCATTCTGTATATAGTTGTTTATCCACTTCAACTCTGCGCCCAACCCGTGGGTCCAATACTGCATTATCATTCAATCATTCAAAATATGCTGCAGAGCTGAAGTGGTTATATATATAAACTGCATATGTTTAATTGGTTTAGTTGTTTGTTTAATCTAGAATCACAATTAACCAGCGGTAATGAGTATTGATGATGTAGCAGCAGGAACTACTGTATACTAGAGTAACAATTAACATTACTTAACATTGTATTTATCAGAATTGTAACCTGGCATTAATAAAAAATAAAACAATTTTTTTTTTTTTTTTTAAACATGCTGTAAATATATGCATCTGTTTGTTTTGTTTATTCTAGAAACATTTGGAAAATAACTACTAATGAATATTAATGAAGAGTATGTTGCTGTAAACGTACTAGAGAAAACACTGTGTCTGTAAACCCCTGCTTCTGCTAATTTATTTGTTTGTTTTTTCAGATACACTTACAAAAATAAATGAGGTTAATGAATATCAATGTTGAGTATATTGTGAAAACGTACTAGAGAAAAGTTTTTCTTATTCTTCGATTTATGCATCAGAACACTCAACGACATACATAGTGATTCCTATAATTATATGCATGTGTTTATTTATTTGCATGATTGTTGTTTGTTTGTTTAATAAATAAATTGAAATAAAATATAAAACAAATAAAGCATGCAATAAAGTCAATTCATTAATGTTAGCAATCAATAAATTAATAACAGAAAAACTAGTAAATGCAAGTTTAAACAGACCTAGAAATAAAACTCAACCGCATGTATAGTGTTTTCTATAAATATTTATGCATCAGAATACCAAACTCAAAAATAACAGCTTCACATACATACATACACACATACACATAACAGTACATACATACA